>CM060843.1:103461868-103984368 GCA_030762175.1 Metallyticus violacea | reverse complement strand
ACAGTCTTCGCTACCGTTCGGGACCGCCGGCTGCTGATGCATTCAACTGGTAACGATAAATCAAAAACAATGCTACGTCTTGTTTTGAACCTAAAGTACGAAGATATGTTACTATTACGACACAAATTATTCCAAAGAACACAATAAAAATTAGATCCTGAAATGTATAGCGGAAAATATTCCGCACAATGCTCAACAAAAAATTTGTTATCAGGTTAAGTAATTCAAGAAAAGTGAAAAGTAAAGCTAAAGGCCTGTATTACATTTGGCATTTATAGCACCAAAAGGGACGACACTGCGTTGCATAATGACAAAGAAAATTCACGTTACGTTGATTGATTGTCTAAACTTGAGTTCTAGACCATGTCTGCACAAACAGCGCTCTTTGAGCTAGAGCACTGTGTTTAAATTAGTGGTAATGTCATTGTGTGCGGATCTCTAGTTAACTCTACTGTAGACTTGCATAGGCATAAAAGAGGAAGCGAAACGAAAGTGGTGGATATATGAACTTATTTTATATGCTGATATTTACTATATCAACGTCTCAGCCCAATTTCATTCAGAAAGGTGTTTTTTTTTTTTTTTTTTTTTTTTTTTTTGACGCCTGTTTCACTACTGAGGCATCACAGGCGGTGTGCATGATGAAATGATGTATTGGGAAAGGATTTTTTTTTAAGAAAGGAAACGTCCCAGACCTTAGTTTAGGCTACCTCCCCGACATTTGCCATTTATGAGGACTGAAGAAACTCTGGGAAGAAAAAAAAAAAAAAAAACCCTCAGTCAGGGAGGATGGTCCTGGCGTGATTCGAACCCGACCTCCCGCTCACGAGTACGCACCTTAACGACATTGGCCATCCTTTACAGAACCTTTATGATCGGCAGAGGTATGCTCATTACTGACATGAAGAACAAATATATAGTATTCAATAGAAAACTAGCACTATGGGTAAGTTAATAACAGGAGAAGGGCATAACGCACTTTTGCAATGTTACCTATAGAAACCGTTCGTGCTGGGGGAGAACTTAATGATTATATGGAAATGTAGTTTGCAGTTCAAAACCAGTTTAATTCTAGGTTTCAAGCAAAAAGAATTTCAACTTTGATAATGTCTTTCTTAATAGCATTTGAAATATAGGCGCAATAATGCATTGACAATGCTACAGAGCATTGTGTGTGTGTGGTATGAAAGCAACGTCAATTCATGATTGCTGTATGTTGTTAGCTAAACGGTTGGGTAGGGAATTCAGAGCTTGCCTGATAAAAGATTGGCAAGGGGTATGGAAGTGAGGCAGGTCAGTTTTGTCGGTTGAGCAAAGTAGCGATAGCGTGGCGTTAGGAGGAAATAATGAGGAAGTTAGGACGTAAATAATGAGACATCAGCTCCGGTAAGCCAGGGACAATGAATGAAGTAGGTGATAGTTTTAATGTGAAATACTTCGAAAAAATAAATACTGACTGGTCAGCATAAATGTGTTTGTATTGTATTTGATACCGCGATCCTTTCCTTGTTATGATGTTTAGTTTTTTATTAACATCGCACCCCCCCTCCCCATTAGTTAGGAAGTTTGTTTTTACCTAGACTGTGACAATATTAGACAAAGACTGTTTCCAAAGTTAAACATTAAGTTTGTTCTCGATAATGAATTTTAATTAAAGCAGGTTGATGATTCATTGAGATCACAGCACTTTGTTTCCGCTGTAAAACTGTATTGAAAGGCTAGTAAATAACCAAAAGAAATGACTTTATAGTTATTAATGGAACTTCAGCAGGTGCTTGGACCCAAGCTTTATACTTGTAAGCTTCCATGTAAACTTAACTATGTTTTCAAATATATATAACATCCATTTTCAAACCAAAGGTACAAACCAGAGCATAATATGTTTACTTTTAATGTTTTTGTCATGATCATGTTGTTGAAATAATTTTGTCTTAATTTACTGTAGCAAGACTGTTTCATTTACTAGTATTGAAAGTAAATACCATGTATATAATCTAGAAAAAAAAGTTTTCCTTTTTCCTTCTTTTCTGTTTACTTGCAGATGCCTGCAACTCTTTCTGTCCCTCTCTATTTTTTGTATATTTGAGTGAGCGTTTCAACACGATTTTTTTTTTTTTTTTTTTTTTTTTTTGCGTGTCTACTTCCCTGGTGTAAACGACTGGATGGACTAGGTGAATAAAAAGTCTATCTCTGTTTTTATTCTCTATTTCCAAGTTTATTAACACCACTTTTTAGTTCTAAAAATAGCTTCAACTGCCAACATCTTGTATTCATTAAGTGCAAATAGAAGCATTACTTGCCACGGGCACAACTACCTAATCTAATGTCAGTAATGTCTTTCTGGAGGAAAACTGTAGTTATCCTCTTTGACTGTGGGCCTTGATGGTGTAGTGGTAACCATATTTGCCTTCTAAACCCAAGATCGCGAGTTCAAATCCGGCCAGGATCGATGGATTTTTTCGTGCGTAAAAGGCGTAAAAAGCTTCCTTCGGAAGGGAAGTAAAGCTGTGGGTCCCCTGTCGTACATTTACGGCACGATAAAGAACCTCAAGCCTGAGAGGCCTCTGAGCAAAATTTGTTGGCCATTTCACGCCCTGAATTGAATGGGACGCTGATGACGTGAGATGTTAAAGAGCATCCGTAAATAAACAAATAAAAATCCTCTTTGTCACATTCTTCCTTCACTTTTTCCATATCAGCACCATATATGGCCACTTTGAGACACTCTCCAGTCTCCAATACACAAGGAAACAAATTTACATATAGAATAAATCATAGCTAATTAATATTGCGTATTATGTCATACATTGTAAATAGCATGAAGCATATTCTAGTATTAATATTTAGCGGACTTGGCATATAAATTCAGAACAGTGAGTGGGTAACTAGAGATATATCAATTGTATAATTATTGTCTATAAATAAAATCATGAATATGTAAGAAAGTGTTTGTAGAATATTATGCAACTTGGTGCGGTTGTTAATTGAGCCTCCGCGAGACAAGCGGATAACAATGGAATTGTGCCCCTGGCAAGGACAGGCTATAACAATAATCCTTTTGTATTTTACAGAAGGTATTACTCCTGTAGGGACGGTTCAAAATTCCTAAGGAGATGGTAGCGCAGAATGGTTTCCTTTCACTTTCACATCGGTTGACCACGAACTCGGCAATCAAAGACAAATATTTGAAAAGTTTAAAGTGAGCGCGTACGGGAGGATGAGAGCTCATGAATAATATTTGAATATTCTGAAGGCTCAGTGAGCTCTGACTACCACGTGGTGAAATTTTTGAAATTAGTGTAAAAGGGGAAACTCCCTCGTGAAGGCACGCTTTTCTACATTCAGTTCGGGCAGTTACACACTTCAGTCGCGCAGTTCACGTGGTATCGCGCAGTCTTTGTAAGCAGCAATAAATCGTACATCGAGAGCCGTTCTAGCAGCAATTTATTCCGACGTTAGGTGCACACGCACGTAATTTACGTACATCTTGAACTTCAGGAACTACAACATACTCAATTAACGTCGGCAGCCAGAGCAGCAGAAGATGCATTCAGATAACCAGATGAAAATAAACTCTACGATCAATCCAGTCATCAAAGAATTGTTATTATAACAATTCCTATCCTTCCTCCATGATCCCGCGACTTCGTGAGAGCGAAACAGAAAAATCCGTCATCGTCATCTGCGACGTTTGACCGCTTGTGACCGCGACGAAAAGCAACGGTTGCAACTTCCTTTAGGTGCTGGCGTCTCCATCCGATAGTATAGTTGTGTATCTCATCCCACAGTTACGTATTGAGGGGTGTAGGACGCGCGTAGATCTCTAAATGGATGTAGAGCCTGAAGGGAGGACATGCAAACGTTGACTCTCTGGGCCATTCATCCACCCACACACAGATTTTGACCAAAAACTCACTGTAGTGTCTCTCAAGTGTTTTAATAATATATATTAGTTTATCAATTAAAGTATTTGTTATTTTACTCAGTATTAACACTTATTTTAATAAATGTTAACATTTATTCAGTTCCTGTATATTCGACCTCTAATAGTGCTAGCCATTTTCTTACGCTCCCTCTGTTGGCATTAACAGCGGCAACATCATTACCATAAGGTGCTCGGCATTCCTTTTGATACACACACCGGTGTCAGAGGAATATACAAAGACACGAGACTGTCACCCATCACAGCGAGACAATTTATCACTTTGCCACATTTTATGGAGGTACTAAATAACATCTTATTCCTCTCTTCGGCGGTCTTCTGTTGAAGGAAGCTTCGTTGTGGCTACCTTTCTCTTTAATATTTCTATTGTACTACAGTGAATGCTGTTTTTTGCTGTACAAGGCTCCATTACAAAATCTCTGTATCACGAAAGTTACACAACACTCTTTTATGAACTGTGTTCCGGCAACACTGTTACTGTCATCTCAGAATGCGTCTTTACTTATCCAACGAGGACATGTAGAAATGACGTCTCATTCATTACCGACCTATGTTTTGACGTCTACCGCTAAGAGAAGACGCATTATATTGTGATGATGCTAACCAGGCTGATATTTCATCATGAAAAATCTGACTGTATGTCGCCTTTAGTTTCTCTTTTTCAAACCTCGCGACTGTGTTAATTTTGTTTTTATTTATGATATTAATATATTTTTCTCTGCTCAAAATGAAACCTCCCTTCTTCGCAACAGCCTTATTTCTTTATAAAATATTAAAAACGCACTTTAAAATATAGTGGTGTACTGACTGCACTGGTCTGCAAAAAGAAAAATTTCTTTGCTTTTTTATTTTTCCTCCTGAATATTTGTAATATGATTGCCCTGAATTCAAATATGTTTTCAGTTTTACTCTAACGGCCTAGTTTTTTAAACAAAAGTATATAAATGCGATAATGTAATTATACTTTTTCATTAATTTTTATTAAGCTTTAAAACATATAGCTGACAAAACTGTTTTTTGTAGTTGCATTTTAACTTAAATATTATTGAATATATTTAAAAAAGAGAGCTATATGTCAAAAATTATGAATTTCCATACTTTTTTATTATATGGAGAAGAAAAATTATTATTTTTTTTTTTTCCGAATCTCTTGATATGTTCTTCACTAGTGTCTCTTTTCAAACACCAGCAGTAATCAGCCATCATTGACACATCCCAATGACCTTGATAATGGCTTTTATTGTTTTAATGACTTTAAGAAGCCGTTCACCTTGTTCATCAATCATTGCAACACGATTTGCAGGGAAGTAATCAATATGACTGTTGAGAAAATACACTTTAACACTCGTTCTACACCCTAGATTTCTAAAATGTTGTAACATTTCCTCCACAATTTCTTTATAGTTCTCAGATTTCTTGTTGTCAAGAAAGGTTTCTGTCACTTTTTTGTAAGTCAACCATGCTGACCTCTCTAACTCGGACATCGACTGAGGAAAGGTCTCATCCTGCATAAGCTCACGAATCTGGGGGATACCTGCTGCTATCTTAGCTTCAGTTTTCTGTGGGAACTTTGTAACAAGAAACAATCACTATCCTTATTCAGAGCAGTAACAAATTTCTTCATCAGACCTAACTTAATATGGAGTGATTAAAGAAGGACATTACAAGGAGAAACCAATGGTTCATACTGCACATTTTTTCTCCAGGAACTAAAGTGCTCCTTTGTGGCCAACTTTTTCTGGTCCAATGCTTTAATTTAATGCTGTTTCATCCATACAGTGAACTATTTATTAGCTTGTTTAAATATCCCAGAATATTTATTTTATGTATCTGATCAATGAACAAATTATAAAAACTGTTCTTTTCTATAATGCCGATTTCTAAAAGACTAAGGCTGGTTTGAGAGATTCCATGTGATAAGGAATCACAAAGTATGAACAGTTTTTATTCAGCAAAAGTTGTGTAGACCAGTGTTAATAGTTTCAGAAAAAAGGATATATGAAAATGCTTATTTTATTGCTTCTTTGTTTTGAAAAATTTTCCTTAAAAATTTAAGAATCATTAAATCTTAAAACAAAATCTAACAATAACAACAACAACAACAACAACAACAATAATAATAATAATAATAATAATAATAATAATAATAATAATAGTAAAATCTCGCAATATTATACGTGTGGAATAATTTTAAGATAATTATTCAGAAGTTTTAGAGACTTTTGTAAATACAATAAATGGACATATTGTGAGCAGGTCGTCCCTTTAGTATTTAACCTTGTGATTCCAGATATTGAAGTGAAGAAAACGTTAATCTCTAGGGAAGGCTGTGCTCATTCTGCTTGCCTCTATGTCCATTCCTTGCACTACAGCACTGGCAAGACTCTGGACTTGATCCTGGTCTTGTTTTGGGTAGGCGTGGAAGGAATATCAAGTGTAGACGTACTGAAGAATCGAGGACGGTCAAATTAGTACTATTTCAAATCATGGCCTATTTTTACTGAAGGTCCTGTTCAACATTATGTCCTATTGAAACGCAGACATATGTCCTACACACACGTAGGTCCATAAGTTTCCGGCCTCGCCGATAAGGAATATCGTCTTTACAAAACCCTTATCTGGTGCCATATCTTATCTGTCAAGTAAATAATTGCAGCTGTAACTTCCGCTTCCCTGTGATCAGTTGTTCAGATATAGTTACATAAAGAAGACTGAGTGTACAAGATTGTGACGTGTTCAAAACGGAGTTTCGAGCTGTTATTAAGTTCTTCACAAAACAATAACTTACTCCAAATGTAATTAAACAGCGATTGTACGGTGTATATTTGGGAAGCATCCCCATCATATTCTACCGTAAAAATATGGGCAAAACTTTTTCGAATGAGTTGAGAAAGCATTGAAGACGAAGAGCGTGCAGGTTGGCCCTTGGAGATGCTCACTCCTGAAAACATCGATCGCTCTTGTGGACATGGAAGACCGGCGGCTCAAAGTTACAGAAATAGCAGCAAGGTTGGGCCTTTCTAAAACAACTCCTTCGAATTATTCATCAACATTTAACTATGAATAAGGTTAGTGCCTAGAATTCTTTCCTCAGTTCAAAAGCAGCGAGTCATCTGTTGTCAGGCATTTTTGGAGCTCTGCCCTGGCAACCAGAGAGAAGTTCTGCAAACCATTGTTACAAGAGATGAAACTATGGTCCTCCACCATGATCTCTTGTCCAAAAGAGAATCAATGGAATGGCGTGGCGCAAGCCTGGCGAAGCACCGCCTCTAAAGGCCAACCAAGGTCACTCAGTCAACCAAGAAGATCATGGCCTCAATCTTTTGGGACTGTGTAGGAATGCTCTTCATTGAATTCAAGGATAGGAACAACACCGTAAATCTATGCTGGTCTACTGCACAGACTACGGGCTTCCATCAAAGAAAAAAGGCGAGGAAAGCTGAGTGGTGGTGTGCGTCTTCTTCACGACAACGTGCCTGTGCACACAGCTCTTGTTGCAAAGGTAGCTGTGAAGAAATGTGACTTCAAGGAGATCGACCATCCACCTTACAGCCAGGATCTAGCTGCCAGTAACTATTTCCTGTTCTCAAAACTCCAGAAGGACCTTAGAGGAAGGAAATTAAGTGTGACGAAGAAGTGATGGATGCTGTTTATGCCCTTTTGCAGACAAGACTTCCGACTATTTTTTGGGGTAGAGAGGATTGAAATATTAATTCAAAGATGTGAGTAGTGTATTGCAATAAAGGACAACTATATTGAAAAGTGAAGTATAGTTTTTGTCTTGTCACACCTAGAAAGTTGTTAGGCCGGAAACTTAAGGACCTACCCTCGTACTACTTAAATGAAACAATAAAAATAGTTTCTGAAAATCAGTGAAATCAAATTTTTAGGAGTGGCGGTTTACCTGAAACGTAAAATGTAAAGATTACTCTAGGTTCTCGAATATTGACTTTTTCGCAACGAAATTTCGAATATCCATTTAAATAAAATAAGAAAAATAGTTCCTGGAAATCATGGAAATCGGTTTGTAAGGAATGGCGATTTGCCTAAAACCTAAAATTTAAAAATTACATTAGCGACACCAATATTTGTTTCTTCACAACAAAATTTGGCATTTGACATTTAAATAAAATAAGAACAATTAGTTTCTGAAAATTAGGGAAACATGACCATAAGGAGTAGGGGTATACTGAAAAGCGCTCTTGCCTTTAATTTTCTCCTTATTGTTTTAAAATAAAAGGACAAATAAACTGTATTTATAACGATGCATATGTTTTATATATAACAAAAGCATCGTCGTGAAGATATCAAATGTGAATTATTAATCTAATATGTGTGAGAGAATTATATTTGTATGTAAGAGCGCTCTGTAATAACATTCAAATAACGTTTACGTTACATGTTAATAACATTTAAATTAAATTTCAAAGCCAATGAACATTGATTTAACTTGTCATTGTTTATTATTGAATGTGTATATTTGTTTAGTACATTGTAATTCTCTTTAAATAATAACATGTTTTTGTTTTACTGAAACATGTGAACATCATTTTCATAAATACACAATGTAACTCAAAACTTTCTTTATTTTTCTTTTTTCTTTTTTTCAAGTGGATGCAAAGAAGATATGAAGGGTTCAGTTCATAAATATGGTTACATTTAAAAAAAATATCCACTCAGTATAGAGTGACCATACATTTCATTTAATAGTATACATTAATTTTATGGTATTATTATTATTATTATTATTATTATTATTATTATTATTATTATTATTATTATTATTATTATTATTATGTAGTTTCTCTTTTGTAATACTTATAGAATGCAAGGATTGTAATTTTGTTCTTCTAATACCACACAGCAATGCCATAACTTATTTCATTTTATTAATTAATAAGTTCATAATTTAAATTTACATTCTTTTTAAAGTTACGCTACTAAGTGAGAAATTCGCTTAGTTTACGCAGATCATGCGTGGCGGACTTTTTTTCGTTACATGCTGATGTTTTGAAAGCGACACTAAATAGGTACATTAACCGGAAATAAGCCATGAATCACGGTTTGAAACCATAACATAGTCCACCTTACTGGTCACTTAGCTTTGTTATAAATATACCGCTTTGTTTCTAGGGAATAAACTAGGGATTGGAGTACCAGTTCAGGCCGCTCTAGGCAAATGGTTCTGTTGTTTCTTCAGGCTGCCTTTCCCAGAATTCCAAACGAGTTTTCCATCAAGAAGTTCCTTGAAAACCTCACCGCCCATAGCCCTGTCGCGCTCTCTCCATTAATCGCTTTCGTTTCCCTTCTCACTCGCACGTTTCATGGCCAGCTCCTTATAAGAGTGGTACAAGAAACTAAGCTGATCTACGCAGGTTTGGGAGGCGCTGGTTTTTCTGGATAATCCTATCCGTGCTTATGCAGTGCTTTGTAGATTAAATTGCTTCAGTGTAGCTACCGATAATATTTTTAAATACCACAGATATTTGTAAAAATTAGCGCTTGACGTATTTAAAAAGATCTGCGCGATTAGCGTTCTCCGGTTGTCTATCAGAAATACAAAGATGGAAGCAATAAAGGTATTTTCGTAGATGCAGCGCATGTTTTGTGTTTTTCGGTCAGTCAACACCTCTGATAGTTAAGGATATCAGCTTGTTTATTTATAATTTAAGTAAACTTTCATATCTTGATTTGATGAGACATTTAGGGCCAGTTGTATAAAGATTTAACTTAAGTTTAGGGCATTAAGTTAACCATCAGTTATACTTAACTTGGAAATTTTGGTTATATAAACACTAATCTGAGATTATTTCATCTTAACCTTAAATTAAATTTAACTAGCGAAATTTCACAAGTTAAAACAACAAGAGTTTAGCAATTGTTAAATAATACATTTCCCAGAGTACAGAAGCAAAATAACTTCATTTATAAACAAAACGGCTACTTACATTTATTTTAATTGCATTTAGATAAAATTTCTTCAACTGTTCCATATTTCATTTTCGCGTAATAACAACAGTTACTTTCAGTTGTAGTTTGTGTTAGGTTAACCTTACAAGCTGTATATTGTACAGATTTCTGATTTCGGTCATCTTATCCAAGATGAATTCCACTGTGCTCCTCGTGTATTTCGTAAGAGAAACAGTCCATTCCTAGAACTGAACGACAACTAATTCAAAATTCGATTTCGCATAGCAAAAGATGTCGAAGAACTGTTATGACCACGAGATTACAATCACAAACTAAGCGAAATCATACTTTCAAAGTTCTGTGCGACAGGGAGTTTCCAAATAGTTATTGGAGGAATATTCAAAGTGGAGAAAGGAACGACCAGTAGAACCATCCGTAAAGTTACTTGAGCAATACAGCTCTGAGACCTCAGCTCATTAAAATACCAACCGAAAAGAGTGATGCAAAAAAAAAAAAAAAAAAAAAAAAATGAGCTAGGCTTCTATAGCGTTCGCAACTTTTCTGGAGTTTTAGGTGATATAGACTGCACACACATATGGGGGTAATAATGCAGGCTTAAGAATTGAATTATACTCTTTGGTAATTCCCCCCCCCCCCATGTTCGTTCTTTATTCTGATTTGAGATTGAATCTATTTTTATCAATTATTCCCAGATGTTTTAGCACCAGATCAATAATGATATCCATCTCAGGTTGCTAAAATTTGCCGCTTGCATTCGCTTTGACTTTTCCTTATCCATGTTTGAAGACATATTAATGAAATAAAAACGTCTTGCAGGCGGGAAAACTGAATAATTATTGCTTTTCTCAAGTTGAGTTAAACTCACCTTAAACACGAATTTCTCTATTATTTCACGATGTTGCCACATGTTTGACCGTTATTGCAACCTCAAGGTTACGCAGTCTGAAGTTATTTTTATACAACAGAAATTATTATTAACCTCTAGTTCCTTTTTAAATTTCTGTTAAAAGTAATATACAGCTAGCAACTTTCATTGGGCTGGTCCTTAGAATATTAACGTGTTCGATACTTTAGAACCACAGTATATAAAAATAACTATATGTATTTTAATTACATCAAATTTTCAAAAAATAAACATAATGTTGACAATTGTTATTTAAAAAAAAATGTTAGATTTTAAATAACTTCAACTATTATTCTTATTCTTTTATGCACATTCTTTTATTTAGAAGAAATTATATATTTTAAATGAATGAGGAATAAATTCGTTGATTTTCTTGTTAACTGATATTTACTCGATATACTATTTTATACACTTTTACAATAGAGCACTTTATTCTTAATGTTTTACTAAATAATCGAAGTGACAGGTATGTCCATTAAAATATTTTTAAGAATGTACGTATGTTTATAGAGAACTTCATGAATATAAATAAGTATATTTTAATGAACGATTTTTCTCGTCCTGTTCTAGTTTAGTTTATAGCTAGCTCTAAAGAGCAAAAAGTTGTATTAAGATATCGCATTTCATTACAGCGGAAAGCTATTATTCATACCTAAGAAGTTTCTTTACATAATATTAATGAGCATTTTACTCATATGACGTCATCTTAAAATCAACCAAAGAAAGAAAACCAAATTTTGAATTGTGAACAATCAGAGTCGGATAACGAAGTGAAATTATTGAAAAAAATACCAAAACCGTTTTATCACGCGATGTGCATTTGTCTTTTGGCCAGTGTAGCCAATTCTACACGTACGCTAAATAATTCCTGTGCGCGCTTCACTGATCACTTTTCTGTGTTTTCAGTATTTGTAAATTTAACCAACTTAATGTGTATTCACTCAAACAATTGTTTTTGCGTATTCACCCAACCAGTGTAATATCATTTTGTAAATTATGTAACAATATCTGCATAAGCAACCAAAAATCTTAATAAACACGTTCAGAGTGGTAAAATGTTTTCTCTGTTTTGTTTTTCTCAGCTGGTATTAGTAAATAGAACTGTAGTGACTGTAATAGTCCACTTTCGTCAATTTCATTCTCACGGTTTCTGAATAGTAAGCATAACATTTTATACGCGTTATTCCATTCATGAAATAGTCCCAAACCCGTGTTTGGCTCTTCTCTATTGGCATTACTGACAATCGACATTCGTATGTTACTAGACGGCCTTGAAAAGTTTTAGTATTCACAACGCAAATGTACAAACATTACAATTTTATAAGCCAAGTTTAGGGGAATTTTATTTAAATTCTTATTTTCTTCATGAAATAGTCCTAATAAATATCACTCTAGGGTCTGAGCTTTGCAGACAAATTCACTTACTACGTTCGTCAATTTATCGGCAATCTCAGACCCTCTCGTGATATTACTTGTGATAAAAATTAAAAAAGTGTTCCTTTGCATAGCCAGCTAATTGTTAAGAATCTGTAAACTAAGAATAAAATATTTTCGTTAAAAGAGCCGCTGACAATATGCTTAAAACATATTTTTGACTTCTTCATTAGACTGCAGCAGAGCGTGTTTTACATTATATAATCAAAGCATTTTATATTTGCACTTGATTTTTTTCCACACCTCTGTCACTACCTAATGAAAATGTTTTGAGTGCCGTCATTTATTTCGCGTGTACTGCATTCGTTTACAGGTTTGATTTCTCTTACCACCTACAGGAATGCCATAGTGCAGTGATGCGCCAAGAACAGACTGTGAACAGACCATCACGCCACGTTGCTTCATACAGGAAAAGATGAACAATTCCCGTAAACCCCTCCTAATGTGGGACTTCGCAGAAGACAGGTCGTCTAAATATACTCGCGGCTTACTGATTTTAGAAAAATAGAGTAAGGCAATATCCATATCTAATTATACTTGCCTACTTTATGGGTTGACGTTTCTGGGGTAAGTCAGACAAAGAAGCTATTTTCTAAAACTTTCTTTTAAAGGTTTATTACATCTGTTTAAATGAACAAATTTAGACATATACAAACCTTCCGATTTTAAAACCTAATAGTTTTTTTTTTTTTTTTTTTTTTTTTTTTTTTCCCAAACAATGTAACGTGCAAGTTCTTGGAATGTTCTGAATTTGAAAATTTCCTCATGAGATCCCTTTAAAACTGCGGTCACAGAAATTTAAAAGGGTTATCTATGTTTGAATTCGAAGCAAGAAATTTACACAGCCCGAATTTATTTGCAGATGTTAATATGAACAATAAAAGTTATGGGGTATTGCTAAACTTTTAATGTGTTATAACTGTTACTTGTTCACAAGAGAATTTAAACGATCTAAATTTACTTTAGTGAGATGGGGCAGCTGTTTCTCCAAACGTGTAGTAGGTTAAAATAAATGAAACTATTTGTTACATAATGACAAGTTTCTTTTCTTTAGCAAGTCGTTCAGATAACTATGCCTGGACTTCCCAAGAGAGCTTTTTATAGTTGAAATAATGAACGGGTTCATAGCAAGTTCCATGGTTCGGAAATGTTGAGGTTTTCGTAATTTCTGTGAATGGAAGGCAACTTCCGTCCTATCGGGACAACCCATACATTTATCTAAAGTGTCTGACCTTGTGCTTCAGCAAGATAAACTCGTCTTTTGCAGTTCTCAGTTATGCAATATCGTGAAACTCACTCTCCTAATTTCCAAAACATTGCCAGGCAGTTTTCCTTCAAGTTTGTGACAATTCTTGAATCTTCAAGACATATTCTTCCTCGTAAACGGTAAGAAGAAGTTTGAACATTTAAAGACACATACGCAGGTAGATTTTTTTCTCTTTTTCCGCATATTCTTATAAGTTTTGTAGAAATGCATCGTTAGACGTTTTTAGTCAATGCATCTTCAGAGTCGCCTGTCTTGAGGAGGAGACAATAGTTCTGCGATATACTCAGACCAAGGAATTTTAAGCATTGATGTTTTAGGCACCCTCCTCCTTAACCAATTTTAACACGCTGGGGCACCGAAATTATGCGGGATGACATTGCTGGTATGGTAAAAAAGCTTCCCACTGAGAATACAGCTACTGTTTTGTCTGCAAAATACAACATTGAAGATAGATCTTGTTTACATAAAACCATATTTTTTTTATTCTTGCCTTCAACAATAGCGAAGCTGGAAAGCAAAGGGAAGCCATTAAGCAATCTTCAATAAATATAGTTAAAAAATTAGTCATTGTACTTCCTTAGCACGCTGGAAGGAAAAAATGGTTTGTGTGGAAAATGTTTTGTTTGGGGAAGGTGGGGAAATTCCGGAAGAAGTGGGCATGAAAACTATAACAATGCTTCTATAACTTCTGCGTTAGTGCAAAGGTCATTTTCAGCCTTTAAAATTAGTTTAACAGACAAAAAAAAAATGGCCTAACTGCTGACATTTTGCAGAAAATCTTGATCATACATTGTGCTACAAACTATGCACACTGAATGAAATCGTAAACTAATCTTGGTAGCTTCATGTGAAATAAATGAAGAAAGAAATTTAAAACATGTGGAAAAGAAACAAAAGAAGTCTTAGGAACTGAGAATGAATAGAGTAAGAAGGTAAAGGAATGGACACTTGAGAATAAAGGGAGTGATAAATGTTGTGTGTTTCATGAACTCCTTTTTTGACGCATTATGCAATTTCAACAGAAGATTGTAACAAACTGTTCAGTTGTTCAGCATTATATTCTTATTTTATTCCCCCCCCCCTCTTGTTTAGTACGGAACAGGAAAGCAGCATTTATAGTTTGATGGGAGTAAACTTATATTGTAACTAAGGGACAGTTAGTTAAAGGTATTAACGCATAATATTTCAAAGATTAATTCACATGCAAGAACCTATGACGGAAATCGACACAGTCTTACAATAGGGAAGGGTTCCGATCTCTTCGCAAGCTTTTCGGACATTACTGTAAGGGCACCGGTTCAGACTTCCAAGCCCCTTCCTTCGGGAAGTCATCTGTTCGACCTCAATTTGTCGGCCGTTTCACGCTCTGAATTGAATGGGACGCTGATGACCTGAGATGTTAAAGAGCGTCCGTAAATAAAATCAATCATTAATTAATTACAACAAGATTGAAGAAAATCGGCATGTGACTTACAGTGAGATAGAGACATCCTTAAAGACTGCAGTACATTTCATTTTGCATGAACAGGAAAATAAGCAACAATCCGCTGTTTGTGTGTTCCAAGATGAACCCAATCCCACAAAAGTTGTTCGCTCACGAAGCACTTTCAAGAAAATGATCGTTTGTTTCTTCGGTTGCACTGGACATGTCGCGAGCATTCCTTTAGAGATTCGAATAAAAGTTAATGCTGAATGATGTACAACAATTTGTTTGCTAGAAATGATGGACGAAATCAGGAAAAACAACCGAAAACTTCGCATTCATTATGACAATGCCAGATCTCACACAGCACGTCAAAGAACCGATTATTTGAAGGAGAAAAACATCGAATATGTGTTTCTTTGCCCGTAATCACTCGCCTAACGACTTCTTTTGTTTCCGAATGTCAAACAAAAAAATGCTTGGACAGCGATTTTCATCATCTCAAGAAGCTGTTGAAGTCTTTAAAAACCAAGTTTTTGAGATACCAAAAATATTTCGAGAATTGGTTACAACACCTGAAAAAAGGACATCAATCTTTAAGATGAATATTTTTAAAAGCAATAAAACAGTTTATATGTTTCTTGTAATAACTCGTGTTTGTAGAGCTACCAGAAGGCCTACATGCATATGTAGTAGAGGCCCCATGATTACTTACACTGCAGTTTCATGGGAAGGTCTATAGCTTCGTTGTTCTGCAATAAGCTCTCTTCTTTTTCCCTGAGCTGGTCCAATTTTCTCCCTTGCTTGTGGGATGATGTCGGTATCTCTACACGAGAGTATTGTGCTCTCCTCTTTTCTCGGAATTCTTTTAATGGCGTCTGCTATTTCTTTTGCTGCTTCCTCTTTTCCAGTGCCATTCATATGCAAACCATGTCTCGTGAAATTCTCCCTGTTTAGTTCTGGGTTAACTATATGCACATGTGTAATTTTCTGTTGTAAACATAACCTCTTTGTTTACACGAGTTCCAAATGAATGAAAACTGGCAAATACTTTTTCACCACATTTTAAGTAATAGCTACTAATTCTAAGTATCAAATATATTCATTTAAGTACTTTTCAAATAAATGTCTGACATTGTCAAGCACTAAAGGAACAAATACATAACATGTTAGCAATATATATATTATTTAAAAGTTATCAAGTTTAAACAAGCATTTTCAGTCATAAAGTATTTTAATCTGCTTTGTGTCTTGTACTTAACCTCCATTATACTATTAATAAATCTAACATCCATCCATATGGGGTCTCATTACACACAATCCCCAGGTTATCTACATAATAAAACTCCCCACTTCTTGTATTTCCCTTTTTAACACTATTTTATTAATTGTGCCCAAATTCTGTCATTCTTCTTAACTACTCTAATCCATATCTCTCTTACTTTTCCTAAATATTCTCCTATCATTTTATTTCTCTTTGTCCCCTTATCAGTCAACATTTTATATGCTATACTTTCTTTCTATAATTTATTCCATTTTGCTTCCCTCACACCCTCACACCCTCCTCCCTTCACACTTTAATAAAAACCCAAGATCGGGTTCAATACCGTCCAGGATCGATGGATTTTTTCGGGCGTAAAAATCGTGAGTATGGCTTCCTTCGGAAGGGAAGTAAAGCTGTGGGTTCCGTGTCGAACATTCACGAAAAACAACCTCAAGCCTGAAAGAAGAGACCTGTGAACAAAATTTGTCGGCCGTTTCATGCCCTGAATATAATGGGACGCTGATGACCTGAGATGTTAAAGAGCGTCCGTGAATAAACCAAATAAAAAGGGGGGGGAGAGTTTATTTATTTATTTTATTTTATCCCTCATAGCAAAGAAACATTGTTGAAACAAAGATGCATTATGAAAATGGATCGGCCCTGATTGGTGGACAAAAACGGAAGTTCTCTAGCAGCTGCATCTGTACACAGGAACGAGCAAACTACGTCAGTTCGCCAGTCGCCTACATACAAAATGGAGTTGATTCGTGAAGAGCAACATGCTGCGTTGAAGTTTTGCTTTCGTTTGCAGAAATCCGGCATGGAAGCTTACAGATTGTTGCAGCAGGCATATGGTGATGATGTTCTGTCACAATGCACAACACTTGGATGGTTCAAGGAATTTAAGGACGGCCGTGTTTCAACAACAAAATAAGGCGGTCCAGGTGCTCCAGTAACAGGAGTAAATAAAAGCATGATTAACACAGCTGACGTCATTGTTCGTGAAGACCGACGAATAACAATTGACAGATTGCAGACATGTTACACATTTCCCATGGCAGTACATTTTTGATTCTGCATGATCACTTGAACATGAGACGTGTTTGTGTGAGGTGGGTCCCAAGATTACTGACTTCCTGAACAGAAGATTATGCGAGTGGAAGTGTATAGGGAACATCGAATATGTCCTCCATCTTCCATACTCCCTAGATTTAGCCCCCGCCCCCCCTGTGACTTTTATCTCTTTTCCTGTCTGAATAAGGAGCCAAGGGGGGTCGTTTTGGTACTTCCGAGGCCATCGTGAAATAGGCTGGTGCGATTTAAAAGAGATGTCAAAAGATGACTTCCAGCACACGTTCCAGGACTGGCAGACGCGTTGGGCAAGGCATTCAACTCAGCGGAGAATACTTTGAAAAAGGCCACGCCAATCAGGACGGAGCCTGGTGAATTGCATGCGTAAAAAATATTCTCAGTCTTTTTTTGACTAGCCCTCATACATACCTTATTCCCTGTACTTCTGCCCATGTTCGGCCAGAGTGTCTTATCTCCGTCGTTTGACCCCAACATAAGCCCGTAAGGATATAATGTTTGTTGACAATGCACATCAGGTAGATAGGTTTCAAGACTGGAGAGCTGAGATAATTATTTTTCAAAATCAAAAGCTACCTTAGATAAAGCATGTAATATTATCCGTTTCATTATGACTTCTGAGTTTCATAACGTTTGTCTTTTATAGGAAGATTGCTATTTCTATTTTTCTAATTACTAAATTCTTGATAATGCTTGCCCATTGGTTCAATTCTATTTTTTTTTTATCATAACTTCTACTTTGAGGATTAATTGTCTATTTACTTCTTGTAATTCAGTGACGAGTGTGCCTTCTGCTGTACTATTGTCACCCTTCTGTTAAAAATATGATCTATAGCCTGATTGCGTTTCTGAGCTCGCGCGCTTCTTTCAAGGTCACTTGTTGACGTGATGTTGTTATGATTAGAACGAGGCTCTGCATCTTTTTATTATTATTTTTTTACGGTTGTGTTGTTTATTTTATCCAAATAGCTGTGCTGTCAAATGTGGCATATATCATCGAAATGATGCAAGTGGCATATTCCTTACTTATAGATGGAGAAATTGTTAGTTCTCTTTACACAATATATCAAGGTTTTTCGCATTTTCCCATAAGTGGAACTCTATGAAAAACAATATTATTATCTCTTTTACTCTTACTTTGTCAACAGCACACAAATAGACATCTGCATAAATTGACTTCATTGATTACTGTTCATCCACACTTGAGCTGTCCGAATCTCTCGTGAGCTGTTCCTACACAGAATTATCTTCAATTTCACCAAGACGTCACGAGATAGTTTTGAACTGAATTTATAAAATTTGTGATATAAAACAAAAGCATGAATAAAAAATTAAATATGCTCATTATGCAAAGCGATAGTCGTATACCAGGTCAAATCCCGGGATATCGATGTGAGCCGAACTGGAGGACCCGGATCGACCGGCTTTAGCTTAATTGTCCCCGAGTTAAGTTTCCTTTATTGTGGGAGGAGGGCTTTCACAGATTCATCATGGGTTGTCCATCATTACAATGAGAAAGGGAAAACTAGCACCCTTCTCATCACAGCCTATCAAATCAAGTGAGTATTGATGTTGATTTAGCTGATAATTATGTTATACTTAAATGATCACTAATGTCTGCAAGAACAGGTAAATTTAGTTAAGATTGAAAATGTTTATTGTTATTGTCATCATCGTTGTCTTTGTCCTATGGTCTGTACTCACTAAGGCATTTCGAAAAGTCGGTGGTAATTAGTTCTCTACTCAAATATAATAAGTATGCTTATGAAGGTTCGTTTTACACTATAATAACGGGTGGTGCTTTTTCGCAAATGCGATATAGCGCGATGAAATGCGAAATAGAAACATTTTATTCAAATAAAACTTATTTCTTTGATTTTCATCTGGAAACTTTAAGTGAGCAGTTTGTACACCCTTGGAATATTTATGACCCACTTGCCACCCACCGTTCTGGAATGCGAGAAGTGACCCCTCCTGCGAAGTGAAAACCCTTCTAAATCTCATTGTTCGACCGTCACACATTTTACCTATTTTGTATCTTTCATTCCCTTTCCGTATGTCAGCAAGTGCTGAGATGGTGAGGTGGAAAATATCCATAAAACAGCGGGCAGAAAATTATAAACAGACGCGTTCCTATATCAGTGATGTTAAAATTAAAAACTTCCGGGCTCTTTTCTCATTACACTGATGATGCTGGCCGTAGACAACCGGCGAATTATTAAAACAAAGACCTCGGCACTGAAGTTTTTAATTTTAGCACTATGAACACCGACTGGTATATCAGTGATGGCGAAATTTTAATGTGTAAATTGTGTAATCAGTGTTGGCAAAAGAAGACGTTTTAAACAAGCAAGTCAAACTTCGGGGACATGTCGTGCAAAAGATAGTTTCAATAATAAATCAAAAGAGGAAATATGTGGAGCAACATCCAAATGATGCACAATAACAACATCTGGAAAAGTGCTTTTGTTCACGATACAATGGACATGTTTTTGGAGACTAACACCCCTCTTCACAAAGTGTACCATCCAACTTTACGGAAGTTTACATGACGTGTATTTAATTTCGTTTATTTTTATCTGATTCTTAAAAACGACGAGAAAACCATACATTTGACGTCATTTCCGCATTTATACTTTAGTAAAGACAAATAATTAACGTAACACTATTAAGTGCTCAATATTAAAATGATTAATTATTGACCATTTTTATTTCACATTATAATGTTATATCAAGACATGTTTGTTTATCAGAATTAGCTCAAATTATGTTTTTCTACAAATGCTAAATTGAAAATATATACATTTCTGATTTGAAATGCTAAAAATCATCACTCCTAACTGTATGTTATTATTTCCGAACATAAACTGATGACTTTTGCAACCGAATTATTCAACACGCCTCACCCTTGTTTCCAAATACTTCTCATTAGTAACGACTATTTCATACGTAAGCATGAATTGCGCTGGAAGAGGTTTGACGTAACTGTCTTACGTGTGTACACACACCAGATTAGAACTAAAGTAGATGAGTCAGTGTAGGTTGTTTCCTGGAGACATGTGTAACCATATACATCTGCCTGAATTTATTGCAATATTTCCATTACTCAGCGGTGACTTTCTCCAGTTTGTTTTCAATAAGTTCTAATGTAATGATATTCGCCCGTTCTCTATAGACCAAGCGCCTGCAGTGTTAAACGTTACCCGGCCCAACCTCAGTGTTACCCGCCAAGCAGGCATACCGTATCCAGGGCCCTATTTCACAAAAGTATGGTCTAATATTTTACAAGTGTGTGGACTTGTAACTTGTAGTTATTAGTAAAATTCTGTTTCACACATGTTTCTGCTACATTTGTACTTTACAACTCCATACTTACAATTGCATGAAACATCAATACCGACAGCAAATTTGGTTACATCTGAGACCGTAAGCAGCCGAAATAAGCCTTTCAGTCATCCTCAAGCTGTATGCTGAAGGAGAGTGAGGTCATCAAGCCCCCGTCCTGAGTCAGCAGGTCACGTGTGAAGCCTGTCCATTCCAGAAATGCAATCCGCTGAGAAATTCGGTGATGCCAACTTTCTTTGAAGCGGCTGTCCTCAGCACCTGAGTCATGGCGCACAGAGTTCGCTTCGTGCTTCTATCTTTTCTTGAAAAAACATACGCAGCACCTGGCTGTAGTTTGAAATGGGACGTGGGTGCTTTCCAGTAATGGTGGTGAAAGTACAGATATAACAGATAATGAGAACTGCTTCCTATATTGGTGAATTACAAATCATCGCCTCCGTGGTGCAGGAAGAAGTGTAACTTACATCACATCTAACATTTTATTATTACTTTTATTTTGTTCTTAGTTACATATAACTATAGTTTGCACATTAGCATTTACAGAAGGGGTGGGGGGAGGCAAGCCACGTAATACATTCAAGTTGTTTTATCAACAAATGTTAATAAATATGTATGAAGAGTATAGTATATATTTTAAACAGAATTTGTTTCTGCTGACATGTTAAAATATATGAGATTGACCAGAAATGCTTGATATTTATTTTGCTACAATTTGGGATTATTGACTTTGTCATTGTCAGCAAACACTTTCTCTAAGAATATTCCCCGGCTTTTTAATGCATAATACGAGGAAAAGGGCTAAGGAAGTATGCGAAATTGCTTTTCAAGTGTTACAAAATGCATGTATTGTTTCCATTCCTATAAACAGACATTGCTCGACACGTTGAACGATCTTAAGGACTGCCCAGCATGCCCTGCAAGGCTATTGATGATGTTGGGAGCTGGAGAGATGGCTAGACAAAGGAATGTGCTGATAACGCAATGTGTCAGAGGAGTGCATTCCGACACGGGTGGCCGAGGTTGTTAAGGTGCGGACTCGTGAGTGGGAGGTCTGGGGTTCGAATCCCGACAGAACCGCCCTTCCTGACCGAGGTTTTCCTCAGTCCTGATCAGTGGCAAATGCAGTGAAGGTACCCTAAACTTAGGCCTGGAACGCTTTCTTTAAAGGGGAAGGAAAAAATCCTTTCCCAGATTATCATTTCATCTCATATATCTTCAGTGTCCATCGCCTGTGATGCCTCAGTAGTTAAAACGGGCATTAAACACCATTCAAAGAAACGAAATCTTACCACTCAGGTTTCCTAGTTCTATTCAGCCTAGTAGTCAATTTTTCAAATAAAGCAAGGCCACATTACTTAAAAAGTTCGTCACACAGTAGTTGCGCAAACTAGGCGAATTCCTCACCAAGTAAAGTAACTTTAAAAAATAATACAACATCATAAATATGGCCTAATTAATGAGATGAAAAAGTATGGCATTACTGTGTGGTTTCACAAAAGAGAAACGACATATTATTATTATTATTATTATTATTATTATTATTATTATTATTATTATTATTATTATTATTATTGTTGTTGTTGTTGTTGTTGTTGAGGTTAAACCACAAAAATTAATGGTGTACTATTAATTGAATGAAATATAATTTCTCTAAAATGAAGAAACATGATGGAAAGTTTTGTGGTACATTGTGTATTTAAGAAGATGATTTTCACATAGTTCAATAAAACAAATATATGTTACCATTTAAAAACAATTACAATAAACTAAGCAAATATACAGAATCAACAATAAGCAATCGAAAGTTTCATCGTCAAGTATACCTCCATTCCTAATGTCCTATTTTTCCTAATTTGTTGTGGGGAAAAAAATATTGGTGCTACTAGAGCTATTTTTAAATTTTGCGTTTCTGTTTAACCCCAACATCTAATGACCCGATTTCCTGATTTTCAGACACTATTTTTATTATTTTACGTAAATAGTATATACCGTGTTTCGTTGCGAAAACTGAAATATTAATCCCACTACAGCAAATTTTAAAATTTAGGTTTCAGGTAAACCTCACTTCCTAATAGTCCGATTTCACTGATTTTCGGAAAGTATTTTTCTTATTTTATTTCAGTGGCATATACTGAGTTTCTTTTTTAAAAAAAAATTTAAATTGCAACCACTAGAGTTACCTGTTTTTCAGGTATACCCTCACTCCTCATGACCCGATTGCCATGCTTTTTGGAAAAACTTGATTTGTCAATTTTTTTTAAATAAATACACGCATTTTTGTGGAGGAAAAACAAAAACTGTAGTCGCTAGAGCTATTTTTAATTTTTAAAATAAAAATCGCTTTATGTTAATCCCACCCCCAATGGTTCAAATTTGCTGGTTAGCGAATTTGACGAATCCATTGGTTATATGCCAAGTTTCGATGAAGGGGTAAGAATGTTACGACCGCTAGAGCGTTAGCGACACATACACACAGTAGATATGCATTTATTTACTGAAGATAGATGATTCCTTATGCCCTATAGAACAATTATTTTAACATTCATTTGAACTTCACACTGTGCAATAAAAATGTAATATATTACAAACCGATCATGTCCTGAAAGAAAGAAAGAAAGAAAGAAAGAAAGAAAGAAAGAAAGAAAGAAAGAAAGAAAAGACAATGAAAAGAAATATACTGGACATAAAAAAGGAGTAGTTAAAGAAAAAGAATGACTTGTAGAAAGGGCAAATTTAAATAAACTGTATTGCTGGCCATGTCTTATATTTCGAAAAGAGGAAACAGTTTGTAATAAAAATAGTTTAGGCAATCGACAATTTGCGCAATGTCCTTAATTACACACGAAGATTCGCGGACCCATATTTTATGTTCTGCAGTTTAAAACATTTGCAACTTCCGAATAAATTTCATAGCTCCGGGCCAGCATAAGATGGTTCTTCAAGGAAACATTAAAGAGATGTATTGATATAGTATGATTTTTAACCATATATGGGTTGGCATTCCGTAGAGTCAGAAATGATAACAGATGTACTCGGTTATCTTGCAAAGAATGATGTAATCCTCAGTCTGCATCTAGAAACCTCTATCACGTTCCACGTAACCAAAATGATTAAATTCTTGCAATAAGTGATGCTGTTATGTATAAAATAAAAGAAGATCTTTCAAGTTCGATAATACCTCAGAGGTAAGGAATGTACTTGGTGCGTTTACGCTTGTATTTGCGTTCAACTAACCGTTTGTTGAGCAACAGCAGAACTTTTGTGCAACTCCCTGATATTTTCTTTTTTTTTTTTTTTTTGTGATACTTTTTAACTTTTGATTCTATGTGTTCTCTCCCAAGCTATTTCGCTCTAAATGATATATGGTTAATTTGTCATTGTTTGTCATTAACATCCTATGTAAAATTACTTAGTGCTTTAGAAGGAAGATGATGTCTGCGCTGGTGGTCCAGTGGTAACCATACTTGCTTCGTAGATGCAAGATAGCGGGTTCAAGGTCGAATTATTTTTTTGCAGCTTAAAATCCTAAGTATTGCTTCCTTCGCTAAGGAAAGAAAAAGCATCGTTGTCATAGATTTACGGGTCATAAAAGAACTTCGTTCCTGAAAGCAGTGTCCTCCAGTTGTGTTTAACGCCCATTTTTACTGCTGAGGCACCACAGGCGGTGACACTGATGATACATGAGATGAAATGATAAATTCAGATAGGATTTTTTTAAGGAAGGAAATGTCCCAAACCTAAGTTTAGGGTATCTGTCCGGAATTTGCATTTATGAGGACCGAGGAAAACCTGGAAAAACCTCAGTCAGGGAGGACGGTCCTGGCGGGATTCGAACCTGCCGCTCACGAGTCCACGCCTTAACGACCTCGGGCACCCGTGACCGTTATAAATCACTGAATATATAATGTGTATGTTGAAACAGTTAATATCCTCTCCCAGTCCTAATGAGCAGGTACTCAATAAAATAGCGGAACAATACCCTGAGATGTCGTTGAAGCGTAGGCAACAACGGAGGTAATCAGTGCTATCAACAACCCTGCTTCAAAATGTGGTGCCCAACCCGGAATCCGCAACCTCCAACCAGACCACTTCAAGTTTGGACTCAGGGTGGGGCCATCAATTACTTCAGTTTTTATGCAAAGTGTATTTTGATTTCCTTTTCCTTTTCTTCCTACTCGTAGTGGACGTCTAAAGGGACTCGGCATTTAGCAATGCATCTGAAGGACGACACATGCGCTACAAAGTTGTAATGTTATATTTCATAAATATAACGAAATATATTTCAGTGAAGGTTTGGTCATTACACAGGCAAAAGCCAAAAGTTGGCTTGTAAGAAACACCAACTTGGAATGTATCAATAAAAACATTCTTACAGCTAAATCTTTTAGTCCCTTGTTTATTAGCTTTTCTCATAAAAATCATCGTTTGCACTATACATTTCATACGCAAATTTACCATACAGATAAACAGTATTTGCTCTTCTAGTGGCCTGCTCAGAGTTGTTGCAAAACATTATCATAAGTGCTGAATATTTAAAAATTTGTATTTACAAAGAAAACGAAATACCTTGGCATTACCATTGAAAAGTCAATTTATTGTTTTATAAATCAGTGTATGGTTATTAGAAAAGTTTCTTCTGCCCACCATATACTACAAATTCATTGCAATGTTTTCTTAGAACTAAGGTTCTTGCACGTTCTCATTATTTATACAAATAAAACACTTATTAATTTGGTCGAGAGGGTCAACTTCAAACCACCTACGATGCGTATGTCAAATTAGTTCTTTGTACAGACATTGCATTAAATTTTTGCACGTGATGAAATGTTTGTCTCAAGAAAAGAATGTGTTGTGAAATCCTCGGTGTTATCAGACCTTGAAGCTAGAAGTAACCAGATAAAACACACAAGGAGAAACATGCCTGTAATCTTTCTCCTACCTGCAAGTGCTGCCTAGTCTTCCTACAATTCGTCTCTTATCTTGTATTATCGTTAGTGGCTCTGGTTCTTATTAATGCGGAAAAAACAAGGCAAACAGAAGGTAAAGGCTCCGAGTATACGAGGGTAGGTCCGTAAGTTTCCGGCCCAACAGTTATAGATAAAGACAAAAACTGTATTTCACTTTTCAGTATAGGTAGTTACCCTTTGTTGCAATACACTTCTCACATCTTTGAATTAACATTTCAACCCCCCCCCCCAAATAGTCAGAAGTCTTGCCTGCAAAATGGGCATAAATAGCGTCCATCACTTCTTCGTCACACTTTAATTTCCTTCCTCGAAGGTCCTTCTTGAGTTTTGAGAAGAGGAAATAGTCCCTGAAAGCTAGAAGTAGGCTGTAGGGTGGATGGTCGATCCCCTTGAAGTAACATTTCTTCACAGCTTCCTTTGCAACAAGAGCTGTGTGAAGAGCATTGTCGTGAAGAAGGCGCACACCACCATTCCTCGCCTTTTCTCTTTAATGGAAACACATAGTCTGTGGAGTAGTGCAGCACAGTACTCCCCATTTACTGTGGTGTTCCTCTCCTTGAAGTCAATGAAGAGTATTTCTACACAGTGCCAAAAGATTGTGGCCATGATCTTCTTGGTTGAATGAGTGTCCTTCACCTTTAGAGGCGGTGCTTCGCTAGGTTTACGTCACTCCATTGACTCTCTTTTGGACAAGAGATCATAGTGGAGGACCATAGTTTCATCTTCTGTAACAATGGTTTGCAGAACTTTGTCTCTCGTTGCTACGGCAGAGCTCCAAAAAGTCTGACAACAGATGGCTCGTTGCTGCTTTTGGACTGAGGAAAGAAGTCTAGGCACCATCTTGCACTAACCTTATTCATGTTTAAATGTTCATGAATAATTCGAAGGACTGTTGTTTTAGAAAGGCCCAACCTTGCTGCTATTTCTGTAATGTTGAGCCGCCAGTCTTCCATAATTTCTCCTTTCCACAAGAGCGATGTTTTCAATAGTGAGCACCTCCAAGGGCCGACCTGCATGTCTTCGTCTTCAATGCTTTCTCGACCCATTCGAAAACGTTTGGCCCATTTTTTTATGGCAGAATATGAAGGGGGTGTTTCCCCATATACACCGTTCAATTGCTGTTTAATTTCATATGGAGTAAGTCCTTCTTTGTGAAGAACTTAATAACAGCTCGAAACTCCATTTTGAACATGTCACAATCTTACACATAGCCTTCTTTATGCAACTAAATCTGAACACAGTGGAGCGGAAGTTACAGCTGCAATTATTTACTTAACAGATAAGGCATGACACCAGATAAGGGTTTTGTGAAGGCGATAATCCTTATCAGAAGGCTGGAAACTGATGGCCCTACATGTCACATTTTGTATATAATTATATTAGTTACTTTCATTAACAACTTTTGGGATGGAAAACGATCAATGTTGATATTACCAGTTAATACAAATGCTAAATACTGTGCTGAAAGCATTCGTCAGAGTGTCTCAGTTGGAAATACGTCATCCCCATGCTCTCTTCGATGTCAAGTGGGGTGATCCACACAGAATTTGCAAGTCAATGGATTTTGTTTCAGGAACCGACATCTATAGAAAGCTTCTGATTCAGCTTGTTTTTGGAAAAGCTGCAAACTTCTTACCAAGGATGTCATAGTTCTCCCACTGCTCGTTGAATGTCGTTCTGATGTTTATTGTTCTTGGGTGATTTTATGAGAACTTGATTGCAGTTACAGGTCTTGTCTGAAATGGACTTTTTTTGCACGAATTGAAATATCACTGACTATCCCACTTCTTTTCCTCCTCTTACTGTTTCTGTTTACACTTCAGCATTCTCACTATTGCTTCCTCCTTCGATGTTCATCATGAATTTCAAGCAAGCTTCTCTCATTAACACTAGAAATAAGAATGGAAGGAGGAGACAGAAAAACTTGCTTAACATCCAGCTATGCAAAGTGTTTGGTATAACAACACGTGCAATAATGTTTTTATTCGTTGTTGGTTGTTATATTTTATCAGTCTAACAGAATACTGAAACTGCACACAAGGCTGTCATTATTTCATTTTACTTGATATTCAAGCTCTCATTTTTAGTAGATCTGGCCCTTGATTAATTGCATATATTACTGTTGTAGGTACTGATGTTTAAATATAATTTTTCTCTGTCTTTCTACATTAATATATTTGCTGTTATTGCTAAACTTTGTCCTATAGAGCAAGGAAGTGTTAACTAAATAAGCAACGGTGTGTTTCCAGTAATTCAACTGTATTTAACTTGTATAACCGAATATTATGTAAAACGACTATTTTGTCTGTAAATTTACCCATCAGCTTACGTGTTCTATTGTTAGAAGCGGTAGTCGGAAATACAGTATGATTATAAAGTCTCGATTCATATATGACAAAACAGCTGAGTATTTGTTTCTTTTACAGATGATCTGAAATATGCTATTCACATACCTGTGATGTGGGCGCGTTTCAGGAGACTAACTTACCAGGAGGTCCGAGCGGACTTTGAAGAAACTTCCATAAACCCGCTCACAACAGGGCAAATATCAGGCTACTGGTTCAGAAATTCAAGACCACGGGGTAATGTGAAACGTTCCGGTAGACCCGATGTGCCAATTGAAACTGTGCAACAGATAGAGGATGGAATTAGCAGAAGCCCATAAGCATCAACCAGGAGATTAAGTCGGGGGTTGGATGTACCACAACCGACAGAATGGAAAATTCTCCATTACACTTGAAAAAACGGCCATTCCAGCTCCAAATCCGACATAAACTGGAAAGGGAGGACTACGCTGGTCACTAAGCAATGCGTGCCGACATGCTGGAAGAGTAGAAGAGAATAATTTGCTGCAAAATGTGCTCTTTAGTGTTGAAGTCACCTTCCACACAACTGCAGAGTGTGGGTAGATGAACAGACAAGTGAGATCCTCGAGTGGGAATGAAACATCCGAAAAATATGGACCAATTTTCTTCACAGATCTCACAGTTGCAGGCATTTCGTATCTCGAAATGCTGCAGCTCTTCTTCAACCACAATTGCGTTTTGAAAATTGTGGTTTTTCCAACAGGATGGAGCACCCTCTCATTTCCCCTGGAAGCCACATTTCCACATAGGTGAATGATAGAGTTTCACACCTCATTTGTGCTCGACGTTCTCCTGATCTCACACTTTTTGACTTTTTTGCATGGGGACATATGAAGTAACAAGTGTACAAAGTCTAAATCAACTCCATTGAGTATTTAAAGGAGTGTATCAGGCAGGCATGGGGTGCGCAATATCACACCTGCTAAGATGTTTCGTGCAGCGGTGCTTCGCTGGGAGTTACGTGTGTTGAAGTGCAGGGTGGTCATGTGAAATAAACTCAGATGGATTGTGTGTTACTGTGTGTTAGAGTTTATATTCACTGTGACGGTGAATCAATATCGGTTTATCACACAAATGGATCGAAACTTTATAATTGCCCTGTTTTAACATAAGGCATGTGATGTTGGTTTTTCTGAAGCCGATACGTAATTTTTCACATTTTATCATGTGTCCATGCTCCTTGTTGTCATTTATATTTACATTATCTACTAAGTTTGTCTCTAACTTCTCCTTTTATAGCAGTTTTTATTATGAGGGTTTAATTGTGAATATTTCTTCAGGTAGTTAATAAATTATCTCTTTTAAACTTAACACTTTTCAGCTCAAATATTTTTGTGTATCTTAAATATTTTAACTTTGGCGTTTTCTCAGCACTCAAAGTTTGGTACTGATGTTTTTTCTTAGAAGTAGCGACCTTGAACCGCGTGCGAACTTCTTCAAGGTCGATGAGTTTCCTCTCATATTGTCCCGTGTTCGTTGTATCTTTCAAAAGAAGGAAGACCAGACTATCACAGCATGCTCTGTTCTCACTTGTTTCAGCGTTGTTGAAGAGCCTACTTCCATCATCGTTCGTGTCAGAGAAGCCGCCATGGAGGTGGGAGCATATGGAGCTAATTTAGGCGAAATTGGCGGATGTGGAAACAATCTGGTGGAGACTGCCACTGACCTGGGGGCTAGTACATGCACTGGGGGAAAAAAATAACACAAATAATAATAATAATCATAATAATAATAATAAAGTCTCTCTTCAGTCTTATTTCCCATTTTCAGTGTAATTATATTGATAAAAAATAGTTTTAAGACACATAGCTAAGATAAAACTGTTTTTGCAGGTTTCTTTTTAACTTAAATATTAATGAATATATTGAAAAAGAGAGTTTTGTGTCAATAAATATGAATTTCCAAACTTTTTTCACTATTAGGGAGAAGAAAACTTCATATTTTTCGAAGCTGTTATGTGTCCTTCACTAGTGTTCTTTTTCAAACTCCAACAGTAATCAGCCATCATTGACACACCCCAATGACCTTGGTAGCGGTTTCCATTGTTTTAATATCTTTATAAAACCGTTAACCTTGTTCTTCACTCATTGCACCAAGATTCCCAGGGAAGTAATCAATATGACTGTTGAGAAAATGTACTTTAACACTCGTTCTATACCCTAGCTAGATTTCTAAAATGTTGTGACATTTCCTCCATAATTTCTGTATATTTCAGACTTCTTGTTACCCAGAAAATGTTTGTGTGTCAACCATGGTGACTTCCATAACTCGGACATCGACTGAGGAAAGGTCTCGTCCTGCAAAAGCTCACGAATCTGCGGTACATCGAAAATACCTGCCGCTATTTTAGCTTCAGTTTTCTGTGGGAACTTTGTAACAAGAAACAATCACTAACCTTATTCAGAGCAGTAACAAATTGTTCATCAGGCCTAACTTAACATGGAGTGTGGAAGAAGGACATTAGAAGGAGAAGCCAATCGTTCATACTTTACATCTTGTTCTCCAAGAACTAAATTGCTTCATTTAAGGGCAATTTTTTCTGATCCAATGCTCTGATTTAGCCGTACTGTTCAATCACAAAGTGAATAATTAATTATCTTGTTTAAATCTCTCAGAATATTTATTTTATGTATGTACTCAATGAACAAATAATAAAAACTGTTATTTTCTATAATACCGATTTCTGAAAAACTAAACTCCCTTGAGACATAACTAAGGCTGGTTTCAGGGTTTTTCAGAGAAAATATGAACACTTTTCATTCAGTAAAAATTGGGTAGATCAGTGATATGAACTAGAAAAGCATAAAGAAACTCTCTCAGTAGATACGATTCCTTGGAAACTCAAGTGATCGATCATTCAGGGACATTTTCTTTTATAAAGATGTTGTTTTATACATTTTCATAAATTCTCTTGCCTTATCTTCATTTCTTCTCATTTGGTGTTACAGCCCGCGGTGAGCATTGGCCTATCACGGCGATCTTTGCATCCTCTACCTTCGTCTTACGACTTCATTGATAGAGGGGAGTATTGCAGAAGGACATGTGCTCAGCATTCCAGCACCCGCTGGTCGCCTAATGAGGCTTTCATGATCGAAGAACGCCACCTCTCCATCAGGCTATTTCCCAAATGTCCTCAGGAGGCGGGTGGGTCCCGTTCCAGACCTCTCTAACTTAGAAAAATTCCGAAGTATGTTCTGGGAATCGAATTCGGGTCTTACGGCCAGCAGACCAAGGAGCTGTTTCCTTATCTTCACTAAGCAATAACATACAATAGGCAAATCAGTCTTGGCGTTTTTAAGATGTCTGTTGTTTTTATACTCTGGGAACTAAAGGTGTTACATATTCTAAAAAAACTGTAATCTTTGTAATGTGCATCAGTAAGTTTTCTCACACTGTTTGTACTTGGGCATGTCATCAGCATATCGTTGTGGAACTGCAATCTCGGTATTTTGTGTCTTTATCTGCTCTTCTCCAAGATGTTTTACATAATCACACGGAGTACGCTTCACACTTTCATGCGTCACATGCGATTTTGTCTAAATTACCGTCGTCACTGCTGATGGCAACTGATAACTGAGGGCTGCGTTAATAGCTCATTATACACTTCCCATTGGAGCGAATTATGAAGGAATGTTAGCTGCTGCAGTTGTACACATGAAACGAATTTCGAAAAATCTCTTCAAATCTCCATCTATTCTACCTACTAGACACCAATAGGTATATAGAGCGCGCGCGTGTGTGTGTGTCCTTTAACGCTCTAGCGATATCAATTTTTGTTTTTTCTCAACAAAAGATGGCATATAACCATCAATTAACAAACGATTTATCGAGTACTTTACCAGTAAAATTGGACGATTGGGGATGGGGATTAACTTAAAGAGAGACTTTTTTTAAAAAATTAAAAAACCTTCTAGAGGATGCAATTTTTTATGTTTCTCAACGAAACTCGGTAGATTTTTTAATATAAATTGATAAAAGCACTTTTCGAAAATCAGGACAATTAGGAGTGGAGATATATCTGAAAAAACGAGTGGGAGTTAAAGCGAAATTAAAAATCGCTCTAGCAGCCGCAATTTTATTTTATTTTATGTTCTTTAAAGCAAATTCCGTATATGCCATTGAAAAAAAAAAAAAAAAAAAAAAAAACCTCAAAATGAGTGAAATCGGCCATTTGGTTTGCTATTAGTGTTATCACTCAAGCGTGCGTTTTTACACATGGATAGAATAGGTAACCGCCATGATTCGGATGCTTAGAGTGTCTGTCCCAAGCGAAGCGTCTAGTTGCTTGGCAGAAATCTTTATCCTAAGAGTCCGTCAGGATAAAACTGGCGAAGCTTGAGTAAACCTTATACGAGGGTTACCTTTTTTTTAATTGTTACAAAAACTAGCAAAGAAAGAAACAAAATGTTTTATTGTTTTTCAAAATATGCGCCCCTAAGATTTATAAGCTTTTGCATGCGTTCAAACCGATTCTGGAAAAGTTTCTCCACTCTGAAGTTGGTATCTCAAAATAGTTTTAAAGGCTTCAACAGCTAGAGACGATGAAAATCACTTTTGTTTGACATTCGGGTACAAAACGAAGTCGTTAGGTGATAAATCAGGTGGTTACGGGCAATGAGATATTAATTCCATGTTTTTCTCTTTCAAATAATCAATTGTTTGACATGCTGTGAGAGCAGGCATTGTCTTGATGAAGAATGATGCGACGTTTTCGGTTGTTTTTCCTCATTTCTTTGAAGATTTCTGACAAACAAATTGATGTATACCATTCAGCATTAACTGTTCTTCGATCCTCTAAAAGAATGATTTCGACATGTCCAGTATAACCGAAGAAACAAACGATCATTTTCTTGGAAATGCTTCGTGAATGAACACCTTTTGTGGGATTCGGTTCATCTTGGAACACCCAAACAGTGGATTGTTGCTTAGTTTCCGATTCATACGAATATATCCAAGTTTCGTCACCTGTTATGACTAGTTGCGGATTTTGCAGTTCCTCAGTGGTATTTTATGAGTATTTCATTATACCAATTAACGCCAGCGTTTTTTTTTTTTTATAGCTTCCCTAAAATTATATGTAATTCATCGGGAACAGATCTTTTTCACAGCAAAGTGTTCGTGCAAAATCGAATGTACTGCAGTCGTTGATATGCTTAAGGATGCCTCTATCTTATTGTAGGTCACAAGCCGATCTTCTTCAATCATATTGTCTACAGTGTCGATGTTTTTTGGAATGACAACTGATTTTTATCTACCTTAACGAAATTCATCACTGACGGACGCTCGACCATGACGAAATCCTGCAAACCAATAGCAAAAAATCTTTTCTGATGGTGCTTCATTGCCAAAAGTTGAACGAAGCGATTCTATGCATTGCTATTGAGTTAGGCATTTACTAAAAATCATAAAAAAATCATCCAACAAAAACTTTCGCATGAAATTTAAATTTTTTCGCAATTTTTTGTTTTTGTTTAAATCTCATTGTAAACAAACTACTTGGCCAGTTTCTAAGCTGCAACTGTTTTTTCACAATAACAAATGTCAATTGTTTCAAAAATAGTAATGGCATCTCAATAGCGTCACCTAGTGATTTAAAATGTAACCCTCATGCCCGGAAACATGTTCTTCATTATCTTCATTTTTTTCAAATACATTGAAAGACGTCATAAATGCGTAAATGGTAAATTTATAGATTCCTTGTGCCCATGGGTGAACAAGTAACAAATTAGCAAATTATACACCTGTGCTTCATGTGAGATGCAAATGCCGGCTCTCTTGTTAAAGACTGTTCGCTTTAACGGGTACGTCTACGGATTAACGTTACAAGTGACAGTAGAGGCGACTTTGTTTGGGGTATTGATCCGTGTTACAGTTAATTATTTATCGTCACGTCCTAAATCTTGCACCACGGCTTGGATAGGAGGCTAGGCGGTCAATGAAAACTGAAGGCAGTTAGCTACAAAGCTGTATGACGTCAAATGACACTAAATCAGTTTACCACTGGAACTTGCCAAAGTGGGTTATAAAGTGTAAACAACAAAACTTAAAACTATTACTGCAATCGCCACGGGTGGCCGAGGTCGTTAAAGCGCGGACTTCTGAGTTGGAGGTCCAGGGTACGATACCCATCAGGACCGTCCTCCCTGACTGAGAATTTTTCCGATTATTCTCAGTACTCATGAATTGCAAATACCGGAGAGGAACCGTAACTGAGACACGGAACGTTTCCTTCCTTAAAAAAAATATTCTTTCCCAATATATCATTTCATTTCATATATCACCAGTGTCCACCGCCTGTGTTGCCTCAGTAGTAAAAACAGTACTGCTGCTACTACTATTATTATTACTGTTACTACTACTATCACTACTACTATTATAGCTAATAATACAATGAGATCAGTTTAGTTACATTGTTCAGTCAGTTGGCGGTTAGACCCCACATTACGGCCGGTATTTTCTTTCGTAGACTTGCGGCTCTCTAACCTTGACCATTTTAAAATTTAGTTTTAATACATTAAATTACAGAATTTGGTACTCACTCTCTTTTTAGCAGGTACTCGCAATGCTCCCAATTTTCCCTGACACACAATTCACATCTTAATGGGAAATTATCATTGACACGCATTTGTTTCCCTTTTCCAATGGACCTAATTTCGTTCAAATATATTAGTTGCTCCAGTTTGTGAAGGTTGGTTGAATAAACCTCATTTTCAATGTCTCTCAAAGATAAAAATCGCAAACAGTAAGATCTGAGGAACAAGGAAGGCTATAGAGGAAGTTTTTCTTTTGTGAGCACATGATATACATTTCTTTTCAGTCACACAACCTGTTTCATTAAACTTCTGTTTTACCTCTAATGTTTTTCGTTTTGGAACCAAGCTGCCAGGAAATTTGCGCCCAAATGTCTGTCTCGTTCTGCACACGATTCTCTACATCTATGTATGCCTTGAAGATGGATGTACAATAGCACGGTTAATATTTCACCATTACACAACGCTACTGCTTTATTCAATGAAACCTCACTTTCCACTGCACAATGCATCTGTCCGACTCTGTGAAAATCCCGCAGGCAGCTGACTGGAAGAAAAAATGCATGTCGCCCGGAAATGGGAAGCTAAGCGATTGGAGGGAGGTAGCTTCATTGGTCAGTGTTTTCATTAAAATAGGAATATTTGAAGACCATTTTATTACTATTTTTATGGTTGGTTTTTCTATATTTAATAGGTCTGAAGGCGTGCCTGAAACGACAAAAACATAGTAAATACATTTCCCATAGAAGCAGCGTTTAATTATTAGCTATCTGTTCGAAAAAGAGGGAAAGAATGTGCTCCTCCTGGATCTGTCCCACAGGAAAGAATTAAAGACTTATTTTGGGCGCAAGAGCTCCTATACAGAAACAATAAGAACTGAATGATTCTGTGGGTATCGCACCATGCCATAGAACAAATTCAAGTTCATGTTGGTGGGTATACCGCTTGAGGCAATAGCACGTTTATGGATTAGATAAAATGTAGCTTGAGGCTGTCGGGGAGTTGAGTTCTGCCAGGGAAAAAACTGGCAGAAGCGCAAACCAGTCAATATTGACGGAAGAATTTGGCAAATTGCTACTGAACAAGTTAGTGGCTGACCTTGAGAATGAATCGAGAGATAGCGATGACGGGCCGCTGACAGTAATGACCGATAATTAGCGACGATTTAACGGAGGGCATTGCATGCAAGCGCTATCAATCACGAACATCCCGAACAGGGTGTTCAATAGCACCCACATCTGAGATACGCCCACTGCTGGGAACTGGGCTCAAAACATCACAGCGCTTGTCTATTTGAACCGCAAATGTATTTAAATCGGCGTTTCTCACACTGTTTTCAAGCGTGAACCCCGCTACTACTGTCTTTAATGTTTTGACTGCATTGGTTTTCTCACAACGTCTGAAGATTGGACATGAATTCTCTTGGTGTAAGTCTGTAGCTATGAATGAAAATAAAATGAATTAATGATGAAGCAAATGAGCTCGGAGTTCTTGGCGCCTTAAAGCTATCTGGCATTCACCTTCTCGGGGTGAATGAAATTTTACCCACATAGCTTTACCTGTTCTGGAATCGAATCCAGGACCTCCGGATTAGCAGTTGCAAACGCTTCCACAGAAGGCCTTCTATTATTATTATTATTATTATTATTATTATTATTATTATTTCACATATCCCCTCTGTGCTTGGCCCAGTAGCGGGGATACGAAGGGGACGAGGTTTTATTGTCTTACTAATAACAAAGGTTAAGTTGATTTCAGGGACCATGCAGGCAATAGTTGCTTGACATTTTGTCGCGTGCTCCTGCGCTACTGGCATCACCGCATTACCCAAGCATCCAACTTCTTCCCCTATGAGTGAGCGGACGATATCTTTGACATCAATATATTGTACATGTCTTCTATCCAATTTCCCTAAAAAACAGAGCATATTTTCAATTAATTCCTTAACCTTTGCTCATTTAGTACAGTTGCTTATTTCTGGAATGTTTATTATTCCAGTGTACAATTGTATTGCTGCACAAGGCATATTTACGACTGCAAGTGTTTTACAAGGATATAGAAACGGTCTGAACTCCAAGACCTTTTCGTCAAACTCACAATAAGCAGTAATAATGAAGTGAGTTGACATATTTATTTTGAAAGGATAATTGAATCGCTCTTATACAGCAAACATAAATGTCCAAATCCAATTGCTGCCTTCCAATTTACGAGTATCTGGCAAGCATAGCCAGACGCTCTTTAATTATTCAAATGTCTACCTCGAGCCTCTTCTATTGCTCGAAGGACAGAAACATTCTCTCGAAGACACGCGTTACACGGAGTATGTAGAGAGTATGTTCACATGTTTCTCATTGATACTTTGATACTTTAAGTATCACATCCCGAATCTTCTCCTGGGAACTTACACATTTCTCGGCGAAGTTTCTCATTTGCCTTATTAATTGTTTTGTAATCTCTTCCATTATTATTTTGTAAATAAACTCTTATTAGAAAGGAGTCGACGTGTTTCAACACTTAAGTGATCAACCTATCCTCGCATCCATCTAAACGTCCTTAGCTACCGCGCCGGCATTGGGACCCTACAGTTTGTATTTGCAGGATAAGGGAGAACCTATCCACATAACTGGACCAACGATCAAGATCCAAACTCGCGCTTACTGGATAACGAAGCAGATTTACTCTATCCCAACACCACGACTATAGACTATTATTACACATAAGATATCAGCGATTGCCACTTGATGAGGTATATTTTTGTTTTATAGAGTCTGCATATGTTATAGTAAGTACATGCTGCAAGGGATTTACAAACTGAGTAAACACCCTTCAACAAATATTTTTCATGAAACTTTTTTTTCCGACAAGGCTGACCTTTATTTATTTTCTTTATGCATTTCTTTTAAAATAGTATTATTTTTATTCATTGTTATTATTTATTTATTATGCATTATTTATTTTTTATAAATGCACTACACTACACTAACTACAAGAAGAATACCGCTACGAGTGGCCAAGGTCATTAAGACGCGGACACGTGAGCGGGAGGTCTGGGGTTGAAATCCCACCAAAACCGTCCTCCTTAACCGAGTTTTTTTCTAAGTTTTCCTCGGTCCTTATAACTGGCAAATGCCAGGGAGGTACCCTAAACTTAGGCCAGGGACGATTCCTTTCTTAAAAAAAAATCCTTTCCCTATTTACCATTTCATTTCATGTATCATCAGTGTCCACCGCCTGTGGGTAGTAAAAACGGACATTAAACACTAATCAACCAATACAAAAATAATTCACAGTGTAATTTTGCTTAAGTGTATGTTTGTAAGGACTACAAGGATTGTAACACTTTTACAATAAGTTTAATCACTGAATTTGATACTGCATTTTTCTACAATTCTTCATGTTTAATTGAGCCACAAAGTTCTTTTTACACTACTCCTAGATTTCTATTGGTTTTGCTACATTTATAAATTGTTAGTCCTACTTTCTAATACAATCACATTTCTATGATAGGTTAATTCTACTGTTAAACCAAATATGGGCGCGGCTCCGGCCGTTGCTCTACAGATGCTCCAGGTGCGGGCTCTACGGACCCTGAGTGCCCGTGGTACCTCTGACGTACTAGAGGGAGCCGGGCCGGACTTGATTCGGGCCCCTCCCGGAAGGGAGTTGTCCGGATTGGGTTGGACTCGGCTTGGCAGTGGACCCGTCACTCACGGGCAATTGAGGACCTACGATGGCGGCGCGTCCCAGGGGAGTGCCTATGGCGTGTACCCTGGGGGCCGGTGCGCCGGAATCGCCGTTGTTTGTAGGGAGGGTGGTGGCTACCTTAATGCTGGGGTGACTCACCTCTTAAATTGAGGAGGTCTAAGCTACTATGACTTATCCACCAGTGAGAATCTGGTAGCTAAGGGAACTTAGCGCGCCTGGGCGACGTTATCGTCTGCAGCCGAAAGGCGGGTCGGTGTAGACTCCAGGTGCCGTCCTAATGCAAAAGACCACTGGGTAGCAGAAAGAAGTCAGCCACGATGGTTTTTCTGTCTCTTAAAATGTGTTAAAGTTGTCTGTCTTGTATTCGTCTTTGATAAACTTGTCTAAGGTCTCTAGTGATATTACATTCCCAAAGAGCATGTTCGGGATTGTCCTTTTGTCTACAGTCATATAAAGTTTCAGTCTTAGGCCAAACCTATGAAGGAAATCGCTATATGGTCCTTGTTCTGTTAGGTAATGAACAAAACCACGGTATGGGTGGGAGAATTTCACTCTCGATCTTTCATCTGTTAGTGGGAAGAAGGTGTAAGTTCTTAGGCCTGTTGTGCTAACATCACTATGTCTTGCCTTTCACATAGTATTTTTTCCTCTGTTTCTATTTTGTTGATTACAGGTCACCCTGTTAATTGTGACGCTTTGTAGACGTTCTTCGGGCCCTTCTTTTGCGGATCTCCAAGCCCAAAGGCAATATACCTAGTGTGACTAATAGTGCGTCTGTTGGCATGGTGGATAAAGTCCCAATCATCCTAATAAGGATTTGCTCAGTAGAATGCTTAAAGATTAAGTGACATTATGGAGAAATAAGACACTAGCACCATATCCTACGACTAGGCTTTATTATGAAGTACCAAAAAGGTAGACTTCGATGACCACAGTTTGAGAAACAAAGCTCTTCTTAAATTAAGTTTAACATAACAACTTACATTGGCAACAGAAAAACACTTTACTTTTTTCTTGGTAAGTTTGTTGTATATTTAGCAGTTGGTGATCCGCAACAAATATTTAACGGAGATTTTCTAGGAAAGTTGACGTAAATAATTATTGTAAGGTACTTCATAACAAAGTCCATTAGCACTAAGTTCCAAATCATTGTCACGCGGTGCAACAATTAGTTAACCTGGTTTACCATACTAAACGTACGCCATCAAATGGGCTTTCAAGATAACCACCTGTGTGTGTGTGTGTGTGTGTGTGTGTGTGTGTATTTTTGTTATTTTCTTCTTCTTTTCCCACTCTTGAAGTTTTATGTGGTTCACACAACCTTAAGGTTTGGTAATACCAATTTTATTTAATGCGAACAAAAAAAAATTTTTTTCCTTTTATGTACCAGACGATTTCCTTAGGTTTTTGAGAAAACGAATGAAATTTAATGTTAAACACACTGGGCTACACGCACACACACACACACACACACAACTTGCTTTTTTATTTTTCCACCTATATATAATATGAATGCCCTGAATTCAAACATGTTTTTAGTTTTACCTTATCGGGCTAGGTTTTTAAACAAAATCACATCAAATATAATAATGCACTTATATTCTTGATGAAATATTAAGTTTTAAGACATATAGCTAAGAAAAAACTTTTTTTTTTTTTTTTTTTTTGTAGTTTCATTTTAACTTAAACATTAATGAGTATATTGAAAAAAGAAAGCTATGTGTCAACAATTATGCATTTCCACAATTTTTTTCATTATCGGGGAGAAGAAAACTTAATTTTCTTTCGAAGTTCTTATATGTCCTTCACTAGTGTCTCTTTTCAAGCACCAACAGTAATCAGCCATCACAATGACCTTCATAGCGGGTTTCCATTGTTTTAATGTCTTTATGAAACCGCTCACCTTGTTCTTCACTCATGGAAGTAATCAATAGGGCTGTTGAGAAAATGCACTTTAACACTCGTTCTACACCCTAGCTAGATTTCTAAAATGTTGTAACATTTCCTCCACAATTTCTGTATAGTTCTCCGATTTCTTGTCACCAAGAAAGTTTTCTGTCTGTCAACCCTGCTGACTTCTCTAACTCGGACATCGGCAGAGGACAGGGCTCATCCTGCATAAGCTCACGAATCTGGGAGTACATCGACTTAGTTTCAGTTTTCTGTGGAACTTTGTAACAAGAAACAATCACTATCCTTATTCAAAGAAGTAACAAATTGCTTCATCAGACCCGACTTAACATGGAGTGGTGGAAGAAGGACATTAGAGGGAGAAACCAATGGTTCATACTTCACATTATTTTCTCCAGGAACTTAATTTCTCCTTTGTAGCCAATTTTTTCTGGTCCATGCTCTGAATTAGCCCTACAGTCCCGTTTACAAAGTGAACAAAATTATCATCTCGTTTAAATCTCTCAGAATATTTGTTTTATGTGTCTACTCAATGAACAAATAATAAAAATGTTATTTTTTATAATACGATTTCTGAAAAACTGTAGCCCAATTAAACAAAACTAAGGCTGGTTTGAGAGATTCCATGTGGCAAGGAACAATAAAAAATATGAATCATAGTTTTCATTCAGCAAAAATTGTGTAGATCAGTGATATAATGATATAAATGAATAAACGAACATCTAAAGTTACCTAATTATTCGCGTTTCCGAGCTAAGAGAAAACCCTGGAATAAAAATAGTTACTGTGAATGAGGGAAATCGGACTATTAGCACTGGGGGTGTGTTTCATTTTCTCTATATTGTTTTAAAATAAAAACTGTATTTATAGCGATTGGTACATTTTATATTTAATAAAATCTTCATCACGAAGATATAAAATGTGAAATATTAATCTAATATGTGTTTGAGAATTATATTTGTATGTAAGTGCTCTGTAATAATATTCAGAAATTGTTTGCGTTACATGTATTTAATAGAATAACATTTAACATTTGAAACGGAAAAACATGTTACTATTCCGAAACAATTACAATATCCAAGCAAATATACACAATCAACAATAAACAATGGAAAATGGTATCGATGCTCATTGGCTTGGGCATTTAATTTAAATGTTGTTATATTTAACGTAACGGTTTCTTTCAGGACACTTACACAGCCCTAAAAATTATGAATAGACCAATCAGAGATAGAAGCAACAAGAAGTTAAGCCAACCGACAACTGACAAATAACAAACTCCTAACAACGTCAATAATGCTGTCTGGGACGAAACGCGAAACCGACATGCGTACCAAACATTAACGAATTTAACACACTCTGTTGAATATCTCCATGGAAAGCAGTTCACGTAATCAGAAGTAACATATCTGTCATCTATTATTACAAGACGCGAGTTCGAATCCAGTTCGCATACATAATTACCTTTTGAATTGGAATGCAAATATAATTAAATGGAAATATAACAAGTCTTGAAACTGCGAGAAAGCATTAGGGAAAAATACGGTAATTCTCAGTTTTGGTATGGGAGAGAGACATACACAATCACTTCTGTCTCGCGATTCGCTCTACATATTGTAATATTACAACAATCTCTCGTCCCAAGAATTGTTCTTATCGAGAACAACAATAAACCTCAGATATTATTCAGCAACCGAAGTGATTTTTGGTTATTTTCAACCCTTTCGCCCCAGATAAAAAATCTGAAAATCTGCAGCTAACAAATAACAACAGAATCTACCGGGAACAGGAAGACGACGCAGTGTTTCCTAAGGTGGAGCGAGAAAGGAGTATTTCCTGATATTGCACATGAACTCTCATCGTTGGGCTACTTTAACTTAACAAATCGAGAAGTAATTCGCATTCTCAGCAAATTGCATATGTCATTACAACGTGAACCCTAATCCCACTTTACATTTGATATCGCAGTGGTTTTAGGCTACTATAGGACAATTGATTACATGCGGTAGAGCACATTATGACCAGAAATACGAAGAGAGTGAGTTAACATTCTGAAGTCCTTAGCGAAGACCCGGAGATTGTTGCAGGCTAAAGCATAGTATGATGTGTTTGCTTGGTGAAGCAGGGTTTGCTTGGGAAAGTTAAACACGAGACACTGTCTAGCCCGGAGCCCATCCTCAATATTTGTACAGGATTTTCGGTAAACACTGCACTTCGTTTGGTAATTACGTGCCATGTTTGATTTAGGTGCAGTCACGGGTGACTGAGCTTTCATTCTCGGAACTACACAACTCAAATTTTTGTACAATAGCGGACAAAGATATTGTTACTTTATGATAACGGTATTTTGAAATGGAATGTAGCCATATTGAAACAAAATAAAGCACATTCCGTTTTCAACATAAATTTCATATACAATGAGGCTACTTTTTCATGAAAATGGATAAAACCATGTTCAGTATTTTTGCATTATTATGAAAATAAGCTTTATTTATTAATACTTTTTTCTTCCCCACGAAGCAACAGAAATTTGCTCAGAAATTTCGGATGGTATTGTGAAGATTGTTGCTTTAAAAAAATTCAACACCCCCTCATTTTGTTTTGGATATGAGAGAATACCTCAGCAAACGATTTCCAAATAGATGGAGATACAGAGATTTACATCATATATGGCTTGACCAGCTCATTGGTCTGGTGGTCAGCAAAACTGGCTGCTTTCGGAAGGCCAGGGTTCGATTTCCAGTTAGTGCTTATGTTAGGGAGGTCTGGAACGAGATCTGTCCAACCTCGTGAGGACAATTGGGGAGATTCTTGACAGAAAGATGACGTCCTTCGATCTCGGAAGTCGCATGACGACGACCGGCGGGGTATCGATTTACGCGATTTAATACATATTGCCAACGAATATTTGTCATTTGAATTGAAAATTAAAATCATTACCTAACATTAAAACGTGTGCAAGTAATTTTATTAAATTTATATGATTAAAAAGCACATTATCAATGAATGTTTGGAGGTTTAAATCGAATATTATGGCCTTTATCTTATGTAATAACATACGTAAATGAATTAACATAGCTAAATATCTATTACTATTAAATGTTTGTGACTTTATATTGAGCATTATATCCTTTACGTAATATACAAACATGTGCAACTGAACTTATTTAAATAATATAATTAAAACATATCAATGAATGTTTTGAGTTTCGAATCGAATATTATGGCCTTTATCTTACGTAATAAAATACGTAAATGAATTAACGTAGCTAAATAGCTTTACTTAATGTTTGTGGCTTTATATTGAGCATTATAGCCTTTACATAATACACAAACAGGTGAAAGTGAACTTATTAAAATAATATTGTTAAATAACTGCTATTAATGAGTGTTTAGGGTCTTAAATAGGATCTTTTTCGTTTCTTAATTTTTGTTTCTGTGAAGTTGGTAGAGCACAAAATAAGTGAGAGGCGCATGTATCTATTAGTCTACGATTCCCAGATGGCGTGTTTGCATTGAGTAGTAGGAACATTGAGTTGGGGGACATAAACATTGTAAGGCAGACTAGTGAAGGCTGTCAGTTATTTATATTACATTTCCTTCATAATGGAAATAACATATCTAAGCCTTGGTGTTTCGTTTCCTAAAGGAAAAGTGCGAATGTTTAGGGTAGAAACTTCTACCAAAGAAAATAGTTGCAGATTTCGAGGTTGCGATACATGAATCAATGAAGTCAACATGAAATGAGGTAACTCAACTCTTGGGTTGTCTGTTTCACCTGGGCCAGGCATGGTGACGTAAACTACAAAGTATTGGGCCTAGCAAGCGTGTTCCAAGACATTTCGTCTGACGCTGGTAAGTGACTTAAACACTGTTTTGTTATCGTATTTACTTCCAGAGGAAGTAGGTGATTGTTTTGTTTCTGGTATGACAGAGCAAGCCTTTATGCCAAAATTTTTATCGTTTTTTTTAAAACAGAAGATAAATTAACAACTGCACTATTATAGAAGAAGTACAAGGGGTACATTTGCTATTGGGCTGCTGGTATGCAGTAACAGAGTAAAATTTAGGTGAATGAGGTAAATGAGAATCGAAGTCAAGTCAGGAGCTGACGCTACGATCGGCAGTGAAAAGTTCTGGCAGAAAGACGGGGCAAATGAATAGGAATACTGCTCTTAAACATTGTAAATATAATCGCGAGAGTTTACAAAAATGATCCTGATCGAGGAAATATAACAAATTATTCGCTCTCATCAAGATTCTGTTTAACAGCGGTAATATATTTACGAGAACATGCCAAATAATGTTAATAAAACTAAGTAAATTAGACAAATGAAATTGCTGCAAATATTGAACAATTGTTAAGGATCTTTCTTAGAAATTGCTGGGAGATATGGTGCCTAAATAAGTGGAATTGGTTATAGGTGCTAGGAGCTATAGCAGACAACCGCAAACGAACTAATATTCCGTTAGGACAAACACCAGTAATAGCACAATACAAAAGGAAGCCAAGTGTCCTGTATGTTTACTTAATTGTTTTGAATGGTACTTAGCATTTGTTAAACTAGAGTTTCATAACATTACATTGGATATATTTCAAGTTATAAGAAGTATTAAATAAAAGCATAATTATAATATAATAAAGCTTATTGGAATACTCAGAGAAAGTAAGAAATAAAATTAATAGAAATAGTAAAGAAGTCAACAGCAAAACACGTAAAAGCAAATTCAAAACATGTCAAGAAAAAAAGCGACATCTGTAGCAGTTGCAATGGCCCAATCACACTGAAATATACCTCCATAGATGGCTGAGGTGGTGAGCGGCAAGTCAGGGGTTTGAATCCCGTCCTTCCTTACTGAGGCTTTTCCAGGTTTTCGTCAGTCATAGATGGCAAAAGTTGGGAGATACCCTAAAATTAGGTCTGGAACGTTTTCTTCCTTTAAAAAAAATCATTTCGCCTCATGTAACATAAGTGTCCCCGCCTGTGGTGCCTCAGTGGTAAAAACGGGCTTTAAACAATATTAAAAAAACCTGCTGAAATATAAATATAATATATATATATATAATATATATTTTGAAAGTCTAATTTTTATATTTTGAGCATTGTAATTAGTAATATATGTGCAACATAAAGTTTATCTTTAATGTAAGAAGTGTATGTCATCAGAAGGGAAAGTTCTCTACTGTTGCTGCTTACAGGAGTCCGGAACGCTGAGGAGGCCATAAATCGCTGTACAAGGGGAATAGTGAACCAAGAGGACAAGTGTTATTCCGTTTTTTAAAAGATCTTCCGTTGGCGAGGATTAATAGAGCCAAGGCTTTTTAAATACGTTAGGGGAATGACTTCGTTAGTCGGTTATCCAGTTAACTTAAAATTAACCAATGTGAATAAATGTTTTAAACTTTCAATAGTAGCGGGTGGCATGCTTTGGCTGGTGAATTTGAACCAGCCAACAGTAGATGAATATTTAAAATTTTTAAATTTTAAATAGAGACTTGTGTGACCCCGTGGCTTAGTGAAGTCAACTTTTTGTTAATTTGAATGAAGTATATAAAGGAAGCTTTGTTCCGCTGGGGCATCAAATAACAAGTTCTATCGGACGCGGGCATGCATTATAAGTACTCACCCTCAATTTTAAGTTTTACAAGCGGCGAGACAGTTCTAAGCTCCACACTCTGTGAAACGCATGTTAAGTTTGCTCTGCTAGGGCATTAGTTCATCAGTTTAGCAATTCAGTTCAGATACACCAGTTCATCTCTGTGGAAGTCACGTCAGCTAAAATCATACTCGATGTAGCTAAGGTCTATCTATCACAGAACACCCGAGAACGTGAAAGATCTTGCGAGTAATAACTTACCATATATGTTATTTCGCATAGAGTGATTTACACAGTCGATATCCTCTCCCAGTCCTGTTGCGTAAGAGTCACAAAATAGCTAAGCAAATCCCTGAGACATTGTCGTCATGAAGCGTGGGTAACAATACAGAAGCGATCGTTAAATTAATTGACGAAACCGCTTCAATATTGACATCACAACGTGAGGCTGATACCAAACCGCGTTTAAAAACTGATGACCAACTTTACCTGGACCCTCTTTTTTTTTTTAATAGTATTTAACGCCCATTTTTACTACTGAGGCACCACAGACGGTGGACACTGATGATACATGAGAAGAAATGATATATTGGGAAAGGAGGATTTTTTTTAAGGAAGGAAGCGTTCCAGGCCTAAGTTTAGGGTTCCTCCCTGGCATTTGCCAGTTATGAGGACTGAGAAAACCTGGTAAAACCTCATTCAGGGAGGACGGTCCTGACGGGAATCGAACCCCAAACCTGCTCACGAGTGCTTGCCTTAACGAACCTCGGCCTTAGTCAAGCACTATTTTCGTGTAAAAAAATGAAATCCTTCGTGTGTAATGAAGACGTAACTGCCACTTTGCCAATGTTAGTGAACATATTCAGTTCTATTATGAGAACGGAAGCCATATCTAAAAAGAATAGTTAGAGAAATGTGCTAATGGTTTCTTAATGGCAGATGACTGCAAGGCTTTCTCGTCGTTATCAGAGCGTTGTATTCTGTGGAACTCGCTCAATTTGACATGCATATCCAGGAACACTACGCGGACCAGGAGTAATTTTTTTTTCTTTATTGGAACACAGGTTATGTCCGTCTTTGTAAAGTCCCATGCGAACTTTGTCATTGTCAAAAACCAGCTAGCATAGTCTTATTTATTCAACGTTATATTTCAACATTTTGAATTAAAAAGTTAATTTGCAAACAATATAATGCTCCTAGAAATTTAGAACTACGCCAGTGGTATCTGAAGTATTGTGTAATATATGTGATTATATTCTGTCATGCGAGTACACCGCTGTCCAAATTCTTCTCAGCATATTCAGGTACTCCTGGTATTTCTAATGCTACTACAAGCCTCATGAACCCACACCCCTCCACCCTGTTGTTTTGGATATATGTACATTCGAGGCTGGCTCGCTGTGGCCGGGCCGAATGTTTCATGGGCTACCAATACATGGTTATTGGAATCAGTTTTGGAAATCTAACATGTTTCGCTTTCTCAATTTATGTATGTTGTCAGTGCAATACAGAACAGAATGTTCCATTTGATGATGTTTTTCGCCGAACTGATACACCATGAAAATGGAAGCCATACTCAGGCGTTTCCTTGTGTTCATGGAAATGACATTCGGTGTCGAGACAGTTGAGGCAGGAAACTTTTTTCAAAGAAGAGATATTTAACAGCAAGATGCACCGTGTGTAAACAGTACTGAGGAAAGCGTGGGGAGTCAAATGTTCTGGGAAACATAAATGTCGGAAATGCAATCTCTCAGATGCCCACACATAAAGGAAATAGAAACCAGGAGAAAACATACATCGCAGTGGGTGGAATTGAATTACCTTTGTACTAAAAAGTTGTTAATGTGTCATAGCATTTCTTCTGAAATACCATTAAAAGAACGTATTCACTTGAAATGTGTGGTTGCACTAAAGCTAAATTCCCACATAATAAGGTTGCATTAATCTGCTTACCCGTTTATTGTTTCTCCACAATATTATAACGAAATGCCAGATACTACCATTAACTCGACAGTACCTAAACATGGGTAAATTATAACAGTTAGAGATCGTGTTACTGAATTTTAGCGTATTCCGAAGGATGAAAGCTATTGCGCTTGTACCCATGGGACGATTTTTGAATAATTTCTCCAAATATCCATCGATCCTACCTAATAGGCACCTACTATGAAAAAATATATATATATATATATATATATATATATATATAAATGTATATATGTGTGTGTATGTGTATTAATGTTCAAGCGGTCGCAAATTTTGTTTTTTCTCAACGAAACTCCGTATATGGCTATCTATTAACAAACGATTCGTAAAACTCGTTAACCATAAAAATTGGACCATTGGGGATAAGGGTTAACCTACAGAGAAAAATTAAAAAAAAAAATTGAAAGATCTCTCCGGCGCTCACAACTTTTGTTTATTCTCAAAGAACGCAGTAAATTTATTTAAATTTATCCAAAATTTAAAAATCTCTACAGGGGCACCGCTATTTATTTCTTCTCATAAACATTCTATGTATACCATTTAGATAAAACAAGAAAAATAGTGTCAGAAAATTAGGGAAATAAGATCATTAGGAGTAAGGGTATATTTGAAAACCGAAATTTACTTAGCGCTTTTGCGTTTAACTTTTTCTATGTTGTTTTAAAATAAAAGGACAAATAAATTCAGCATATAAACTTTATTTATAGTGATTTATACATTTTATTTTGAACAAAAGCATCGTCGTGAAGACAGCAAATGTAAACATTAATCTAAACGTGTTTGAAAATTATATTTGTATGTAAGAGCGCTCTGTAATAATCTTCAGAAAACGTTTGCGTTACTTTTTAGTACAATAACATTTAAATTAAATTTCAAAGTCAATGAAAATCCATGAAAGTGTTCATTGTATATATTTACTTAGGACATTGTAATTATTTTTAAATAGTAGCATGTTATTTATCGAAACATATGATTATCTTATATACAGAATGTAACTCGAGACTTTCTGTTATATTTCTCTATTTTAGTGAATGTAAAGACATCAAGGGTTCAGTTCATAAACATGACTACATTTAAAAATGTTTAAAAATACGCACTCTGTATAGTTTTGTGTATTAGTGGTGATATATTTAATTTAATTAATAGTATACCATTAACATTTGCGTTTAATAATAATAATAATAATAATAATAATAATTCTAAAAATGTAGTTTCTCTTTTGTAATACTTATAGATGACAATAATTCTAATTTTGTTTCCCTAATACGAAAAGTAATGCCATAACTTATTTCCTTTCATTAATTAATAAGGCCATAATTTGAATTTATATATATTTTAAATTACTCTACTGTGTGAGGAATTGGGTTGGTTTACGCAGCTCCTGCTTGACGGGCTTTTGTTTCAATTGTCATTTAACTTGACAGCAAAATTACCCTCTATTTCTATCATCAGAGGTATTTATAACACAAATGCATTCTAAACTATCGGTATTGAGAAGCAGTTATTATTAATTTGGTACAGTGACAGTTCATGGGTCCTGTAGAAGGGTGGGTCAGGGATAGAAGTACATGACACCATAATGGCTTTGGGGAAGGTCTTTTTTTCAAGACCTACGCTCCTCCCTGACATTCTCTCATAACTCAGCGCCATCTTACGTTTGTGCTACAAACTCTGATTTATGTGGAACAATTCAGCTGTTAAAATATGCCTTAAGGCTTACTAGTGGTGTAGTGGTAACCATACTTGCATTCTGAACCCAAAATCGCGGGTTCAATCCCGGCCAGGGTTCGGGCGTAAAAGTCCTGAGTATGGTTTCCTTCGGAAGGGAAGTAAAGCCGTGGGTCATATGTCGTGGATTTACGGCATGTAAAAGAACCTCAAGTCTGAAAGAAGAGGCCTCTGAGCAAAATTTGTCGGCCGTTTCACGCCCTGAATTGAATGGAATGCTGATGACCTGAGATGTTAAAGAGCGTAATAAACCAAATCAACAATCAACTAATCTTTGCACGATTAAGCTACACTTAGTGCACTTAAATCTTATCAAGTCAACTCTACACTTGTATGGGAGTATCTCAAAGGTAAAAATATCAGGAATAAATAAACAACCAAACAGGAAAAGAAGTGACTAATGTATGACCCGTTCAAGAACTAGGAAAATTCTCATTAAAATATCCGATAGCACACTGGATAAAGACCGAGGCAAGAATAGGAAGAAACGAGGAAAGCTATTGGAATGACATTAGTAATTCCGGAAACACCTACGGACAACGGGACTCTAGGAGTATAATGGAAATTCATATGTCGTCTGATGAGATTGCAAAACACATTTCACTGGACTGTGAAGACTGTGAAGACTATCTCTATTAGGATTCAGTCTTCTAGGAGATGCAATTCATAAGCTTGTAGACCTCACTGAAGTTCTAGATCTAAAACTGCAAAATTAGGATTGAAGGTGTGTACAAAGTGCCAAAGTGTTTCTACACACTCCAACATCGATAAATCTGTTGTTAATAGATAAATTACTACATATGGCGAGGTTGGAGTGTTTCCCCCTGCACAGATCTTTGATCTACAGTCAACCCCCCTTCCATACACACACACACACATGTTAGCCCTCTACTGCATGAATTTATTTTTGCTAAAAAAATATGTATATCATAAATAGGCATTTCAGAACATTATAACTTATCTACGTTAAGAAAAGAGACATGAACGTGCACAAAATAAAGAACAGGCCACAACATGAAGACCAGTTATAGAGGAATTATATCACCACACTAATGCATGAATATTATGCAAATTATATATTTCAAGAAATACTGCAAATAAATGCATATTATAGTCCTGCACTGTTAAGTCATGAAAGTTATATATGTAACATTTTTTAAATCATTCGTAAATTGAGGAAATTAAGGAAGCAGTTCTTGGTTGTAGTTAGGTACAAGTGCATTTTACACTTTGAACATTTTATTCTTATGATCCTATTGCGGTTAGGCATTTTACATCGTCCTTTGTTTATTTCCATTATGGGCAGAAGACCAAGTTATTCCAATTGAATACCAATATGTACAACTGGAGCAACAAGTTCCTTTCTCTATGTATTATTATTATTATTATTGTTATGTTTGTGAGCACTCTCGATATGACTTCCTCTTGGCAGTATATTCTCAACATTTAAAAATAAGTTTTTACAAAGCGTGCGGTGTATCTGATATTCATGGTGTTGCTATATGTGAACACCTCAACAATTAATCACAATTTACAACACTCAACAGACATAAGGTAACAGTAACGTTTCTTTAAGACTTCACAAACATGACACCTCAAGCAGCCATGAGGAAAATTGACGACTTTCGTTGATATACAAACCAAATAACACCAAACGTATTTTTCATTATATCAAGTCAAGTCATTTACTTACGGACGTTCTTTAACATCTCAGGTCAACAGCGTCCCATTCAATTCCGAAAATTTTGCTCAGAGGCCTCTCTTTCAGGCTTGAGGTTCTTTATCATGCCGTAAATGTACGACACGGGACCCACGGTTTTACTTCCGAAGGAAGCCATACTTACCATTTTTACGCCGGAAAAAAATCCATCGGTCCTGGCCGGGTTTGAACCCGCGATCTTGGCTTTAGAAAGCAAGTATGATTGCCACTACACCAAAAGGACCGATAAGTCAAGTCTAGCTGTTTGTTGCCATTCATTAATACAAAACACAGAATTCTCTCCATTCGATGTAAAATATATAAATAAAATCACTTTGTTGCCAAATAGCAATACCATCTTGATATAGTGGTTAGCGTTGCTGACTGTCGATTGGGAGACCCGAGTTTGATTCCCGCTTTTAAGTTAGGGAGGTCTGGAAGGGAGCCATCCAGCTTCGTGAGGATAATTGGAAGCCTGATAGACAGGTGCTGTTCTTCGATCTAGGGAACCGCGTGGTAGCGACCTACGGGGTGTCCTGCATACCCCTACAATAGTGCGTTCTGTGTGTGAAGTGGAAATAGAGATAGCAGAAGTCGCTGCGGAAGGCCAAGGCTCACGAAAAGAAGAACAATGCATTGGAAGATTAATTAAAATTAATATTGCCTTTCTCTTAGCTACATCTCCAAAGTTTCGAGTTAGAAAGGAAGAAAGAAGGGTGGCTAAATAAATATATTCACTTTCTCAATATACTTCGTGTGACTTTTAATTTCTTTTATAAACGACTTTATTATAAAGCTGTTTTATACAAATTAATTGTATTTTTCTTATAATATTTGGCTGGCTGGGCATTTGCTTAGCAACCCCTGCAGATCACTTTGATTAGAGACATTCTCATGAGGTAAACACATACAGATTTAAGTTAAATATATCAGTAAGCTCCAGCAATAATTGCTGCCACTGATATTGTAAAAACTAAACTTATATTTTAAAAAGACTATAAAGTTACCCGGTTTTGATATTTAGATATATCTTGCCATAGTCAACAAAACGAAAGATGAAGTCACAAAAAAGTACTAACGCAAATTTTCACCATTAACCACCTCCAGCAACGCGAAAGTGTAGGGATCACCCGTCAATAAGGACCAGATGCCCCTCCCCCCCCCCAAAAAAAAAGAAAATCCCAAAATTATTTACCATTTTCTCTTTTGATCAACTTTTAAAATAAAAAATGTATGAAAATAGCGATGTATAACCGATTAGTTCTTAAATGTATTTAACGCAACAAGCGCACTTGCTCTCTACCTGTAGTAGCGGTAGCTTGCGGGTCCTCCGTTAGCCAGGGAGGCTCATGAGACAGCCAGGAAAATTTTATGTTTTAAACTTATACTTTCATTAGTCAGTGAAAATTTACAAGGACTTATGCTTGTCTTCCTCCAAGGTGGGTCAGACTTTCCGACAAGGTGGGTTAGATTAGCCGACAAATTAGGTTAGTGTGTATGAATTAGTTGCGAATTGAAATAAGAGCACATTTCCCATCGTTACAATATTTCACCTGACTAATAATGCCCTCATTGCAGTGATTTACTTGTCCCTATCGTTTATATTTACAAAGTAAAGTACGTATGAATAAGTTCCGCTCTCTCCACAGTCGCTCGCTTCTGGCTAGTCGTTCGGGCACTTAGTACCAGCAGCAGCAAATCAGTTAAGTGCTTTCAGCCCTGCGGGTAACATTGAATTGAATTTTTTACTTCAATTATCAGTTGATAAAAGCTATTGAAAGCGATGTGTGTAGTGTTTAGATGTTCAATTTAGTTTTAAATTATGGTGCTTTCAATTAAGGAACGTATTTTTCTTTTTGAATAGGCTAAAATATACAGATTTAGTGCAGGAAGCATTTGCTGAAAAATTCCCAAATACAGGTACCGCTCGTAATGCAGTTCGTCTATTTGTTGAGAAATTTCGAGAGATAGGCTCAATGTTAGATGTCGAATGAACATGAAGATCATCTAAACTTGGACATTTCTGACTCCATGAAGGGAGCCCATCAAAATTATTGCGGAAGTCAGCGCAAGAAAAAGATATCGGGCTCGCAATCGCGCACAAAGCATTGGAAAACATTGAAATTGTTCCCGTATAAAGTGACAGCAGTGCAAGAAATGAAAGATGCGGATCACGAAAATGGTTTACATCTTTTATTGATGTCACCTTCTGTAGAGACGAGGCATGGTTCCGCCTCTCTGGTTATGTTAACACACAAAACACACGTGCTGTGCATGAAACGCTCTTGCATGATCAGAAACTTGGAGTTGGGTAGCAATATCCAGTCGGCTCATTATTGCCCCTTTATTCTTTGAAGAAACGAGAACAATGAACGTTATTGTTTAATGGTCCAAGATTTCATTAGCTAGTTAGAGAAAGACGAAATCAACTACTCATGGTTTCAACAAGATGGCGCTACTGCGCTCACAGCTGACAACACTATGCGACTTCTGGAAGAGTTTTTTGGGAAACACTTTAATTCTTATGGCCCCTTCGCTCGCCGGGCTTTTTATTTTTTCTTTGGGGAGCAGCAAAGTCTGTAGTGTATCATAATCGTCCAGGCACGCTTTGTGACTTAAAAACTGAAATAACTGCGTACGTGACAAGCATATCACACACATCTGCAGAGAGTGTTTTCCAAAAAATGTAAACTGATTCAGGCTTGTATATCCGCCCGTGGACGATATTTCCAGCATATGTTGTAACGCCCAGTGACTTAGAACATCCTGTATTTAGACATGATGTGACTTTATTTGTACGTAATGATCATATGGTGCTTGGAAGTCTGTTAAATAGAACTAAACTTAAATACTTCGTTGTTACTGTTTTAGTAATATTTGAGAATGGCACATCTGTAGAATCGACTTTTGATCTAAGGAAAGCATTTCAAGAGGAATTTCCTAGTATTAAGTTCCAAAATGGAAGTTTTTTTTGAAGATTGGTATTTAAATTTCGTGAAACAGAAATGGTCTTGAATATGCAGTGTGTAATACAGAAATATAAAATAGATAACATTGGGCATGTTCGCAAAGGCGGTCCCCGCTGGAAAATCAGTAGGAGTTTCCTTTGTCTGTTCGAACGGCTAAAAGTTGTTAAAGTTAAAACGTGTATTCTCCTTCCAAAATAAGAGCTATGAGGTAAACAAATGACGTCAGCGTCCAGCTTGTAGTTCGCTGAAGACCGCAGTTCGTCATAAAGCACAGTTCGGTAAATATTTAATGATTGCTAAAATTCACAGTAATTTATATTAACTGAAAAAATGAATGTGTATGTTGGCGTTTTTCGTTAATTATGTTGTACGTGCTTCCCTTCTACTGTAAGTTAACCGTTAAAAATGGAAGTATGGTTACCGATAATATGAACGATCTTTCACGCAACCGGCGAGGCTGACTGTTGTGGGCAACAGGAAGTCCGCAGTAAATATAGCCACGTAAGTTATTTCTAACATACATAATATTAAAAAGAAAAGTAGATTACTCACGCATATTAAGTAAGGAGATGCTGGAACTGCCTGTCTTCATTGTTCAAGCATTTCTGACGTCGAGCTGATTTTCTAGGAGATCTTTGCAGAGCATGTCAAATGTTATCCAAGGTTTCTTCTGTGAGTACTGTACGTGGTTGTCTAAGCTTCTTGTCAAGATCACTTCCCGTTTCACGAAATTTGTTTACGTGTGTTATTAACGGTGAGAGAATAATAAATATGCTGCATTTTTTTTAAAAAAAAATACATTCAATAGCGACAGAAATTTTCCCCCAGATTTAATTGAGAGGTAGCTCAGTTTTGAGACTTTTCAATATAATTGCCTACAATACATAGAGCAAATGTTTTCTCGCAATTTCCGAAATATTTCATGAACATATAACCTCCTCAATATTACGATCTAACCATTTGTGACTGTTATCTCAAGGGGGCCATTAAAGACAAAGTGTACAGGACAAATTCACGCACTTTCGATGAATTCAAAAACAAAATTTGTAAAGAAATTTCTTCTGTTTCTCTGAGGAAACAACATTAATGAATAAATTCATCAACAGATGCCAGAAATTTATACAAAACTGATGGCAGATTGTTTCTATACCTCCTTGCTTTATGTGTTTATTAGTCATACGTTTATAATTTATGGCAGAAACCCTATAATATATTATACTGCGAACTTTCAGCCAGCGATTGCTCAACCGATTTTATAGTGACATACATTTTGCATAAGATTTACTAATCGATTTTAATTTTTTTAATTAATTACTTTTGGTTATTTACCTCTGAGGGGTTCAAGGACCCGACATTGAAAAAGAACAGAATTTTAGCATAAAAGTAACAGATAAAAAGTGCCGCTTGATGGTATTCTGCAGTTTACTTTACGTTTCTGTACTATCACAGACGGCAACAACTAAACGTTTTAAACCAGGAGAAGAAAAAGGAGCGCTCTTCACAGATTTAACATCTGCCATATTTTAGAATGTAATGTTACGTCGGCTGTTAACTTAACAATGCACTCGCTAACCTACTTTCACACCGTTCCTTGTTCTCTTCATGACACCACGACTAGTAAATAAAGATTTAGCCTCCTGGAGATTAAAAGTTGCACTAAAACTAATGCACTTAAATCACAGGCTATGGTCGTGGGACATTAACGTGCACTACGTAAGATAAATTTAAGCGATGCGCCGCCCATCATGACAAATGACAATGTGATTAAATATACCAGCACGCCCCCTCCAAAAAAAAAAAATCAGGTGTTTATATAGATTCCGTTCTAGGATGGCACAGCCAGGTTACCCATACATGTAATAAAATATGTTCTTTGATTCACACATTAAAACATGTAGCAAAAGATTTGCCTCTCAATCTTAAAAAGAATATCATTCAAGTGCTTGAATACTGGGGCAGATCGACACACGCTCATAATCCTGTGTCCGTTTCGTTTTCAACGCTCGAAAATTTGATCATGGGACACCCCTTCTCAACAGCTACCTCTAAAAGAACGCAGGACTGTCCAATTCCTTACGCCCCTGTTCAAAATTCTCCGTACCTGCACCCCTCAGTATATCGTCTTTCGTCTCGTATACCTGTCCCTATCTCGGACTTTACTGTCTATCCCTGGTCACGAACACCTTTCTACTCAACCTCATTCGAACAGATGTCGGACAATAAAGTTATTTAAACGAAGATTAAATTGCCATCACAACTCTATCAGTCACAATAGTTAAGTCTGTTACTTTCCCTAATTCTTGTTTTCTTCCACTTCGCTCCCCTTTCCCCTCTGTCTCCCTTTCTTGCACTCGTGAGAAAAATTGTTGGAGAACAAATGGAACTGTAACACCAAATCTCTAACATGTAACATTAATAATATTTATATTCCACTTTTAATTTTCCTTTTATGTATTTTAAATAACTGTGTATGCTATTCTCTGCATTTTTGCTAGCTCTTCGCGTGGTAGAGTTTAACCTCTTGCCAGGTTAAATAAACAAATAAAATTAAATACAACTAAAAAAATCCATATATAAAGAAATCTGATTAGAGAAAACTATTAAAATAATAACGCAAAACTATTGCTATGCTGGAAAGTAATTTATAAGCTTGCGCGATTATCTGATTTCCTAATTAGCTAGATAACAATGGAAAAAGAGCGCTTCCGAAAATTAAAGGCGCAGTGTATCAAACATGGCCGCCTCCATTAGGTCGCGGCAAGTATTTCGCAGAAGCACTTTCCCCAGCAGGAGGCCATGAACCTTGCTGCGGGCGTCTTCCTGGAACAGCTGATATCTACACAAGATGCTCGCTGTTGTAATAACTTAGTGACTTTGCCTTGCAGACGTGCATACTGTACTGCTATTTGTATAAAGGAAGGAGATGCCTAAACCTTCGGGGCAGGTTGGACTGCTTTTGAGATTTTAGGCGGCCTCGTGCATTGAAAGAGTTGGTTTGTAGTTACTCCGAATATTTAACGATATATTTAGTAAAGGTGAATAGCCGGCATGTTGGGTTACTGGAATGATTCACTCTATAGACAAGGGAAAGGATTCAAGTGGTGCTCCGGACAACAATAGTAGATCACTCTACTGCCGATTATGGGGGAAATTAATGATAGAATGTTTATGAAATAAGAATAAAATATCTGGGAGAAGGAATATTACAACATTTCAGAAATAAATACAGTACAATTCGCAACGCATTTATTTTGGACACATTAAAACAAAGGGGAAAAAAGTGCATGTACTTTTCTCGATCTCAAAAAAGTCCGTCACGCAGGAGCTATGTAAACTAAGCGATATCCTCACCGAATTGAATAACTTTTCATAAAATTTATATAAAATCTAAATTAGACCTTACTAATTAATAAAATGAAATAAGTTATAGCATTAATATGTGGTATTAGGGAAATAAAATTAGAATTCTTGCAGCCTGTATTAAAAAAACAAATTTTTACAATATTATTATTATTATTATTATTATTATTATTATTATTATTATTATTATTATTATTATTATTATTATTATTATTAATGAGATTAAACCACAAAAATTAATGGTATAATATTAATTAAATGAAATATTTAATTGCTGACCACTGATATGTTTTACTATGCTTTTGAACTGAGTCTTTGGTATCATCTTTACATTTACTAAAATAGAGAGAAACAACGGAAAGTTTTATTGCTTATTTAAGAAGATGTTCATATGTTTCAATAAAACAAAAACATCTTGTTATTCAGAAACAATTACAATGTATTAAGCAAATGAAAAGAATGGAAATTTACAGCGATTTTCATTGGCTTTGAAATTTAACTTAATTGTTATTGTAGTAAAAATATGTAATATGAACGTGTTCCGAATGTTATTACAGAGCGTTCTTACAAATATAATTCTCTAACATATATTACATTAATAATTCACATTTACTATCTTCACGGTGATATTTTTGTTAAATATGAAACATGTGCATCTTATAAATACAGTTTATAAGCTAAATTAATTTGTATTTTTATTTTAATACAATATAGAGAAAATTACACGCAAGAGCCCTTTTTAAATGTTGGTTTATAAGTATACCTTTACTCCTTATATTCCAATTTCCCTAATTTTCGGAAACTATTTTTCTTATTTTATTTAAATACTGTATTCCGAATTTTGTTCTTAAGAAACAAAACTGTGCTGCTAGAGCGATTTTTAAATTTGGAATTTCAAGTAAACCCCCTTCCTGAAAGTTCAATTTCACTAATTTTCTGAAACTATTTTTCGTATTTTATTTCATTGGCATATACAGAGTTTCCTTAAAAAAAAAAAAATAAATAAAATAAATTGCGGCAGCTAAATCGATTTTAAAATTGCGCTTTAACCCCCTCTCTTTTTCAGGCACCCTCACTCCTAATGGCCCGATCGTCCTGGTTTCCAAAACTTACCTTTGTCAATTTATTTTAAAGAAACCGTCGAGTATCGTCGAGAAAATTAAAAAATTGCGACCGCTAGAGCAGTATTTCACTTTTTTTTTTTTTTTTTTTGAAAAACATTTTACCTTTAGGTTAACTACCACCCCCAATGGTCCAATTTTGCCGGTTAACGAACTCGACGAATCGTTTACTAGTTAATGGCTAAATGCGAGTTTCGCTGAGAGAGGAAAATTGCGACCGCTAGAGCGTTAACGTATACAACACACGCGGACACAGGCACATTTTATATGATGGATTATAATATTGATATTTTTTAATTCAGATGCCTAATACGTATGATCGACACAGATTTGGATAGATTATTAAAAAAATCTTTCAATGGGTATACCCGCAACAGCTTACATTCCTTCGGAATTCGCTAAAAGCATTTAATTCTGTTCATCGGAAAGTATTTGACATAAATTACGGAAATGTCAACAAAATGATTGGGGCATTACAGGTGATATACAGCGAATTCTGCATAAGTACAACAGGAAGAATATTCAGGGAATATCTCTAGTCAGAGAGGTGTAAGGCAGGTTGCATTTTATCACTCCTACGCTTTAATCTCCATATTGATGACATGGTCTAGTCATTGTTGCCAGGAAATACGACGCCATCTACGGAAGGAGATGAAATGCAGGTACCAGTTTGCTATACGTGGACGAAATGACGATTGTTTCTATAAGATAGACAGCTGCATGTGATACGTGGCTATTTAACGTTTAACTCAAGTAAAACATGGGTTATGACCGATAAGAGCGTAAGCGTTTGTAGCAAAGCAACACGGACATAGGCAGGATGGACGAAGAATTTCGTGTACATTGGACAAACCTCAATAAACGGAGGATGGCGAAACCTAAAGCGAATATGATCGCAGAACTCTCGTATAAGAAACAGAATTCCAGATGTATCGCTGCTAGATACTGTGTGTGGGGCAGTAACTCGATTTAAATTACTATGGGGGTTTAGGAACGAACAGAGTTGTATCAGGCGAGGAAAAGTACGGCATTTGGGAATCTTGAAAAAGTTTGGTGCCAATAGCAAGACTTCCGAGTGCAGGATGCACTCGCGGATATCACGCGATCTGCTATCAACAGTTAAGAATGGGAAATAGGACCTGGGTTTCAAAATTAAGAAGGCTTACAGGAATGGATTGTATTTGGATCGCAGGGCTGGGAAACAGGAGGGGGGCTTGGAGGAAACGCCTAAGGGACATGAACGAACAGCTGATTCTTTCGTAGTGTACAGAAAAAATATCTCTGGAGATACAGTCGGAGCAGGAAATCTGGCGTTACATTATGTTTGATTTTATATTAATTATTGTTGTAATGAGTTTACTGCCCCTACAATAGGGGGCCAAACTCAAGCAGTTCTCTGTCTGTCACGTTGATACGAGAATGTGTCCTGTATATATGTGTGGAGAAGGGGTGTAGGGGACACACACTTTTATTTAGAGATGTGAATACAGTATGTGTGCAGTGTAAGTTATTAATTTTTGTACTTATTCTTTTTCTTTCTATTTTTTCAATGTTTTCATGTACACTAAAACCCCTGTATGTTAGACATCACATTGTATTTTCTTTGAATCGGAAACATTTCTATGTTTTAACATGTTCAGTTATCTGTGTTGGACATCCCTGAATCCTGGAAGCTGCATACCCTTAATGGATCACAACTTAGGATAAAATCTATCTTGTGTGTTTCTGATAACTCGATTGGCGTTTATCTGTAAAGCTTTTAAATAGGTCATTAGTAGGTACACAGTACTGTAAATCAAAAGGATGGAGTTTTCCCCCTAATTAGCTTTGTGCTACCTGTCTGAAGTATATTGACATTTATGCATCTCTTATGTTTCCCAAAGTGTCATTAAGTTCAGTGATATGGAAAGGGTGGGTTTTTCTCTAACCTTTGTTCTCTGTTGTGCTTCCTCTCCTCAATTGTTATGTACTTCCCAGAAAATGCGCTGTACATTATTGTTAACTTATTAAAATAAACAATTGATGCCTAAAATAAGCACAATGGTCTTAGTTGCTGCTGAGTTGTGAAGTACAAAAGTTTAGTTTAATTCTGTATGAAGTTTCAGTATTAGATAATCATAAGTTGGTAACTTTTATTTTATTTTTATTTAACATTAATGTTTAATACATTTGTTATTTCCCTTAAATTATATATACACTTTTCCAGTAGTGTTTAACGTCCGTTTTTACTTCTGGTACCACAGACGGTGGACACTGATGATATATGAGATGAAATGATAAATTAGGAAAGGATATTTTTTAAGGAAGGAAATGTTCCAGGCCTGTTCAGGGTACCTTCCCGGCATTTGCCATTTATGAGGGCTGAGGAAAACCTGGAAAAATCCTCAGTCACGGAGGACGGTCCTGGTGGACGGAGTGGCGATTTTTTTTTTTTATTATTATTATTATTATTAATTCTAAACGCCCGGTTTACTACCAAGGCATCACAGGCGGTCTCGAGGCAGGGAGAGAGAGATTTATGAAGGTTATATTCGCTAACAAGCTGTTTTACGTCTGTTTTTTAAAACCATCTTCGGATTGTACTTAGTTTACTAAACCACTTTATTTTATACCGTATCACATTCTTGACTGGCTGTCTTACCGCCCCAGGAAAGTTTTGCAGAAGTTGCTTCAGCTGTAGGTTGGTGGCAATGGCAATAGATGGAGCGGCAATGCGTTTGTTATGTGTGAGATGTCTGTAGCATTCTGACGTTTTTAAACAATATAAAATTTATTATTATTATTATTATTATTATTATTATTATTATTATTATTATTATTATTATTATTATTATTACATTGTATTACAAACGTGACCAACGTATAAAATTGCTAAGGAAGTACCTATAAAGAATATAAAAATACTACCTACATTGTACTTTAATTTCGAAATGTTATGCTACAAATTCCAGAGTTAGTACTTTAGAAATCAGGTATCGCTAATCACAAATATTCCGTCTTTGTCGCGTATGATATAGACAGAATCTGTTAGTGAAAAGTGCTTTTGAACTACAACATTTGATTTTTTTTTTAAAAAAAAAGTGTACTTACATATTATGTTCAGATTAACAAAAGTAAGATAAAATGCATGTGCATAAATTTCAAATGAGGGATAAATTAATAAACTTACAATCCACAATGTGCACTACTACGCCATCTTGGAGGCCATGTTTATACATTTTGGGGTAAATGTTTGTATTTCCAGGCGTAGAATAGGAAGAGTAATTTTTTTTTTTTTTTTTTTTTATCGAAAAGGAAATTTATGGATCGCGGGGTATTTTCTTCATGGCAGAAGACAATTTTTGTTGGTTGTGGTAAATTTTTCATTGCCAGCTTCTAATAATGTTGACAAAGCAGTTGGGAATGTGGCGTTTTGTGTTTTTCTAAGAAGTTACATGTATCATCTTACCTATCATGCTATCAGATGATCGTGAAGTAGATGAAATTATTGTCAAAGAACCTAGAACACCCCTTACATGAAGAAGATAATGAAAAACTGAGTGTTTAACAAAGATATTGCTTCAGGAAGAGTTTACCGAAATAGATTACTGAACACAAGGACCCAAACTGCTCCTAATGGATCTTTTTTTGGAGTGAGGATTAAGTATTAAATTTAATGTTATGGATGCTCTTAATCAATATTCTAAGACTAAACGATATGAAATATGAGAATAGATCCATAAGTTTCCGGCCTCGCCGATAAGGATTATTGCCTTCACAAAAGCCTTATCTGCTGTCATACCTTACCTGCTAAATAAATAATTGCAGCTATAAATTCCACACTGTTGTGTTCAATTGTTCAGATATAGTTGCATAAAGAAGACTATGTCTAGAAGATTGTGACATGTTCAAAATGGAGTATCCAGCTGTTATTAAGTTCTTCACAAAAGAAGAACTTACTTCAAATGAAATTAAACAGCTATTGGACGGTGTATATGGAGAAGCACCCCCCTCATATTCTACCGTAAAAGAGTGGGCCAAACATTTTCGAATGGGTTGCATCGAAGACGAAGAAGCATGCAGGTACCCACTTCTGAAAACATCGCTCTTGTGGAATGAGAAATTATGTAAGACCGGTGGCTCAAAGTTACAGAAATAGCAGCCAGGTTGGGCCTTTCTAAAACAACAGTCTTTCAAATTATTCATGAACATTTAAACACGAATAAGGTTAATGCAAGATGGGTGCCTAGACTTCTTTCCTCAGTCATCCTCACCAGCAATGAGTCATCTATTGTCAAACATTTTTGGAGCTCTGCCACCGCAACGAGATAGAAGATCTCTGACGAAGCACCGCCTCTTATGGTCAAGGTCTCTCAGTCAACCAAGAAGATCTTGGCCACAATCTTTTGGTACTGTGAAGGAATATTTTCATTGATTTCAAGTGGAAGAACTCCACAGAAAATGGGGAGTACTGTGCTGGCCTACTGCACAGACTACGTGCTTACATCATAGAGAAAAGGCAAGGAAAGCTGAGTGGTGTTGTGCGCCTTCTTCACGGCAACTCGCCTGCCTGTGCACACAGCTCTTGTTACAAAGAAATGTGGCTTCAAGGAGATCGAACACCCATCCTACAGCGCAGATCTAGCTCCCAGTGACTATTTGTTCTTCTAAAAACTCAGGAAGGACATTCGAGGAAGGAAATTTAAATGTGACGAAGAAGTGATGGATGCTATTTATGTCCATTTTGCATACAAGACTTCTGGCTATTTTGGGGGGGGGGGGGTTTAAATGTTAAATCAAAGATGTGATAAGTGTATTGCAATAAGGGGTAACTATATTGAAAAGTGAAATATTGCTCGTCTTTATCATACCTAGAAAATGATTAGGCTGGTAACTTAGGTCGTACCCTTAAAACTTTTGAAAGTTTAAGGTCTTCAAATGTAATCAATCGTTTTTTCGCTCCAAAGAATTGTCCTAAGGAAGAAACTATCTGCTGTTGAAGTTACAAAAACATTCCATGCTATAAAACACCAACACAATATATTTGACGTGGAAGTAAAGTTGATAGCTTCTTTTTGCATTGTCTTTAGTGTTATCTAAGGTCCATATTGTTGATTTGGTTTGTTTATGGACGATCTTTAACATCTCAGGTCATCAGCGTCCCATTCAATTCAGGCTTGAAACGGCCGATCAATTTTGATCATAGGCCCCCTTTTTCAGTTTGAGGTTCCTTTTCGTGCCGGGATCCAAGGCTTTATTTCCTGTCAGAAGGAAGCCATATTTATGGTTTTTACGCCCTCCCCCAAAAAATGCATCGACCCTGGTTGGGAATGAACCCACAATCTTCGGTTTAGTAGGCAAGTATGGTTACCACTACTCCACCAGATCCGACAAGATCCATGTTGGATGATAAAAATGAAAGCAATAGTTGAAAATGTTCTTGGTACGCTCTTAGTTAAAAATGCCGTTATCAAGATAAATTCTGGTCAAGTTTTCCATGCTGCTTTTCAATTAGTACAAATGCACTGACCAAAGAATTCAGAAAACGTTCCCTCTAGCAGTGAGAGTTTTTGATCCAGAAATGAATGTGAAGAATTATTTGATCAACCTGTATGAGGAACGAAAAGAATCGTGAGAACCTATAGCTGTTTGCATAATTAGTTGAAGCTCTCGTGAAATTTGGGATTGGATATTAGACATGTTATAGCATATGGAACCGTCAATGCTTCTGTTAACATTTAGGGGGGGTGAGTTATGTTTACTAGAAATTACTTAAATTACAGCCAAAAATGATTAAATCTAGCTGCCATTGTCACATTGTTCATAATGTGGATTGCAAGGTTACTAGATTTTTTTTTCACAGAATTCGAGGACCGTTACTAATTTTACGGCAGTAATTTTTAGACAGGACAAGGAGAGCTCAATTACGTGCTTCCTCTTACAATGCTAAGAGTATATTGCATTGTCTCTTTAGATATTAAAAATTAAATTACTGCATAAAGTATGTTTTTTTTAATCTAAGTGTACTTGTCTGATTAGTACACTTCCCTCTCCACTGGTGCATTAGGTCCTGGTTCAAACCCGGCCAGGGTCGATAGATTTTTTTCGGGAGTAAAAATTCCAAGTATGGCTTACTTTGGAAGGAAGGTAAAGCCGTGAATCCCATGTCGTACATTTACGGCACGAAAAAGAACCTCAAACTTGAAAGAAGAGGCCTCTGGGCAAAATTTGTAGGCCGTTTCACGCCCTGAATTGAATGGGACGTTGATGATCTGAGATGTTAAAGAGCGTCCGTAAATAAAGCAAAATCAACTAGCAGACAGAGACACAACTCAACGATCTGCAGCTGAGGGTAGGTGAGGGGTAGGGGTATTTATCTTTGGTCACACATTGTTTCAATGGAAATTCATAAAATAATGTATCCCATTTTAGAGCAACAAGTTGTTTGCCTGTGAGGGATCGAACCCAGAACTTTTCGTTCAATAGCATCAACTGAGCTAACGTGCGGATATCCTAGACTAGCTAATTATCCGACACCTATTGAAGTTACTGGCTTCGGCTTTCTCCGCTGCCTCTCGGAACTGGAGCACAAACGCGGCTATCTGTATGGTTAATGTTTCTTCTCAGTTGAGCGCGTCATATAATTATTCTAGTTAGAAATTCAATAAATTGATTTTTTAGCTGACCCTATGCTTAGTAGTCAATATTTTGTGCTTTAAGTAAAATCTAAGAGAGCTTTCAGACCTCAGTTGAGGTCATTTTCAAGGAACTATTTAGAGGTTGGAAGCGTCACACAAATCGTGAAGAAGGCGCGCTACGGTCAATACCCACGAGGTTTTGTTTTTATCTACTTCGATCTTTTAACGGACAGACAGTAGATACTACAGAGCTCTTCATTGTCGACTATAAGGCGAACTAGCATATTGAGAAAAGGGACTGAGTAGAATTAAAAGTGTTGTTATTGAAACGGAGTGATGTAAGGAAAGGAGGCTAGCAAAGGTTCCTAAGCTCTAATTATAGTCTATGGCTCTCCTGGATACGGTTTTATAACAACAGAGTACCTGGCGTGTTATTTGGTACTCGCCAATATCTGCGCAACTCTATTATAATCTGTTCGCCTCGGGATGAAAGAACACAGCGTGAGGTCCATGTACCACTAACTGCCGGTCTCGCACGTGAGCAAAAACTAAAACAATTTAAAATAACTTCAAAGAAAGGTGGGGAGAGAACTAACACGATTGACTAATTTGGGATCTATCTTCATTTTTCTGATTCAAAGGAGACTGTTCTTTAGAAAAAAGTATTCTTGAATAATTTAATTTCTTGCAATGGAAGGCTGCAAGCTATGTTGTATTTTCATGCTTAAATAGTAAATATCGGGGAATGAATTTGCATGCGCTAAAAAAAAAACTATAATAAGAATGCTGCTTTACTAGGGTTGCCAACCCGAAATGAAAAAATACCGGCCACATATTTGACTATATTCGATGTTTGTACTATAGACCAATGCAAACAATACAATGGTGGCTTAATAATAATAATAATAATAATAATAATAATAATAATAATAATAATAATAATAATGTATAGTAAAAAGTAGCATATGAAGCTATTAGAAATTGAAATCATTAATACTGAAATATAAAATTGAGAATTGAAACCAATGACATCTAAATAAACATGTTACAAATTACAAGTGATTGGCACAAGTTTTACTTCAAGATGGAAAGAAGACTACCTAAAACATATTACGCCTATATCTCTCTCAAGAAATTTGTACTTAATAACTTGAATATATGCCTTGATGAATTGAAAAAAACTCTGATCATGGTACTTTCAAATTAGGCTAGTTACGAAGTTCTGCTTTGACAAGATTGACAGGTTTCTGTTTCTACATGTAGTGTCAATTCAGAAATGGTTCATTATGCTGAAACTTCTTTCAAGCACTGCTTAGGGTATAGCTCACAAACTGAGTAATACCTGCATCACTTTTCATCAAGGGTCATATTTTCGTCCTTCAGAGTTGGGAAACCCTCTTTTAGAAAACAGAATTCATCAAAAAATGTACCTTCGTCCAGCTAAGTCCTAATAATTGTTCAATATCTTCAATCGCGTGTGGAGAGTTGTCAAGAAAATGTTGAATGGGAAATTTTCATCATCAAAACAGTTTTAGATTTACATTTGAGACAACTAATATCCTTTAAAGTAATGACAGAGGAAAAACCTTGTTTGGGGATGAACATTTTTTATTATTTTTGACACAAAAGTAATTAGATAAAATCTTGGGATTGAAAATTCTCTTTTCTTCTCTTATGTTAGGACAGCAGTCGGACATTTTACATATACGTGAGTGATGTACCTCTGACATATTATTGACTTTGTGAGACTTTACTTGATAAAAAATGACGGTAGAGAGGTCTTCAATGATATTGGATCTAAATGGAACATTAAATGGCTTATCAACTAAGACAATCACGTTCCTACTGAAAGGATTCAGCTTTATTTGTAATTTTTAGCAAAAGTTTGAATATTCCGGAACTCATGTGTTTTGGATTTCAATTATCTTAGTTTGAAGAAGTTTTATGAGTGGGTGATTGTTATAGTAGGCCCCAGGTCGTGAGCGCTGATTTGAAGTATTGTTAGTGGGAGATGGGAATAGGACTGTATGGTAGCTGTGTTAATTAATCTAAACCCGCCGATCGCAGCTCCCGCAGATCAACTTTGCTTCCATGAGACTCTCTCGAGGGCTTTCCACTGAATTTTGGCTGTTGTATGGCAGCCGGAACTGAGTGAATGGGACTTTGATATGAAATGCGACGATAAATAACTCCTCGCGATTTAGTTGCTGAGGTTGTTTACTCGCCCAAACATGACTGGCAAGGTAAACTTGGCAAACACGTACATCTGGTTGCGTTTACCCAAAAGGTGCCCAATATTAAGAAAGTGTTACTTCAATGACATTTAATGCAGCACAATGGCTCTATATGTAGCTCGCGCGATGATTGATTGTCGAGCCTCATTGACGCCCGTTTTTGTACCTCGAACTTAGGACGTTCTTCCTCTAACTGCCCGGGCGACGCAGCTGCGCTATCCTGGACCGGAGAGTTATGAGACTGTCCCCTTTTGAGATAAAATCTATTTCTTATATACTCCGTGAGAACTGACGCTACACATGAAAAGCGACGCGAGGTTTTCGCGGCAGTTTTGTGTTAAACGTGCTCATAGGTTGAAGCTTACATCACTCACAGTTCTTCCTATTCGCTACCCAATTTTGATGAAGCCACAAGCTTTGGTATTCGTCAATAAGATGACTTCAAATAGATTTCACCCGTTACTGTCAATGAACTTTGTACTTGCATAGCTGCCACTTCCCAAGCGAAAATAGCTGGGGCTTCAATGCCTAAGACATAGCCAACCCTTCGTTCGCCGCATTCCTAAAGGAATAAGTTTCTATTGCCAAGACTCACTCTGATCGGAGAAGGACGCAAGTTTTTCCTTATTTTGCTAGCATATTACATGTTATCTATGAAATATTACAGAAATTACACATTAGGTACGTTATGAACATATTTAAACACTATACAATCTTAATTCTATATACATGGTTAGGTCATTAAAGTTCCTCCAATAAAACAAAAGGCACAGCATACTTGCCCGTAATTACTGAGTAGCTGATCGAAAATTACACACATGAATTATCTCTGTAATTCATGGGGAGCCAGAGACAGCTTCAAGTTTTATGTTTACTTCTTTGATTTCCCAGAATACTTACAGGGCTAAAATTTTCAGTGTACTTCAAACCTCTTTCAATTGTACAGGGTTTCCAGAATATGTTCTTACCGCTCGCATGGGCTTTTGCGTCTCGGCAGCTGTACAAGCCACAGCCGGCCACGCCTGTATTCCGACATGACAATTTTGGTAGAACCACCCCTCATCCGAAAAGAACACAAGCTGTGGGTGCATTATCCCTCCACTCATTGATGAGAGAAACTCAAATAAGACGCACCTAAGGGATCATCTTATCGTAGACAATGGACACGTGTAAGGTTTGAGTTTTAACAATTTGGTTACTGTAGGTGCAGAAGAACCTGAAACCTCAACTTGTACTAATTTCAGCAGTGTTGGTTAACGGTAGCGATAGTAACAGTCGATTTTCGTCTTATTTCAGTCTCACGGTTTCTGAATAGGTAGATATTCATAAGTAGGTATATCATTTTATATAATTGTTAATAGTCTGTGCTGGAATTTGAAATATATACTACTTTTATTCATATTCTATTCATGAAATAGCTGTAAACTCATATTTGACTTTTCTCTATTGGCATTACTGACAATTGACAATCGACATTAGTTCTGTTGTAAGATCCGTTGAAATTTAGTAGTCGTAATACAAATATATTTAAGTTCTGATTTTATTCGTGAAATAGTCCTAATAAATAAATATCACTCGAGGGTCTGAGTTTACCACTCACTCACTACGTTCGTGAATTTATCGCCAACGTTAGACCCTCTTGTACATAATATTACTTGTGACGTCATCTTAAAATCGACCAATGAAATGAAACAAAAATTTTTAATTTTAACCAATCACAGCCAGATTATGGAGTGAAATAATCGGAAAAAAAATATGATATCCATTTTATCATGCGACGCACATTTGTCTTGTGGTCAGTGTAGCCAACTCTATACCTCTACTATATAATTCCTGAATACGCATCACTGACCGCTTTGCTCGATGCGGTAGTGAGCTATTGATAGCAACAAAAGCATGGACAATCGACAATCATATCGCAAAATGGAGGGTTCTTCAAAGCGGTTTGGTGATAGGTCAAATGTGCAAATTGATCTTATCATTAGAAATTCCAAACCGCAGAATACAACGAAAAATAGAGATACCGTATGTTATCCCCCCCCCCCCTCAGTTGGTATTATAAAACCGAACGGTAGCGATTGTAATAATCAACTTTTGTACATTTCAGTCTCACTTTCTGAATAAAATAGATATTCATAAGTATAGGAATAATATAATATGTGTTAATATTCTGTGCGCGAATTTCACATATGTCACTTTTATTCTTATTCTATTTATGAAACAATCCTAAACCTGTATTTTGCTCTTCTCTATTGGCATTATTGATAATCGGCATTCTTCTGTCACAAGATTGCTTGAAAAGGTTAAGTACAAATATACAATTATTACACTTTTTTAGCGAAGTTAGAGAAATTATATTTAAATTCTTATTTTATTCGTGAAATAGTTGTAATAAATATCACTCGAGGTTTTACCTTACCAGACAAAGACAATCACTATGTTCGTGAACGTATCGATAAGCTCAGACCCTCTTGTGATATACTTGTGATAACTTTTCTATTTTATTAACAATGAGGAACGTATTCTGTACACGATAAAGTATTACCGAGAAATTCTCCACTTTTAAAGACAGAAGCAGTAATGTACAAAAATAGGCAAGTTCGGTATTATCTCGGTAAAAGAGCTTAACTCAGATTATAAGCCACCACTGTACGGGTATAAACAAATAAAGTTATGTAATAACAAAACTGAAATATTGTATGAGGCTAGGGATAGAGAGCCGTTTTCAAAATATACAAAGGTAGAAAGAAAAGGAAAATAAGAAAAGCGTATCAGCAATAACACCAAATAAGAACAAAGGAGCTACAACCGAAGCACCTTATAAGAGAAATCGAAAGGAAAGTGTTCTAGGTAATCGAATGAAAGGAACGTGGTGTGTTATTGCATTAGCTTCATCGTCTGTTACATTAGATTCAAGGAATCGGATTGAAGGAGCACGTGTCTGGGCCCCCTGTAATTCTTTGTAAGACACAGACAGCTCTAATAAAACAGACCTCGTAATCAAATCCCCCGGTTTCTTACTGTTGATCTTTTCTCTAATCCAAGTTGCTTTCTGAGTCTCGTTCATCTTTCTAGTGAAAGAAAACACTTGCCTGCGACGATTTTACTGTCTTGGTGAAAAATAACAATTTATATGGAAAACAGTCTGTGGATTTCGAAAATGATGTCCGTTTTTTCACAACACATATTGATTATACTTGCACTGATAATGATACAATGGCAAAACATGAATAGCTTTAGTATACACAAGTTATATATAAATGCTTATATAGAATATAATGCAAAGCAAAGAAACCCTTAATTTATCATCGCGTGGTCAGGAAGTAAGGGAAAGTGATTGCGTCGTAGTCTAAAACCACAAAGACGTCAGTTAAAATTCATTAGCTGTAATAGTCGCTAGTGTATTTGTTGTTTAGTGCTATAGTTCAGTTTTGTGTTGTGTATAAAGTACCAGGGAACTAATAATAAGATAACTTCAAGCTGTGGAATAACAAAACGGCAATGTGTGGACAATACAAATAATTTCTTTTTCATGTATGGTTCGTACTTGTTAAAAAACAAAAGAATAATATTACTCCATTTATTAAGAAAGTATATTTTACATATTGTAAAGTTAAGCTTGGAAATTCATTTTAGAAAAAAGTAAATACTGGATATATCAATGGCTACTGTGTGGAGATCTAAAAGTTTGTGGTATCTTACTTGGCCAAAAGAGTGGGAATGCCCTTGCTTTTTGTGCGAATGGTACAGTAGATGTAGGTACAAACACTGGTCAACCAAAGAACCAGTTTAAAAAGAAAAAGTTTAACACTGTGAGAAAAAAATGTAATACATGTCAGTCTAGTTGACCATGAAAAGACGATTTTGCCTCCACTTCATACTAAACTTGATATCATGAAACAATTCGTCAAATCACTAGACAAGAATGACTTGTGCTTCAAGTGTTTATACCGTAAATTTCTATTTTTGTCTGAGGCTAAAATAAAAGGGGTGTATTTGATGAATCTCAGATCAGGGAGTTAATGAAAGATGGTGACTTTTTGAACACCATGAACAATATACAACTTCAGGCATGGTGTACTTTCAAAGATTTTACCAATATGTTCCTTGGAAATGTAAAAGACGTGCAATACGAAGAAACTATAAGAAATTTGTTACAAAGACTGCAAGTTCTCTGTTTCAATATCAGTTTGAAACTTCACCTCTTGAACTCTCACCATTTCCACGTAATTTGAGACACATGTAAGGTGAAAGATTTCATCAAGAAATTAAGGAGATGTAAAGACGATATCAAGGACGATGGAACGAAGCAAAGCTGACGGACTACTGCTGGTGCTTGAGGAGAGAAGATACTCAAACAAAACATAAACATGAATCATGAATCCAAACAAAGAAAAGATGCTGATCTTCAGACATCGAACTTTTTAAAGATATGTAGGTACCCGTTTTGTGAATTAGATACCATTTTAGTTTTGATTTTATGTACTCTATCTCACAAAAATGCACTTTTTTAAAGTTCTTTTTGTCATTTGTTTACAAACCTTACGTGATAGGGGAAAACAGACTTCAGCATTGAATTTAGCATGCCGAAAATAATTAAAATCACCATTGACGTTTCAGACAGCAGATTTTTTTTGCCCTTTCCCCCTCTTATGCACGGAGCATACAGACAAGAAGTTCGCAATTTACAGTACTAGTAGAAGTCGTTTCAGGACAAGCTATAACTCCATATTCAATGTAAAATAGCGCAATGAATGCACTCTCTCAATAATGGATGCAGCAGACATAGTCCCATGGTTTGTTTCCTTTACTAAGCTTGCAGTACATCTCCCCTTCGCTCGTACAGAAACGTTGACCACAGGGTGAATAAGCTAGGCGACAAGTAGAAAACTTTACTTTGGTTGTATCACACAAATAAACAAAAGAGAGGTGACATTGTCGTAAAGCTGACTTAAGTTTTAACAAATAGCTTAAGGTCACATGTAATGGAGCGGGTATTATCAAAGAATAGAATCACAGTGAATTACTACTTTGCATTTATTTTAAAGTGTAGCAGAGACCTTAATGAGCTAATTCGACCCCACCGATTTTCCAGTGCGAGTGTTATCGCTTTGCCTGTACAGTACACATTACATTACAAGTGTATGTACTTGTAACTTGTAGTTTTTAGTAAAATTCTGTTCCACAAAGATTTCTGCTACGCTTGTACTTTACAACTCCATATTTCCAAATGTACAAGTAATTTTTCGTTGTTCTGTTCCACAGAACTATTAATATTAGTCAGACACTGGTAATTTGTATAAATTTCTCTACAAGTGTAGGAATATTGTTGGTAACTTTAAATACTAGCACATATTTATTATTTTTTAATGATTTTGGGAGCCAGTTGACCTAAATGTGCTAAGTATTAGCGAAAGTGAAGATAATGATGAGTAGGAATATGTGTAAAGAAATAATAAATACAATGATAACGCCAGGTTAAATGCAATTAAAGTGCGGCTTATGACTGATATTGACGTTTCCTGTTCCAAATGTATATTTCAGACCAACATCTTCATAATGTTTTCCCCAACTTATCAATTAAAACTATTGGACATCAATGATATTGAAGTTAGTTCATGTATTTTTAAGGTTGTTGCTACATGCCAAGGAAATATATCTTTTCAATTTTCATTCTCTTTTAAAATAATCTCTTTTGACACAGTTTTCCAAAATGTTTGCTTTGATTGTCAACCAATATAAACAAATAAATAAAATGATCAAATGGACTAATAAAATAAATGACCAAGACCAACCGGGAAGCTCGGTTCTTCTGCCATCTCTTGATGACTGAAATTGATACTTCTAAATGTAAGGGACAGTCGTCTCAATGTGAATTATTACACTTAAATATCAATAAATACATAATAAATTATTATTATTATTATTATTATTATTGTTATTATATTGAGAAAAATACAATATCCATTTAGCAGGAATGATAGTAATGCGCTCTGTACATTCAAAATCCCTACGGAGTGGACACAACCTAATTCAAGGTAACTCAAACAGCTGTTCCTTCAGCTTGCTCTTATATGACGTCACTTGTAACTTTTTACTGATACTTTACAAGCGTTGCACTTCTTCCGTTTAACAGAAAGCTACAAGACTATCTTTTACAAGGACTTGTACTAATACACTTATATGTACTGAACCATACCTCTGTAAAACATTCTTCATAGTAATTCTTCAGCGTTGTCTCTGTCACTTTCGCACATCAATGATTGAGCAGAAACTGTGAATAATGGTTTGCTATACTATTGAGAATTTCTGAAGGTATCTTAATACATAACGATTATTAATAAATGATATATTTTCAGTTTTCGATATGATCTCTGTTGGCACTAAACATGCTCTGACAACGTTGTTTTCCTCAGCAAACTCTGATGCCATTCCTCACACATATCATATTAACATAATATAAGTAGGCAACTTTATAGCTGTAATCAGTTCCAGGAAACAGACTATCAAGGCTTGTCCCGTACTATAAGAATTTATTGAGTGTTTCTAACAGTGTTTAACTTGACACCTCTATGCGGAACATTCTGTAGGCTGTAAACATCTTCAACTTGATATTTCTATTTCTATCATTTGTCTATTACGTTGTTACACCAAATAGCTGGTACAGCATATTTTAGATTTTAAGCTGGGCTAAGTAGATATATTCATGTTTTTGAACACTTTGTCCCTCGAGCCCTTATCTCCATCTACATGTGTACCATGTATTGCTAACTTTAATTCAATTTCATGCCATTGCACCATACAACATTTTGCGAGGTACTGTAGCTGGTAATGCAAGGGGATTAATCGGGGGTCCGGCCCTCCCAAAGAAAATGCCACAATTATTTACCATTTTCTCTTCTCCTGCTCAACTTACAAAAAAAAAGGGGGGGAATGAATGAAAACAGGAATGCATAACAGACCAGAATTTCATTTCATTTTACGCAATAGGCGCATTTCCTCTCTACTGTAGTAGCGGTAGCATGCAGGTGCTCCGTTAGCGAGGGAAGCTCTACACTTTCATGGGTCTGTAAAGATTACAAGCACTTATATTGCCTTCCTTCAAGATGGTTTAACCATTCTCCTGTTTATTTCTGCGTTTTCTTGGACCAGTAGGAAGACGGCATTGGCAGCGTTCGGTATTCTCTCTTTTCTTAGGAACCAGATGTTGAGGAGTTAATGACACCACGCATAACTGACTAAGAGATTTTTTTGCATTTAGTTTGAAAATGGGTGGCTTCCTCACTGTTTATCAGTGAAAAGTTGACTTTCACAGTGCTAACTGTGAAGTTACAAAAAAGCGTAACTGTTGTGTGGTAATGAATAAAGTGAACGTTTTATTGAAGACTCCGTTTTCGCGTATAAGTTTTAAATTAAGATTTTTTTGTTGTTTATGATTTGAAAAAAAAATCTTGACTGACAGCGTATGGAGTGAGAAGCGTATTTTGTTAGAAACATATCTTGTGAATTGCAATGAGGTTAGAAAAGAAATAGAAAGGGCTACTTCCGTTTCTGTATAGGTCGACAAAACGACAGATAATGCATGCATGTTATAATTTATTGTCATATTACGATGAATCAGTGAGGATAAACCGGTTGAAAGATTCATTATTGTTCCTGAATTGACTGCAGAACGCTTAAGGCGTACTTAACATCTGAATAGAAGAGTTCATATAAACCACAAGTTAATAGTCAAACGTACGATGGCGCTGCAGTTATGAGAGAATGACGGGGAGGAATGTAAGTCTTGATCTTTCCCCAAACCATTTGAGTGTCATGAAGTTATGCCCGTGGTCCACCCTTCTACAGGCGCCACGAGCCGCCACTGGTTTTTGTGATTCATCATTGGCAGCGTCTTTTGTGCAATCATTTTCCTAACGCCACAAATGACAAACCAAGTTAACAGAGCAGAGAACACATTTTCTTAACGCAACGCATTCCTTTTACAGAACGATGTTTTCTTAAAATGGTGTTTGCAAATATTTCTCTTCCCTTTTTTTGTTTTGTTTTATGATGTTCTTCAACGAGTTCTTTACTATTTGTTTGTTGGTTGTTGTAGACTGGTCTAAATTCTTTATATAATTATGTTAAAATGTCGTAGATGAAACTCACCCAAAGATGGTAATACTGAAATAACATAAAGTGCAATATCTATAATTCTGGGAAACATGTTACCCGAGCTGTTTTAGTTAGTTCCGGGTTGCAGCTGTTTGCCGGTTGAAGCTCATTCAAGTGTGGCTTTGTAACGGACCTCCCATTCCCAGAATTCCATGCTCCTATAAACACAATACTATTATACACGCTTACTTGCCTTATTTCATCTCAGTGCTGGTCATCCTAACTGCTTTCCGGGAATCTGCAAAGGCTCACGCAAAATTATCCTAGATACCTAGCGTCCAGCGGTCTGTTGCATAACATTCTATAAACTAATAATGCTTATTATTCCTGATAATTTGAAAGTTATGAACCATTTCTCTTATATAATAGTCCGCACTAAAAACAATTTAGTAGTCAAAAAGTACATTCTTTATGAGGTCTACATGTTTGTGTTGCAAAACAATTTCTCATGCTATTTACTTTGTTATTAATAAATTTTTTTCTATAAGTCTCGTCACTTCCATCAATTAATCTTCTTTTGGCTCCTTTAATAAAGGCTTCCGAAGACCCCCAGAGTGCAAACTATGAATTAGAGTTCCATGAAAGTTTAAAATTTCCCCCTAGCAAGATAGAAACAGTGTATGTTTCAAGAAATTGGCATGGGAACATTATGGGCGGAGAGAGAGACATAATGAGGGTGAAATTTTGGAATGAGATTAAAACTAGAGTTGAGCATATTGAAAAATAGGAAAAATTGGCAGTTTTGATGGTAAAAATGCTTAAAAGTATACAAAACATTAAAAGTATTTTGAAATCTGTGATAAACTTGGATGATATGGATCAAATCCAGAGTGATACGCTTAAGTGGAATAAGAATGGGATCTATAAAAGAAAAATGCCCAATGGATATTTGACATTTGTCTTTTGAATGTAAACGGATCAAATTATGGACAGAAGAGTTTGTTTTACCAAAGTGAGATAGGTTACTGGCGGATATAAGAATAGGATAAATATAAATGTAGCATCAGATGCGAGGGTAGGTCCATAAGTTTCCGGCCTAACCATTTTCTAGGTATGATAAAGACAAAAACTATGTTTCGCTTTTCAATAAGTTACCCTTTATTGCAATATATTTCTCACATCTTTGAATTAACATTTCAATCCTTCCCCCGTCCCCCAAAAAATTAGTCAGATGTCTTGTCTACAAAATGGGCATAAACAACATACCACGTGGTATGCACAATATTCGGGACTGGTGCTGCCATCTCAACAGTAGTTGCAGTAGCAACACTAGCACATCTGATGAGTGAGTGTTTAAAGTTTCATGCAGCTGGGTAGATGTGTTGAGAGTCTATAGTACGTTTCATGTGTGTGGCGATTTTACGATGGATCCAAGATTAGAAAACAGAGTGTGCATTAAATTCTGTGCAAATATTGGGGAAAATGCTACGGAGACCCTGCAATGACTCCACAAGTATTTGGGGGACAAAGTATGGGCCGTACAGTGTGTTTGAGTGGCATGCTCGGTTCAGGGCCAACCGTACAGCTATTGAAGACGATGCTCACACCGGTAGGTCCGTCAGCTGCACAACGCCTGACATTGTTGCCCAAGTTCAACATCTCGTTCGTGAGGATCGATGCCGAACTATTGAAGATTTTGCTCATGAAACGGGAATTGATTATGGGCCATGTCAACGAACTTTAACTGATGATTGGGCATGCATTGTGTAGCCGCAAAATTTTTGTCATGGATCCTCCCAATGAAAGAATCCGAACTCACCAAGAGATGGGGGAAAAAAAAAAAAAAAGCAAGACAAGTGAAGAGCAAAGTCAAGAGCATGCTCCTCGTTTTCTTTGATACCAGGGGATTGTGCACATTTCACTTCTCAAATTTTGTAACATTTTACTTCTCTATGAGATAAGTTGATCTAGCAATGTTTGTGTAATTGCGTACAACCTTTACACTTAAAGATGCTTCTAGTTTCAGCTGTTGCAGAAATAATAACATAACTTATTCTTACAGGCAGTACCGTCTTAATGCACCAGTCACGCCTCCTTTTACGAACGGCAGCCCAAAAGACCGAGTGAATGTCTCGCCTCTTCTACGCCCCGGAATATACGTGCAAAACTTATACTGTTAAAAGTGCCCTTATAATTATCATTTCCTTTACGTGTTACATTGCTACGTTACAGTTTCCAATTTCATCTCGTTGAATACTAAATGTGAATAACTACTAACATGCTTCCTACAAAGTTACTTTTAGTGACTATTTTTTCTGTGGGTTGCGACTCTGACATCTGCTGTATTTATTGAAGTCACACTACAATTTCTCCGCATCATGCAGCTATTCCTTGGAACTGGGCTCGGTTTTCTTCGCTACCCTCCGCTGCCGTTCATGAAAGGAGGCGTGACTGGTACATCAAGAGGGTACGGTATGTATGGGTAAGTATCAAATGTAGAAGTAAAACAATATGGCTCTCTATTATTGGCGTTTAGGATAATGTTCACTAGTACATTAACAGATAACATATTCTTAATAATTTATTAGTAATGTATTAACAGTATATTAATGTCTTTTCAAAATACTGTAACAGAAAAACATTGATTGCAAACATCACAAACCGATTTATCTGATTGAGACCATTTTTAATAAATTAAACATAGTATTTGTCTGGTTTATCGGCGAATATTTGGTATGCTTAAATTATTTGAAACGAATGTTTTTTTAAGTTTTATAATAAATTACTTATTTGGTCAGTGCCAAAGGATGGAAAGCATGAGAATTAGCAGCAAGCTGCAAAAACCTAAAAATTTAAAAAAAAAAAAAAAAAAAAAAAATGTTGAAAGACTGAATTTCATCTGGCTGGAAATGAGAACTCAAGCAAGACAAAGAGCTTTCGCATTTGTGTGCAATGGCAAATATTTTCATAGGAAGAAAAACTGTATTTAACTATTCTGTCGATCTTATGGTTGTGCCCAGTGAATCTGTAAATGTGGAAATATCTTTTTTTGCTTTAAACTTATACTTACAAGCAAACGATAAAATTGTTTTTTTGTGGAACATTTTAAAGGGACACTAATTTTTTATGAGGCAAACTACGTGAAATGAATGACAAATGTTAAAACAGTTTATTCATTATTTCGTTCTACAGGTGAGCAATGCTTGAAGCAACCGCAACACTGGCCGGCAGCGCTATGTCGGCGTATATTTTACCTCCGCAAGGCTTCAGTGCGAGTTGAAATTTTGCGCAAGCAGCAGGTGTTTATTAGGCGACGCGATATAGTGTACTGAGTGAAAGTGAATCAAGTGAACCTCGCCGGCCAGCCGCACGCCACGAAACCGGTTTCGTGAATTATTGTTAACCCCGAGTTATCTAAACCAGATCATGTCCTCTTTTCAAATTTGTTTAGAAAAATAAAATTACAAACTAAATCTGTAATTAAGCTATTGTGAAAGTTAAAAGAAAATTATTTTTAATGCCTATTATCGGTTGAATAGTACACATTTCTTACTTCTTAGAGTTCATTTTAGGCGAAAAACCACCGTTTTAATGCCTAAAACTCCATTCTTCCGCACAGTAGGGAAGGAATTGCTTTATAAATGACATTTCTACTACCACATGGCCTCGTCAGTACGTTGTTGCTACTAATTCAGCGGTTTTACATGTATGACAAAAATTCGCATGTTTTTACCTCATTGAACACTTATCTTAAATATTTTCCGCGGTTATGCTTTCAAAATTATTGTAGTGGTGGAAAATTTGCCAACTTTAGCAGAACTTACATAGTGTCATCTAACAGCAGAAATTAAGATGAACTTAAATGAATTGCCGTGAAGGAGTAACATGTATGAAAACGAGGGTACACGTAGGAAAATGTGCACTTTTGATTACAGAATCACTTTTGTTTGATGAATGATATAAAGCACACCCACTACTCTTAATAATGTGCTTGCATACGAAAAATTAGATCAGAGCACGCTTGTGAACGCGTTGCTATTGGGTAATTTTAAATTTCTAATCCCATAAGTGTTGCAACCTCTGACGATAATGTGTTATTGTTACTGATTGGACGAGCCTCTCGCCAGCTGAGTCGCCGCCATAAACACGGTCCAAGTGTCAATCACAAACTATTTTATCCCGCACTATAGTTATGACACAAAGCGATATAAAATCGCTACTTCTAAATTTGGGAACATAATATAATGAGGACAATTTTAAACTGATTAAATTTCTCCAATGTTTGGAATGCATACAAGAAATACAATGATGAAGTAGCTTGCAGTAGATTCTTAATGGGTACGCCAATATGTACGTGATACACGGAAGAAAACATTTTAAATTAGATGTGTATAAAATTATGACAGTAATGAAACACTTGGAAAGAAGACAGGATAGTGGAGAAATTTGGGAAATATGTGAGGAGGGGGCTAACCGGACATAATCGTACACCTGTTACTGTCCAGAGGGAGTACAAGGCTCCTTGCTTGAGCATAAAGAACGTGTAGCGAATTCCTGGAACAGAGAAAATTACAGCAACCATATACTTTCGTATGTTGAGAGTAATTTGTTTTATTACCCAATTCTGTACACAACAATAGAACAGAAATAATACCCCACGCTCCGCATCCTAATTTAATTTGATACTAATCTCATTTTAATAACTGCAGCTCTGCGCTGCAACAGAGTATCATCCCTTCAACAATGAGCTATCGCACGGTTGCGTTCTCTCCTGAACAAATTTCCTGATAACAAGCAACAATAGGACAAAAATCGTATAATTTTGCTAGAAAATTTCTTACAATTAATCTATGGTTTATTTTTTTGTTGCAACATAACCGAAATTGTGTACTTTATCGCTTGTACGCTAAAATTCTGGACGTTTAGAAAAATAGAATGAGTTATATATAACCGTTTTTAACTGATATGCAATCTTTCATGTGCCTCCTCAATGACTGAGAAATGTTAGGAAAACTTACCCGAGGTACTTGCTATTATTTTCTACGTGAAGAATTTCATGTGCCTTGGGCTAACTTTCTCAATGGATGGAGTCGGTCCTGGTGGTGTAGCAGTAATCATACTTGCCTCCTAAACCCAAGATCGCGGGTTCAAACCCAGTCAGGATCAATGGATTTTTTCGGGCGTAAAAATCCTACTTGTGGCTTCCTTCGGAAGGGAAGTAAAGCCGTGGGTCCCGTGTTGTACATTTACGGCACGATAAAGAACCTCAAGCCTGAAAGAACAGGCCTCTGAGCAAAATTTGTCGGTCGTTTCACGCCCTGAATTGAATAGGACGCTGATGACCTGAGCTGTTAAAGAGCGTCCGTAAATAAATCAAATAAAAAAAAACTCGATGAAAGGAAGATGAACGAAACATATTGATGGGGCGAAACTTAAAGCGAGTATGAAAGCCATAGAAACTGCATATACGAAGCAGAATTCCAGATGTGCCGCTAAGGCTGTTACAATGACTTACGGGGTTGGGAATGAACAGAGAAATTGCACCTGGTGAGGACCGGTTTTCTGAAAGTATTTTAAGAATGGGGAAGGGCACAAAAATTGCGGAATCCTTAGGAAATTTGGTGCCCATAGCGAAATTATACAGTGTGTCCAGGAAGTCCGTGCTCCACTGTACTTTACTAGTTTCTTATTAACATATCATATTATATTGTAATATTGTTGTGTGTTTTTGGTTAATAAACGTATAGCGTATAGGAACTTCCCGGACATTCTGTACAATGCAGGGTCCGAGCAGTGAAGTACTAGCTACGAATTGTTCATGGAGATCAGACATAGGCGATCTGCTATCAGGAGCAGCTGAGAGTGGGGGGGGGGGAGATGTGGGTTTCAAAATTAAGAAAGATTTGGGTCGCAGAGCGGGGAAACAGAAGGGGGGGTTTGGAGAAAATTAAGAAATGCTTGAGAGACATTAATTGGCAGTTGACTCTTTCGGAGTGTGCAGAAAAACTTTCGCTGGATCGGAGCTGGAAATCTAATGGGGGGATGGAGCGTTACATCCAAACATGAGCTGGTTTAGGTTTAGGTTAGGTGCGTGGCGGATGAATAAAGTAACAGACAGAGAGGGTACGAGAATCTGTCCTAAATGTGTTGGAAAGAATCTTGGGAACATATTCTGGCGTACTGCAAGGGGACGGGAGAATGGAGAAAGAGAAACTTACTTGCCCCGTTTGTTAACGCGGGACAGTGGTGGACTTTGCTCGCAGGTAGGGAGGAGTAGGAGGAAGGAGGTCATATCAAGTCATCAGCGTCCCATTCGATTCAGGGTGTGAAACGACCGACAAATTTTGCTCAGAGGCCTCTTCTTTCAGGCTTGAGGTTCTTTATCATGCCGTAAATGTACGACACGGGACCCACGGCTTTACTTCCCTTCCGAAGGAAGCCACAATTAGGATGTTTACACTCGAAAAAATCTATTGGTCCTAGCCGGGATCGAACCCGTGATCTTGGGTTTAGGAGGGAAGTATGGCTACCACTACAGCACCAGGACCGACATATATAGGCATTCAATCCGTCTATTCATTATATAGCAAAACTAATAATATGATATACTTTTATCCTAAAATAGTAAATCTGTTCTTTATATTTAACTTTTCAATGTGCCAAACTCTGAGAAGTGAAATGAATATACAAAGAAAACAGTTGCTAGGTGGGACAAACAAAGGAGTTTATGAATGTATGCATCGTGTGTCAGAACTTTTCTCGGAAGTGCTGCAGCTAGTAGAGTGACTTACACCTTCACTTCGAGGTACTCGTCAATATTTCACCCGCTCAGGGAAACTGATGACGCGCTACCAGTTCGAACAAAATGAACGCTGCATGTAAATCCGCCCTAGAAATCTGCTTGTTATAAATAAACGAATTCTGCAGAAATGTGCGTTACATTCTTGCGTCGCTCCAAACAGAGGGAAGCTTTAACTCACAAGGGTAAAGGAGATATTAACAACCGAACGAACTATGCAGGTATTATTTTGTTATCAGCATTAGGAAGGCTTTACTATGAAATGTTGAAGAAAGTAAATTAGGGATATTTCCGGCAGAATTTAGAGAGCTGTCGATAATATTTTAGTGTTGAAGGTAATAAGAATACTAACTAAGAGAAAACATTCTATATTTTTTTTAAATAGCGTTTAACGCTCGCGTGGCATCACGGCTGTGGATGCTAATGATATATGAGATGAAATTATAAATAAAGGAAATGGTTGTTTGGGGGTGAGGGAGAAAGCTACGGGGCATCAATTTAGGGGTGCCATTATTTGCAATATATTGACATCGAAGAGCAAAACGTTTGTATTATTTTTGTTTTTCTTATAACTTTGGATTATATAAATGGATCTGTTCACATGGTTATATACAAAATGAAAGAATTTTTTTTTATTTTTACATACTAGGTGATTAATAATGTGACGAAACAAGTTATGAAGAATGACAATTTGATTAGAGAAACCAAAGGCTATAATTACACAGAAATTTAGGCTTAGCTTATGGTTATACAATGAAAGAAAAAACAGATGAGAAAATTTAGAAATAATGACAAATACAGGTAACTAATGAAATAATATGTAGCATTTAAGAGATCTATTATTTTAATTTTCATTAGGTAAAAACAGATAATTTTAAATTATTATGCTAACAGGAAACAGAGGAAAGAGGCGGTTTAGTTCATGACCGCGGCAGCAAGTTTACTTCCCTTCTCTTCGCGAGCGCTGAATGTTCTTATGCCGCTACCATAGATCTTTGAGATCTATGATGGTGCAAATAAGCAAGGAGCCAGTTGGCACCCAAACCTACCTGTATTTGCTTTCTCAGGGTAAGCGAAAGTGGCGGAACAGGAAAGAGCCAGGCAACTTATTGAATATCGAACCGAGTCCACAATTAGACTTACGTTTTCTATATGGACAATATGCAAAATATACTTTTTCAGAAATACGCGTAGAATGAACCATGACATAATTCTCTTTCTTAGCATATCTCAGTTTCCTAGGACTGTCTAAAACTAAGAGTTGAGAAAATGCCTAGCGGGATGACTCAAGCAGAAACACTTGCTTTCCGCATTTGACCATTCTGACCTTGAATGTTTTTGTGGTTTGGAATTATTTATTTATTTGTTCTGATAGAGCTAAGACCATTAAGCCTTCTCTTCCGCTTTACCCATTAAATAATAATAGCGACAATATTACAATCATAACATTGATAGTAACGTGGACAATATTCATATAGATATAAACCAATGTAAACATGGCATAGATAAATAAACGTATACTAATACATAAATATAGATAATGAAAAATGTTAACTTAAGAAGAAGAAAATAATAATACAACAAGCACCAGCAATGACAATTTATACACATATCAACCTAGTAAAACGTGAAAGTGGAAACAAATATACGAGCAAATATAAAGTTAAAAACCCTAACAATACTATGAAAGAGATAGGATCATTTATGATAGTAATAACAAAAAAAGAATGAATAATTTTACAGCAAGGGAAAACAAACAAATGTCATTGTTTCCAATAATGTTAAATAATTTTTTATGAAATGCTGAAATAAATGAAATGAAATGAAATGAAATAAATTTTGGCAGTCTCTGACATCCCGTGGCTATGCATTGCAGAGACGGGCAGTGGTTACGGTGAATGATGATGAGTAAAGTGATGTTCGGTGCTATGTAATAAAATAGTGTCGGGTTTCAGAACGTTATGAGAGGAAGATAGATTTTGAAAAGAAGAAGATAGGAGAAGATGTATGGATAATTTTGAAAAGTAGCGTGAGACCATGAATGTTTCTTCGGTCTTTCAGGCGGAACCAAGAAAGCATATCGAGGGAGGGTGTTATTTGATCGAACAAAGGCACATCGCACATGTAAGGTTATACATATATTATGAACACGCTGTAGTTTTTGTATTAGGTGAGAGTTTCAGTCTTGTCAACAGAAACTCGCAGTAGCCTAAGTGAGGCATCACCAGGGATTGCACCAAGATGTTTTTTTAAGGTTCTGGGTAGGGACACGTTTAATCTTTTAAAAGTATGGATTAGATAACTTACTTTCTTGCAAGTTTCAGCAACATGATTTTCCCAATAGAGATTACTGTCTATAACAACTTCAAGAATTTTCTCAGAATCAGTGAAGGGAATTAGTTTGATTAATAATGATGCGAGAAATATCGGCTATGTCTAAAGTACTTAGCAATCGCTGGTGTTCCACTACCAAAGCCTGCGATTTTCATTGATTAAGGCCAAGGTCCAGTGTACGGTCCATGCGTGAACTGGGTCTGGATCTTGGTTATTGTTAGTTAAGTAAATTAGGTGAATGCAAGGATGGATTTATCATTTCCATAAATTTTTCGCTCTCACAGTTCACACAAAGTCTTTCTGTTGGTTCTATTAGTGTCAAAAGAGCCAGGGCGAGGTGGGCTTGTGCAGTGCGGTGGCTTGCGCTTTGGTTTCTGCTCAGGCGTTTGATATGAAAACGGTTCAGACTTAATAGGTGGGCTACGGCCGGCATCGGGGCGTTCTAACCCCATTTACGAGGGTAGGTCCATAAGTTTCTGGCCACTCCAATAAAGATTATCCCCTTCACAAAATCCTTATCTGTTGTCATGCCTTATCTGTTAAGTAAATAATTGCAATTGTAATTTCCTCTCCGCTCTGTTCAGTTATTCAAATATAGCTGCATGAAGAAGGCTATATATGGAAGATTATTACATGTTCAAAATGGAGTATCAACCTGTTATTAAGTTCTTCACAAAAGAAGGGCTTATTCCAAATGAAATTAAACAGCGATTGGACGGTGTATATGGGGGAGCATCCCCCTCATATTCTACTTTTAAAGAATGGGCCAAACTTTTTCGAATGGGTCGAGAAAGCATTGAGGACGAAGAGCGTGCAGGTCGGCCCTTGGAGGTGCCCACTTCTGAAAACATCGCTCTTGTGGAAGGAGAAATTATGGAGAACCGGCGGCTCAAAGTTACAGAAGTAGCAGCAAAGTTGGGTCTTTCTAAAACAACAGTCCTTCGGATTCTTCATAAACATTTAAACATGAATAAGGTTAGTGCCTAGACTTCTTTCCTCAGTCCAAAAGTAGCAACGAGTCATCTGTTGTCAGACATTTTTGGAGCTCTGCCGTGGCAGCAAGAGAGAAGTTCTGCAAACCATTGTTACAGGAGATGAAACTATGGTCCTGTACTATAATCCCTTTTCCAAAAGGGAATCAATGGAGGGGCATAAACCTGGCGCAGCACCGCCTCTAAAGGCCAGAGTCACTCAGTCAACCAAGAAGATCATGGCCGCAATACTTTGGGACTGTGAAGGAATACTCTTCATTGACTTCAAGGAGAGAAACACCACAGTAAATGGAGAGTATTATGATGGCCTACTGCACAGACTACGTGTTCCTTCAAAGAGGAAAGCTGATGGTGGTGTGCGCCTTCTTCACGACAACGAGCTTGTGCACACAGCTCTTGTTACAAAGGAAGCTGTGAAGAAATGCGACTTAAAGGAGATCTACCATCCACCCTACTGCCCAGATCTAGCTCCTAGTGACTATTTTCTCTTCTCAAAACTCAAGAAGGCTTTCGAGGAAGGAAATTTAAGTGTGACGAAGAAGTGATGGATGCTGTTTATGCCCATTTTGCCTATTGGGGGGGGGTGAAATGTTGATTCAAAGATGTGAGAAGTGTATTGCAATAAGGGGTAACTATGTTAAAAGTGAAATATAGTTTTTGTCTTTATTATACATAGAAAATGGTTAGGCCGGAAACTTATGGACCTACCCCCGCACGTCCGTGTCTTTCTGCCCAATGTACTCTACCTTGCAGAAGTTCACCCACTGGGGGCACAAACTGCTGCACTTGGAAAAGGCTGAGGTACTGAAATATCCTCCTCCGACACTAACAATGCAATACAATCTAGTTCAGGTTGCAACCATTATCTCGTACACCGAGCGCTTCCGGTTATAATCACCGGCCATTTAATTACTACAGGGCAATTTAAATTTCCTTTATTGCAATTTTAAACATACTTTGTTAAAAAAGTTTAAACTCTGGTTTAAATAAGTAATAATTAAAACGTTTATCACAACAGTTCTTCAACACAAAATATTCTATTCAGAAAAAAGTTTATAAAATTATCTTAAGAAGATGGTTTTATATAAACAAAATTTCGTTCGCTCATTGGACTCCTTTTCAGAAACAAAAACATTCGACTAACAACTGAAACATTTAAATAGCCCCCAGTACAACACCCAACATCCTGGAAATGCGAAATTGTTTACTGAGAAAAGTAAAAATTTTATCAGGTCATTTGCAACGCGCATGGACATCAGCGCCCTAGAAAAGCAGCACAACTAGGAAACTTTCTCGCTCTTCTCCATGCTCAGCTTGAACAGGTTCACCTTGTAAAAAATCTCAAGTCAGCTAAACAGTTAGCGATGAAATGCGGTCGCAATGACATCGCCAGAGCCGTTAAGTGCGAGCGGCCTAGTTCCTGGCAGCCAATTAGCACTTTGGTACTGAGAGAATTTCATTATACAAGAATGACAATAGGCCCGGTGATGTGTGTTCATCACCTGCAAGGATTAGTTATCTTATTCTCAAATGAACTTCGCGAGACATGAACAAAATGGCGTGGTAATGTGATCAGTAGAGCCCGCATTTTAAAATTTATGCATAAAGAGAAGACAAATGTTGACGAGATGCTGTAAGAAACTTTTATTTTCAAGGTTTTTACACATTTGATTTATATTACATATTTCACACTATACTATATATATCTTAACATATTTGTACATTGTTGCAGAAATATTATAACAAGTTCGGGTTATTTTACGCTTCTATTGTATTATCCAATACCGTAGAATGAAAGCACAAACCATTTGAGCGCTAGTTCGCTATTCATACATTGTTGTTACATTTACAGATAAATTGCACGAGTTCGGTGCCGCCAACAATTACTCTTTTCAAACATTTTCCTTTTTGTTCTCAAGACGAATCAGAATTTGTAGCAGTCAGCTGTTAACTATGCCACCAATCGCATCTTCATTATTACGCAAACTGAACACATTGTCAGTGCTTTCATAACAGATGGTCCTCTGTCAAACTTGTGATAAACGTATTAGGTGTACGATGAAATCTCAAATTGAACAACATTTACGAAGAAATCTACATATTAGAAATAAACAATGGATAGAAACAGTTGCAAGGCAAGCTACATCATCTAATGGTGACTTTTACACAGAAATGTGCATGGCAATGGTTGCAGCGAACATATCCCGGAACAAACTTTAACTACCTGAATTTAAATACCTAATTCTTACAGACAAACTGCAACCGCAATATTCCGGACCAGTCAACTGAGAAAAAATTACTTGAGTTTATGTTATGTCGACATCTTAGTAAAAATTAGGACTGACAGATGACTCGTGTATATGGATTTCTGCTGATGAGAAACAGATACTTGAGACCGTTTCATGGCGATTTAATTGTGGGTAAGTTGGACTCTGAGGTTGCATCTAAACCCTGTTTAATTTCCTGTTACCCTTTGAAGGCAACAAATAGTTCAACAATTGCAAGATTCATTAACGATGCACTTATGGTGCTATGACCAGCTGGCGTTAAGGAGAGAGGGTCTATTGTTGTATACAGACACATTGAAAGCAGGGAAATGTCTTAATGCATTTTATCGAAAGCAGTGCAGGTTACTTGTATGTCTCATGCATTGCAACGAGACAGGTAGGGTAAATCGGAGGAAGCACGTACACTGATATCGGCAATGAGAAAGGTTATCTTGAAATGTGTTATCGTGTATAATGCTACAAGCCGGAGCCTGCGATCACAAGGTGGCCAAATTGAATTAAAGCTGTAATTTTCTACAGTAAACGCTTCAAAACTGTGAAGTCATTGATGAGGAACTTTTCCCCTGATCCTGCAGTGTCCGTGAGTGAATACTTGTCAGCATTCAACAGTTCTAAAGATACACCGCAAGTCACTTAAGTGAGCTTTCCGACAGTATCAAGAAACTGCAGACTTCAGTTATGTCTCTCCAAGAAGACATGAAAATAATGGAAGATACAATTCAGAAGGTCAGTGTTGTATCTGTGCTGGATACTCAACTCTTGTTACTTTGTCTCGCATATTTAATTAGAACCCCCTGAGAATATTACTGCTGGTACAATCCCTCTGTATAAATATGCACCGGTGATTTCTCGCGACGTTTCTTTGTATATAAAAACATGTTGTCAGACATGACTATGCATGACAATAGAACATTTGGAAAAGTATATTATGATTAATTGTGCATCCCTTACAATGTAACTTAAATGAGGGACACTTGTGTTTCAGTACTTTTGCATTTATTCCCAAGTTCTAAAGTTAATTGTAATTTAATATTTGTAGCAGAAGGGAACTGATTAATATAATCTTAATCTGACTAGCTGTAACGTTTTATTTTCTAGATAAGAAATTAAATATAGGATTATACATTTAATTACTTCATTACATATTTAACAAAGTTTGGCTACATATTTATGTATACATTTCTCAAATTCCTTTTACACAAAACCCGGCTCTAGTGATCGTCTATTAGACAAGAACGCATAAAATAAAAATGACGGGAAAACATTAAAAGTTGCAAGTGAGTCAAAGTTGCAGCTCTCTGGCATCGGCTGTTCACCTTCCTGGGTTGTTTTTTCTTCTTTCTTGTCTTTGTTCCGATATTTCAATTGTCCTTAAACTGACTGCGGTAAAAAGATTTTTCTAGTTAAAAATTGCAATATATAATTTATAAACCATTGTACTCGTTCCAATGTTATTTAATGAATGTTCCATCGCTTAAATAGCAGGTCTTTTTAATACATTTGAAATTAAGATGTGAAGTAATAAAACAATTTGCTCGGAATACAGTATTCGAGTATTAACACGGAGTTGGTGTGCAGTTTATATATATATATATATATATATATATATATATATATATATTTAAATCGTATCTTTTCCTCTGCATTTTGAACGTGTTTGTGATGAATATGGAGATAACAGGAAAATTCGCAGCTGTCCTCTAAAATTATACTCGGCGATAAGCAAGTACTCTCTAGAATTAAATGTTCAGAAACCAGATCTGTAGGTCGTTTCTTTAAGAGCTCATTTCAGAGAGTGAACTCTTAAGGAAATACAATTCTTTCTTTTTCTAATATCATATAAAATTTTTAGATATATAAGAATTTCCTTTCTCACTAAATAAAATTCGTCTATACAGCTGTGTATCACATTCTTGTCAAAAACATTCGAATTCACTTTTGTGTCTGTTTCCTGCAGAAGACTCAACCGCTTCTCTTCTTACCCTGTACTTGTTCTCACCTGTAAGTTTGAATGTTTTAATATCTCCACTCATCACATGCAGCTATCAATATTCTCAATTTATCGAGAGCTTTACTATGTTTTGTTTCTTTCTTTCGTGTTGCGGTACATCCATTATATATAATTAGTAGGTCAATATATATGTAACACTTAACTAAAACATACAATTTAAGACGTTCAACTGTTCACTGTTAATATTGTGCTTTCGTTAACGCAATGAGAACGAACCGCCGTAAGTATTTGAATAGATGACACACACGCAATGAGTAAATGTGCCCTCGTCTCCCCGCATGCGTCGTTAGCCAACTCTCCAGCTCCCAACAATGAATGCATCCATGCATTTGTAGGAATGCAGTGATCTAACTGTTTGAAAACGTTACATTCAGTTGCATGTGTTAACTTTTACGTTCTAACAAGCAAAGAAGAGTTTACAGTTTGAAGGTACGCAACGAAAGTTCAAACAGATATTTCGTTTTAAATTAATGCGATATGAAAGTTACTGTGTTACAGATAGCTGCAGTACGAGTTAATTCAATATAATAAATAAAATTATACAGTCAATCTATCAACTTATACTGTCTTTATCATTAATTATAACGTTTCATATTCACATTTTTTCCCAGTTTTAGCTGCTGATTGCATTATTGCAATCTACAACACTGTGCTTATTAGAATATTGAATTCATTCGCACAATTAAAACCTTCATCTCTAATTAATTTACCATTTATTTATTTCTTTTACTTGTTCATTTATCCTTCTCAACCATTTTTTCTCACTCCCTCTAAATAATTTAATTTTCCTTTACACTTTTTCTATATGCTTAAATTTGTTTTCTTATTCCCAACAACTTCTACTGGAATAATACGCCATTTCCTCAAATTTATTTCTACCTCAATAATCTTGTTACTATATATTTTCATAATTATGTCAGATATCATTCTCGGATTACAATAACTTTTATTTAACAGGGAAGACATTATGTAATATTCGTCTTGAAGGTAGATTTATTATTTTTTTTTCTTTTTCTTTAACATTCTGATCACACAAATTCTCCTGTCAACTTTATTACACATTCAATATGTTTTTCCTTAACCCACACATTTTTCATGAATCTATGTATACTTAAGGCTTGTATCATTAAAACCACTAATATTTCTTGCACTTCAGTATCTTCGATCTTTAGCTTAATTTATTTCCAAAAATCTTTCTCTTTTAATTCCCTATATTTCTACATTTTTTCCTCCCCACCAATCCTTTCTAAAATCGCCTTAATTTTATCAAGTTGTTTTATTCTTATAATACTTCTTAGGCTTTCACGGCCGGTGTTGTTATTAAAACAATTAAATTCTCCCGGGCTGTTTTGCCGTGGTCCATGGTTTAAATTACTACCATAGCTTTCACCAACTACTCTTCAGAAGATGCCAACCGGAGTAGTTGGTGAAAGCTATGGTAGTAATTTAAACCATGGACCACGGCAAAACAGCCCGGGAGAATTTAATTGTTTTAATGTTTTATTCTTTGTTGCAAAACTAAATGTTTATTCCTCTACTCTGTTGATCTTGAACCAGTACTTTAGTGTGCTTGACATTATTTTCCCCTTATCCCTTACTCGCCCTAACACTGCTGGAGCTACCCCATTCCGTGAAGCCCTCGACAGACCTAAAACTAGTTCAGTTACCCAACCCTCGAATATCCTCCAAATCTCTTACTTATAAAGGAAATTTGCCTCAATTATCGCTGCATAAACTCTCTCCAATCATTAAATGTGTATTCCAGGCAGTTTCTCCAAACATTAGCCGAGACTAATGCAAAGAACCGAAGTGAATAGGGGTGTGTAAGTTACTTGCAAGTGAAATGTTCCGCCACTTTAAACCGAAACTAGTGTTGGAGAAGACCCGCTTCCTATGTCGCATGGTCAAATTTTTATGTTAGTGTTACGGTGCGATAAAAAGCGGGTACTCTGGAATAACTTTCTATACAGGCAGACCAGACGAGCCCCAAGTGGGACTCGCACTCAGGTCTGCACGTCTGCAGCTGTTGTGGCTGCAGTTCCAGGAACACTTGGCTGAACTAACAAGGCCAGTTTCCGTTTATTTTGGTCCCCTAACCTCAAACACGTCGGCCATATTGCAAAACATCCCAGCGTCACAAATACGTCAGCGGAATGATAAAATTGCATGGCATTCTTTCATTTTATTGTTTATTTCTGATGCGAACAAGGTTTGGTGGGCCTTGGACGTGTCGAATTTGAGCGTTTCTTTCTATCACTGTTTACACCAAAAGTATTTTCTTTGGTGGTGAAGGTGCTTCTTTGTTGTTCGACACATCCAATCGTTGGTTCAGTTAAAAATAACTTGGCTTTTGAGAATTTTCTTACTTAGACTTTGTTTCGTGATATGTGTATAGCTGTATTTGCAAGTAAATGCATAAACTCATGAAGGCATGTCATTCAGAATTAGTTGTGCCCACTCAAATGTTTGCATAACATTTTCTGTCTCCTATCTACTTAAGCGATGAAATGGAGAATGTTACTGAAATATGCAAGAGACGTTCATGATAACTGAAAAAGAATGTTTCAAGTTTCTACTCTTGTTTTTTTTTAAAACAGGGGCATTTTTTTATTCAGCTCTTCAGTAAAGCACATAGAGGCAGTGTTCAAACCCTTTTACTTTAAACGTTTAATTTATAGATTTGGGGTATGACATTGAATGAATGCGTCATTTGCATGTTTTCCATATTTTCCCCAAATTCAGACAACGGTACAGAACGATAATTTGACAAAATAACTATTCTCGAGCAATTTATAAGCATAATTATTATTGTAAACAATTTTGGCCTTCTTCAGGTTTACATCGTTTTGTATGTAGCTACCTGGGTTGGAAATCAATACAGAAAAAATATCATGTTGTAATATTTACGTAACTTTAAAACCAAAACCTTTCTACCTGTCTGTCTCTTTCTTCGAGGATTAAACCTTCCATTCGTTATTATTGGAAATGATGAATGGTTTTAAATAAATACAGCACATTGCAATCCAACAATAAATTATCGCAATATTAAAATTTAAGATGATATAAGTTTCAAAAAAACATGTTTTCAAAATTTTAAACCTAATTTCAGACGAATGTTGAACTGGCAACACTGGAGGGCGGCGTTCTGCTGCCGGCTACTGTTGATAGCCGTTCCCAGAATAATTCGTCGCTTGACTGAAGAGTGTTAACGCAACATTCCCGGAAAAAAGGCAGTAAACTTACAAGTAGGTTACAGGGCGTCATAAATTGACACATCGGGACATCCGGAAGCTATGAACCTGTTTCTTCCTGCTTCTTTTCCGGGATGCATTGCCCCCATGATGTTCGACGTTCCACAGTAATCCAAAACTTTGTAATCCCCGCCAAAATTAATTTTTAAAATTTCTATTAAAAACTTATTAGAGCTTCAAACTTTGATGTTTAATATTTTGTAATTTAATAAATACACAAATAAAAACTTGAATTTGAATTTTTTGAAATTTAAATTTATACGCTAATAAAAACAATGCTTTTTGTTTTAACTAATCAAAATAGTGTTGTCCTTACTGCATTTTAATGTGAGGAATGACCTTTTTGGAGCTCGTAGAAATATGAAATAATTAATTACATTTGTTTCACTATTGCATGTTCAAAAAACAATGCAAATAAATATGTTCACATTGAGTTGTAAAAGTTTGGAACTGAAAGGAACAATAGGTTTACCTTCAAGAAGATTTATTGTGTATAGAATGTGATAAACTGGTACACGTTTATGTGGTACTTACAGTCATGTTTATAATAAATGTGGTGCCAATGAGTTATTTTATAACTAGGTTAATACTCTCCTATGACATATTCCTTCATCAATGCAGATTCATCAGAACCCAGCAGATAAAAGAATAGTCAGAGGTTTTTGTAAAAAAGAAAGGCTACATCGATGAAAGTCTTGTCTCAAAATCACAAATATTGACATAAATAGTGGTATTTATGAGATGAGAGTTGGTACCACGTTGTAAAGACAATGTTTGAAGCAGTAATTGTTTAGAATGCGAATTACTTTTCGATTTGTTAAGTTAGCACGACGATGATGTGTGAGTGTCATATGTCTTTCCACTCCTCCTTCGGGAACAGCTGCGTCGTCTTCCTGGTTCCCGGTAGATTATGTTGTTATTTGTTAGCTGAATATTTTCAGATTTATTATCTGAGGCGAAAGGGTTGAAGATTGAAAATAACCAAAAATCACTTCGGTTGCTGAATAACAGGTGAAGTTTATTGTTGTCCTCGATAAGTACAATACTTGGGACGAGAGATTGTTGTAATATTACAATATGTATAGCGAATCGCGAGACAGACGTGATTGTGTGTGTGTCTCTCCTCTACCAAAATTGATAATTAAGATGCTGTTTCTAAGTATGTTGAAAACTATAAGTTTTAGTTTAACTTTACGACTCTCACATATCAATTCCCTAATGCTTTCTCGCAGTTTCAAGACAGGTGGCAACCTGAATAGTAACTGATGTTTGCTGAACAACATGGTGGACTCTTACAAGAATGAAAAACTGTAACAAACGTGTTCTTATAGACAACAACGTGTCCCCTATAAGGTTCAGTGGGGTATAACAATGAGAGATAAACATAAAATTTAAACTATTAGGGTGCATCTAATAATATGGCCAGGGATTGTAGTTAATGAGGATGAGAAACGTTTCATGTTCACAACACAAAGATTGGAAAAAATTAGTGTAAAATTTGTTTTCTTCAAAGCGTTCTTTTTGTAAAGAGCATGTAATATGAAAGCAGTGCGTAAGCAAATGTACGATTTCTTTGTTCCGTAACATCAGTTCATTATGATGTCTCTAGCTTGGTAACCTCCGGTAAAATTTAAAGGACTTAACAAGAGTAAAATAGTTTTTATCTATAAGACCAGTTTCTAAGAACTAACCCTAATTTGTATATTTCCAACCTTACGTGGAATTTTCAAACAAAGGGTATAATTTTATTGCGTTCTGACCATCTGGCGCTGACTACCTTTGCGTCTGTTTCGGATGCGCCGCCGGGAGTAGATATTCTCAGAAAACCCCTGCAACAAAAAATTTCTGGAAATGTTCAATGAAAAAGTGAATTTCTCACCAAGGATGCCGTCGATTGGCATGACAAACAACCAATAAGTGGCAGTGATGAATAGGTTTCGTGGAAAACTTACTTGGTTTGTGAGCTGGAACACCTTTTGGAATCGATCTTTGTCACAGATTTCTAAATGTTACTTACATTGCATTCTGAAACATTGGAAGAGAGGCTTTAAAATTTCAGTTCTTAACAAGAAAAGCTGCAACATTTACATATTATCAACAATTGCACGGTGTATTATAGAAATAGCTCTTGTCCAAAATTTTAAAAAAATAGTGATATTAAAACCATTTATAGAGTGAAGGTTGAACTACATGCTGGTGGAATAGCTTCAGCAAAATATTACAAAACAAGGAGGCTGAAACATGTCCATGCTCTACAAAAAGAGCCCTTGTAACATTCGCTTTCCACAAGAAAAAACTTTGACCAGTTATTTTTGGCGTAAAGATTGGCAACTTTTATAAAGAACCAGACTTTTGTTTGGTGGTGGACAGTCATTGTTAGTTTCCTGTCTAAAACAGGACGATAGTAAAGTCACTTTCAAAATGTTATAAAGCAGTCAAAGAAGAAAAAGATATTAGAGATGCGAAAGTAAAGAAGTTACCCATAGTGGGAAATTAATAGAACAGAACTATTGGTGATGACTGCAGGTAATTGTTTACGATATTGTTGGAAACATTCAGTATAATTATATGAAATATTTTATTGCTATTAGTAAACTTTCTATATAACTTTAAATTATTAAATAATATATGCATTCTATTCTATGCAAATGCTATGTAGTTATGGAATACTATAAGTTGGTAATAACTGCCCAAAACTCTGTAATGAATTGACATAGAAATGGCAAACAAATGTTCACTCTTAAATGAGAGAATACACACGATGCTTGTTGTTTTCACTTGGCACTACAACCCCGCATGAGCCTTGGCCTGCCGCGACGACCTCTATCTCCGTCTTACATCTTCATTGATAGAGGGCGGTATTGCAGAGGGGAACCCTCAGATCGCCAATCACGCGATTTTCGTAATCGAAGAACGCCACCTTTCCATCAGGCAACTTCTCACAACAAACGAAGCTTGTATTAAGAAATCAGACAACAGCAGTGAAGCCGCAGGTTTTAATTAATGATATACTGGTAGAATTGTGCATTTATTTCTCTGGAATATTTGAAAACAGTCAAATATACACTTTTTACTGTAGCGAAATGTTGTTTGATAATTGACTTAATAATAACTAACGTTTCTGTAATATCTTATATGAGAAATTAATATTCCTTTTATCTGCAAACTTCTCCATCTATCATTTAGAGTATATACCATCGTCCAACTCTTCTCAAAACTCAAGGAGAAAATTTAAGTGTGACGACGAAGTGGTGACAAGACTTCTGACTATTTTTGGGGGATGTGAGAAGTGTATTGTAATTAAGAGTAACTATATTGAAAAGTAAAATATAGTTTTTGTCTTTATCATGCCTAGAAAATGGTTAGGCTGCAAACTTGGACCTACCCTCGTAACAAGTGCTATCTCTCAAGATTATTACATTATTCGCTAATATGGTTTTCTCACTGATATTAAAGTTTAAAGTGTATTTTCTTTAAAGGACTACTGTACATAGCATCAGGAACCAGTGAGAAAAGAGCTGCCTCACATGTTACATTTACGTTAGGATAGAAGCAACAGCATAGTAAATAAATGGGCAATTTACAACTTCTACGCAGTTGTGAGAATATTGGGCAACTGGAAGCAAATCTGTTTTTAATGCTAGTTATTTCTACATAAGTCAGTTGTGCAATAACAACAATAATGATTGTGAGTTAAGCAGTGACGCAATAATTGAGGAAGTATTGTTGTGACAGGTCGCTATGGTCGAGGTTTTCTTCCTGGAACAGCAAATTGCAGACACTTCGACGAAAACACATAAAGCCGTGTGTTATCTAAAGCCCCCTAACAGAAAATCCGTAAAGCTCACGCTCACTTAAAGAGTCACAATAAAATATCCAGAGAAACAATGACGGCAGTTACGTCGAAACATAATTTGAATCTAGCAGCTGTGTTAGAACAAGAAAGGTATTGAAGTAGCGGTTTAGAATTCATAAAATATCAAGAAAAGGATTAGAAACAATGCAACGCAGGATGTGTAAAGTAAAAATAACATAAGCGTGTTTTAAACGACATTCAGGTTTAGGGGTGTGCAGAGTGTTATGTTCCCTCCGTGACGATTTGACGGTAGTTAAAGGCCGGCATGGAGATCAATGATCAATATTTTATTGTTGTTGTTACCATTATTATCAAAATAAAACATTCATTTTCACACTGGTCCTAAAATCAGTCAATACGGCGTATTTAATTGTTAGCTTTGCTTACTATTTACAATAATTATTTTGCACGTTAGTCTTATCGCCACTTTTCAACGAAATTCCTTGACAGTGTTTTACAATACTAGCAGGACCAGCTCTTTGCATCTATACAGAGAGTAACATATACGTAAATTACCAGCAATTAAAATGAAAGTAAAAAATATTCATAACGCATGGTATCTTCCAAGGTTATTATAGTATTCGCTAATACGGTTTTCTCAATGAAAACTAGCCCATATTAAAGTTTAATCCTTCATTTCCATTAGGAACTACACCGGGGAGTATATAGGGCGTTCGAAAAGTTCTCTTGTGAAAACACAACAATTTAAGATACTTTTAGTGACGTTATAAATCGATAGAGTGACTTCCTAGTATTAAACACCGTGCAGCGGTTTTTTTTAATTAAGGAAGTGGAATTATATGTAATACTTGATTATGGAAGGTTTTTGACTAATTGGATTCTCAGGGATGATGTTTTTCTTCTTTTCCTCTTCGATGGCTTACAATTGCTCCGACTAGCTCTAATTGTGTTTGCTGAACTTTTTGTAACCCGGAGACCTCAGGGGAAAGAGTGATATCTAAACTTGACAACACTGATCAGACTATACTATGCAACTGGTTCCGTAATAACAATGGCTACTGCAAACTGAGACCTCTGACCAAGAACTGCAAAAACTGCTGAAAGACTAGTCCTGAGTCCCAAAGTAGTAAACTTAAGTAACGTGGAGGTCGGTCAGTCTTTCTGACGCTGCCTTTATTCCTTTAAACTATTACAACATTTCCTTGCGTCTAAGAATCTCTATTGGATATTGGACTCACATAATGTCCTTCTAATTTTTCTTATTGGCTATCACGTCTACGTGACTCTCGGCATGTACAGTTAGCTCAGGCCTTGTCTCTTCATCCTCGTAGGTGGCACATGTTTTATTACGCTTACTCTACTTTATAATTCTCCAAGTAATAGCGGCTCGTTTTGCTTTTGGAGTCACTTATACAAAATATTGTTACAATAAACAACAGGCATCTGTGTCCTCATCAATCAGTCAAGTTTTTAATAGCTAGTGTGCTTTTGTACTCTGACAAGAAAATAACATCATACACAGCACTTCATACATGTACAAGAAATAAAAATGACACTACAATCATGATTAAAATAGGAAAAGTATATAACATTAATTAACGTGGTGATTATAATTTATATGTGGGTCGCAATGAATAAATTCCACGTTAACCTTCAGTAAAATGAGATTTGTTCAACTGTGAAATATAAGTGCCTGTCTCAACTTCATCCTCATCATTCGATGTGAATCTTCGTTCACCTAGTCATTTCTTCAGATCTGGGAACAAAAGTAATCGCTGGGAGCCAACTCCGGTGAATATGGGAGATGTGGAAGCGAAGGTGATGCAGTTTTACAAGATGTGCATGAAGGCGCATTGTCCAGATGAAAGAGGATTTTCTTTTTCGCAACGTGTGGACGTTTAACCTGAATAGTATCCTGTAGTCCAGCAGTGAAGAGTAATACCCCCCCCCTTCTGGGGATAACCTATGAGCACCACATAATGAGAATCAGAAAACGGTAGCCACGGTTTTTTCTGCAGATGGAACGTTTTTGTTTTCTTTGGTGCACTCTCACCTATTTCCACCCATTGCTCCTTCATCTCTGGCGTGTTGTGATGAATCCATATTAAATCTAATGTTATGAAAACTGGAATTGCGTTTAAACAAGTCTAAACAGTCTTGCGAAATGTTCACGAGAATACGGTTTTGGTTCATTGTTAACAAACTCGGCACTATCGAACGGATAGCTTTCTCATACTTAAAGATTCGTGTAAAATGTAGTGGATACGGTCTATAGAGGTCTTTGCGATGTCAACCTACTTGCGTACCATCAATCGGCGATCATTGTGAATTTTTGCCACAATCTCTCGGTCTTAGCAGTTTTGGAACTCCTGGGCGCTCATCATCTTGGATGGATATCGTGTTAAAGGAAAAGTTACCAGGAAAAGGGCTAACATTGTATTCTTTTTGGGTTTCCTTTTGTAATATTTATTTCGGTCAGGTCAAATAGGACCTTACAAGCGACCGATAGGGAACAAAAAGCAATCCCAAGAATTCTGAAAGGACAAGTGTTGTTTTGTTAACAGTGCAGGGAAGGTTCATGCAATAAGAATACGGAATCGTAAAATCATAAAACCTTTGTTACTGCTCTCCTTTAAAATATTTATTAAGAAGATTGGTACCTAAGATTTTGCTGTGGGAGGACCCTAATAAAATCTTAGAAGATAGCCAATGAAAATTAAACGACATTAAAATTGAATAGAATCCCACCAATAGGAAGATGGGTGTAGGAGAAGGAAGTCACGTGACATTAAGAAAGTTATGCTGAATTTAGAGAGATGAAGAGAAGTAGAGACTACGAAAGAATCTTCAATAAGATACTAGAGATGACAAATTGAGCGCGAAGACACGAGGAGTTACAAATTACACAGTCTACGAAGTTGCACAAGTTAAGGCACTTAAAGTTAGAGCGTCTCTTTCGAGTCACTCAGTTAATTCAGAGCAGAGTTTATAGAAGACGGTTGAAGTGAATAGTAATACATAATGTATAGCTCGCTTAGTTAAAGTTAATCAGTTTTTGTAGTCGAAACATTTTCAAGATTCTAGCATGACCTATATAACTGTTAATAAATAATGAAAACTATAACTTCGAGTGCTACTTTACTATTGCTTTTTGATCCTCTCCTTTCCCTGTGATAGTGGGAGCAGCACAAAAACGTTCAGCTGGTAAATTGAGCTTATACCCCGGGACAAAATATTACAAGACGGCGATACTGCACAGAGGGTCGACAGGTCATCCCTGAGATACCCATTGATTTACCTCTTTATAAACACCTAATCCATATTACCATAACCAAATTAATTAATGCATAAATCCTCAACTAATCCAAACTCAGTCGCTTTGCAGTATTTTCTTTTCTGTTGATAAACAGTCAGGGTGACGTAAATTTTTTAGGAAGATTGACATGAGCACAGAACTTTTAATGTATTTTATAACATTAGGTATTGCTCTTCTTGTGCGTTTGGTTGAACCAATCAAATGAGTTTCTTCAGTTTTCAGCTTGCTACGAAACCGTGATACCAACTTCATCGTTGCACTTGAGAAGTTTCTCGTAAGCTGCTTTGTCAAGATACGGGAATCCATTATAAAGATGTTTTGTGTAAACATCTACTGGTTATGCGGAATTTGTCAGGTTTGTTTGACATGTATTACAGATAAGGGCATCATATTTCTTCTGGAGAAAAGTTGACATTTGCACCCAGATTATAGCATAGTTGACAAGAATATCTTCCAAGAATTTGATATTAATTCAAATTTATCTGTTTTCAAACGCTCTGACCTTGTGGTTCTGATATCAAAGAGCAGAAAGCTAAGTATTTCGCGGAACTTAATGTCCGAGGCCCATTAACGTGCCTCTTACTTGTGTGTACTCTATTAGTATAAGGGCAAGTTTGTAAAACTTCCTAACTACTTTTAACGGTAGTTTAAAACGTAACTGGAGGTTAGCCATCATTAAGATGCATAAAATAACTTTAGACTAGTTATCTCGAGTTTGCAATAACCGCCAAACCTATGACAATATTGTGAAATAATAGAGAAATTCGTGTTTAGAGCGAGTTGATATTCAACTGTTTAACCTAAGAAAAGCAATAATTATTCAGTTTTCCCGTCTCCTAGACAAATGTTTTTTCCTTAATATGTCTTCAAACATGGATAAGGAACTCGAAGCAAATGCGAGCGGCAAATTTCAGCAACGTAAGAAGGATATTATTATTAATCTGGAACTAAAATATCAAGGAATAATTATAAAAAAATAGATTCGATCTCAAATAAGGAAAAGGAACGAACATGGGCGAAAATTGGCAAAGAGTACGAGTATAATAGTTCTATTCTTAGCAATTCTGCATTATTCACCCCATGTACAGTCTATAGCACCTAAAACTCCTGGAAAGTTGTGAATGTTATAGAAGCCTAGCTTTGCATCACTCTCCTCGGTTGGCAATTTAATGAACTAAGGTCTCAGCTGCTTTGTTCTAGTAACTTTATGGATGATTGTATTGGCCGTTCCTTTGTCCACTTTAATATATCTCTAATAACTATTTGGAAACTTCCTGTCGGTTAGAACCTTAAAGTTAATAGTACCATGAACATTGAATTCAAAGCACGATTTCGCTTAGTTTGTGATTGTAATAGGGGATGTTAACACCTGTTCCACTTCTTCGACATCTTTTGCTAAGCAAAATCGCTTTTTGAATTTTTGTCATTCAGTTGTAGGAACGGATTATTTCTTTCGTGAAATACAAGATCACGTTGAAATTCATCGTCGGATGAGATGTCCGCTTGCAAGGTTAACCTAACATAACTTACAATTGAACGTAATTCTTGTTGTTATTACTGGAAATGAAAAGTGAAACATCGAAGAAACATCAAATACATGGTGAGCTAACAAGAAGGTTCACATTGTTATGTGTCCGTATAAGAACAAAAAGAAAAAAAAAATTGGTTCCGGATTTTTGGATGCCACTACAGGAATTTCCACAACAAGAGAAGTTGAAGTGTGAAGAAACACGTTGCATCCTCAAAGGCAACATTAGCTGCTCTTCGCAACCAAACTGAACGAGTACCCGTGCCATGTATTTGCTTCTGCGCCTACAAGAGGGATTAAAATTAAAAGTAGCATAACCACAGGTTCAGAACAGCGAATTTGTCTTTTCAGGTTCAAGTTAAAATATATCATTTTAGACACCACTATCAATACTAGGCAAATTTAGGTCCTATAGAATTTAAACTTGTTAATTATTAGTAGACAAAGTAAAAGAAAATTCAAACTTGGAGAGAAACGGATAGAAACACCTATAAAATGATTTGGCTAGAACCAAAGAATTCGAGTTTTAAAACTACAACAGAGCATCTGTTTACCAATGTGGGCTTTCAAAAAACGTTTAACTTCGCTCCGTTATGGGGCATATTCAACAAGACAGTTTCACCGCGAATTTCTGCGCTATCATCTCGTGCCACCCAAAATGTCAAGAGATAAGCTGTGAGAGTGCATATCGAGGAGCCATTAGGCAATCGATCAGGGGTCGAAATGTCGTGTCAAACAGACCATTTGCGTAACCTTTCCTGGTAAATTGTTCCCTGTGCTAAAAATGTAATTCTCGGAGCAACAGAGTTCTTGATATGTATTCTGCTTGCCCACTCGTACGTGGCATAAGTAGCAGTCATTTTGAATAACCTTCATTTTGAATCACTCCTTGATAAAGCATATTACAGGATCAGTATCAAATGAACAACGCAATTCACAATGGGCGATCTGTAAGCAATACACTGAGTTTTTGTTCTCCCTCTCAGAGTTTCTTTTATTTCATTAAAAAAAAACTAATTTGTTTTTCAATTCTTTGATCATACTGTGATATTTTTCTGCAATGTCCTTGCAAATCAATTGCTTTGTCTCACCTACATATCAGAGCCTGTGAGCCAAACATAGTCAGGTGTACCAAAGCCAAGTACTTCGAAAAAAATTGATGTTTCATAACGAATGGGAGAACAATGTGTCTATTGTCAATGGGGTGTAAAAAAATTGAATGCCTGATATGAAGCAGAGTGTTACAGGGAAGATTAAAATGTAATATTCAAAGTTCGTTAGCCAAAATATGTTAAAAAGGGGGGCATATTATTATTATTATTATTATTATTATTATTATTATTATTATGCTTAATATTAATATCATTAGCTGTTTTAAATTTGTTTATTTTCACTTTAAGGATATGATTGCAGAAGTTCAATGATTCGCAAAATTACTTGACTGGAAAGAAAGGCGTGATTCAGAAAAGAAAACTAAATCGAAAACTCATATTTGCAAGTTCCTAATGCGACTTCACTGTTGATTTACTTCCAACTATAAACCACTGTAACAAATCAGATAACTGCAAGGAACCAAATTAACAAAACCATGTAACTAACAGCACAGACCACATTTACCACCATTTTGTCCATTATCGATACATTGGGGACTGATAAATATAGTCGGTCTTGGTCAACGATTACCACAAGCATAGATTGTCAACAACTATGATAATCGAGTGTTAACTCTTTGGCTCTTATTGCATGCAACGCTCCTGAATTTGGAGGGAAGTACTATTTCTGCCGTGTAACTTATCATATAATGCAGCTGTACTGTCTACCAGGTAGGTAAATCTGCGTCCTGTTTTATTGTCTTTTTTCCCGCAGTTTAAACGCTTCGTCTTCTCTTCATGAATTTTGAAATACAAGTCAAAACGTAAAGGAAACACAACTAGTACGATTGCTGCGTGGCAAAGATTTTGGTAACAGAGGCATTAAATATTAATAGGAAAAACTTCTCCTTCACACGATTCAAACATTGTAAGACCAGACTTTATCACCAGACTTTATCACCGTACTTAAAACTTGTACGAAAATCTTGTAACGAATAGATGAAGATCAAATAAGTGCGAAGAGACAATGTCGGTCCTGGTGGTCTAGTGGTAACCATACTTGCTCCTAAAACCAAGATCACGGGTTCAAACCTGGCCAGGATCATTCCTTCGGAAGGAAGGTAAATCCGTGGGTCCCGTGTCGTACATTTACGCCACGAAAAAGAACCTCAAGTCTGAAAGAAGAGGCCTCTGAACAAAATTTATTGGCTGTTTCTACCCTGAATAGAATGGGACGCTGATGACCATAGATGTTAAAGAGCGTTCGTAAATTAAAGAGAGAGAGAGAGAGAGAGAGAGAGAGAGAGAGAATACTTATGGCTTCGTTCACTATGGCTTCAGACTATTCAGTGCACCTTTTGTTTTTGGAAATTCATCAGAATTGTAGCCTTGGTATATACGAGGGTAGGTCCATAAGTTACAGAAATAGCTCAAGGTTGGGCCTTTCTAAAACATCAGTCCTTCGAAATATTCATGAACATTTAAACATGAATAAAGTTAGTGCAAGATGGGTGCCTAAACTTTTTTCCTCAATCCAAAAGTAGCAACGAATCATCTGTTGTCAGACATTTTTGGAGCTCTGCCGTGGCAACGAGAGACAAGTTCTGTAAACCATTGTTACAAGAGATGAAACTGTGGTCTTCTACTATGATCTCTTGTCCAAAAGAGAATCAATGGTGCGGTGTAAACTTGGCGAAGCACCGCCTCTAAAGGCGGTCACCCAGTCAACCAAGAAGATCATGGCCACAATTTTTTGGGATTGTAAAAGAATACTCTTTATTGACTTTAAGGAGAGGAGCACCACAGTAAATGGGGAGTACTATGCTGACCTACTGAACAGATTACGTGCTTCCATCAAATAGAAAAGGCGAGAGAAACTGAGTGGTGGTGCGCGCCTTCTTCACTACAAGCGCTTGTGGACTCAACTCTTGTAGCAAAGGAAGCTGTGAATAAATGTAACTTCAAGAAGATTCTCTTCCTCTTCTCAAAACTGAAGAAGGATCTTCGAGGATGGAAATTTAAGTGTGACGAAGAAGTGATGGATGCTGTTTATGCCCATTTTGCAGACAAGACTTCTGACTATTTTGGGAGGGGGGATTAACAATGTTAATTCAAAGATGTTTTTTTTTTTTTTGAGTAGTGTTTAACGCCCGTTTTTACTACTGAGGCACCACAGGCGGTATTCAAAGATGTGAGAAGTGTATTACAATAAAGGGTAACTATATTGAAAAGTGAGATATATTTTTGGTCTTTATCATACGTAGAAAATTGTTAGGCCGAAAACCCTCCCGCGCGCGTGCGTGCATTCAGAAAAATACAAAATAAAATAAATTAACTCGAATTTTACCCCTGATTTTAATCCATCTTCGATAATGTTTATAATCAAATGAATGAAGTTGAATCAATGTTTAGTGATGGAAAATGTGGGGATGCTACCTGACATGAAACAATTGTTGGATCGAGTCAAGCTTAACTTCGCCTTACTATGAAGGGGGAGCTGTTTGGCGAATCTTTTAGTGAAATTGTTGTAAAGCATTCCAATAACTGGTTCTTACACCTGTAAATGTATAGTAGGGGACAAGCCTTGTAAACAGCTGTCCGGCTATTCTTATTTTTTTCTTTTTCTTTTTAATAGTGTTTAAGACCGTTTTTACTACTGTGGCATCACAGGCGGTGGACACTGGTGAATACATGATATGAAATGAGAAATTGGGAAACGATTTGTTTTTAAAGAAGGAAGCCTTCTAGGCCTAAGGGTTCCTTATCCATTTATGAGGGCTGAGGAAAACTTGGAAAAAACCTCAATTAGAAGGAACTACTCTGGCGGGAATCGAACTCCTGGCCTCCAACTCACGAGTCTATGTCTAACGACCTATGTTACGTTGATATGATTACGTGCAAGGGATGCGGTGTAGTTCCCAGAACTGTTGGAGAATTATCTGGTATCGTGTTTAGTAGACGGAAGCGATAACACGAAATACTCAGCGGAATGAAATGAAGTCATTAAGGTTTGTTTTGCTCTATAGTGGCAATTTACTTCCTCGCTTGCTGCGGACGGTGGGGAGAGCTGCCTCTTCGCATAATTTTGCTGTCTTAAGCTCACTGATAAAAGATAAAGATAGTCTATTGTGTCCCTTAGGGGCAAAGACATCCTAACAACTACGGAAAGCTCGCGTTTTCCTTACGTGGTGAGCTATTCCACGCTAGTTGTTCGTATGCTGTTTAAGACACTGATTTGTTCTTTGGTTTCTCCATTTCTCACTGCACTAGTTGCTTCTTGAGATATTTCCATTTTTCTCTCCCTCTTGCTACTCTTGACCGGCATGTTCCTTGAAGAAGTCTGTCCATCTTCTTCTGGGTCGGCCTTGTGTCCTTTTTCCTACCAGAGGGTCTCAATGGAGATGTTATAGTCTACCTATACGTGACCGCCCCATTGCCATTTGCTTCTGGTAGCTATTTGTGCGATGTCTGCTGTCTGAGATAACTGATTTGTTAATACTATAGGCATTTTGTATTTCAAAGCTCCCAGCATTTTGCGTTGCATTTTCTGTGGCATATTTGAATTTTGTTCTTTGTTTTTCTGTTATTGACCATGTCTGGCACCCATTGTAGTAACGCAGGGTATACACAGGTTTCGAGTGTCTGGAATCTTATTTTGTTAGTGTTTGGTCTAACAATATAAACTTAATACCCCAAAATGCTATCCAGGTAAATACTATACATAAAATATTGTATTTTTCCGAGATAAGCTTGCCGAGGAAACAAATGGTGCCTGTCGAAAATAAAGTTCTACGGCACTTAAACTCAAGGACAATGACTTAAAAGGAATGTTTCATTATAAATTACACATATAATATTACTAAATTCCCGACACACACTTCTACTGCAGTGTTTTGTCGTATTTTCTTATTCATATTTTAATTGAAGTCTTGTGCCAATTAGAAAATGTATTGAGATGAAACATTAAATTACCCGATATGCTACAGGTAATTTAATGTATTGTATCCTGTGAGATGAAAATCGGTGCAACCGTCCAAGAAGCAGAAACATTGCGAACTAAGCCAAGAGTTGATGGGCACGTCTTCAATTAGCTAGAAATTAAAGAGCTTATTTCTGTGTTTGTGTCCGGAAGCCAACGGAAACTATCTGAACAGTGTTTGCACTACACATGCCGATAAAAATAACAAGAACTTGAATTTGTTGCGCGTGACGTCATTCGTTTCACGGAAGAAGCGCTTTTTATAGCAGGGTTCATGCAATTCCCATCCGAAGTGTTCCACATATAAACAGCGTGTTTCCCAAAACTGGTGTTACTATATCGGTAGAATTCCGGTTCCACTTGCTTCGCCGAATTTCGCTTCTCTCTGCTTCAATATTTAAACATACTTAAGGTCGCTTATATGCTTTACCGAAAATGTATTACATATTTAATGTGTTAAATAGAGTTGGCCATGTTTATCTTTGATATTATTTGTAACTTCAATGGTTTCTGAGAAATAACGTGAATTGAACCATCTCGTTATAGTTGCGAGTGATTGAGAAAGCAAAAGTGAAAACAAGGATTGACGATTTATAGAAACAAGATATTTGGTAGCTTAAGAGATAAGAGTACTCTGATATATTATAGGAGTTTTATGAAACAGTGGGGCAAGAAAAAATATATTGAGGTTTGTGACAAAATAGGAAGGGAGGTTATGGCATGGACAAGAACAGGAACAATGATGTGAGATGGGGTAAACGTTGACAAATTTGTAGTTGATTTCGTTTATTTACGGACGCTTTATCTCAGGTCATCAGCGTCCCATTCAATTCAGGGCGTGAAACGGCCGGTAAATTTTACTCAGAGGCCTCATCTTTCAGGCTTGAGGTTCTTTTTCGTGCCGTAGACCTACGACGGCTTTACTTCCCTTCCGAAGGGTAGAAGAAAGGCAGGAAGCTGAGAGGAACGTTCGCTTGTGACCGGAACAGAAATTGACATTATTTGCAACTAAAGTTAGTAGGAAGAAATTCACTGGTCCTCGCAAAGGAAGACATCCCAGACATTGAAGAAAAAGTTTTGAAATTCGTACATGGAAGGAAAAAGAACGGCAACCTGTGACTAGTGACACCATAAGATATAACTTTTTCTTCTTTGACCTACGCTAATAGCCATAAAAACAACACGAGTGATAGATTTCATCCTATATGCTCCAAGATGTAACAATAGTCCACTCATAAATTCCGTGTTCTGATCGTTTTATGAAGCGGGCGGAATTGTCTCTAAGACGTAGTACATCAGCCAAAATCTTTCTTTATGATTTTAAGTTTCAAATTTCGGGTGCGCATTGCATTAGATCGCGTAAATATGGAAATGTATATGCATTAAGGATAATTTATAGTGTGGGTATTTTTGAAAGAAGTAGAATAAAGCCAAATTTGTCTTAAGAGCCGGAAGACAAGATGTAAATCTGTACATTTCAGAGCATTTCATTTACAGAGCAATTACATTGACAAGCTATCTTAATCAATATTTAACTTTGCACAGAGATTGTGCAAACATCGTTTTTCTTTGATTACGATAGCCATTTCAAGAGTCATCGGAACGGCCCATAGATTGCAGCAGCAGTTCCAAAGCAGTTTTTCTATCAAAACCTATCTTATATAGAACAATACTTGGATAGGCGAAGAATAGTAGCAGATATATCTGGTTGTTGCAATGCACATGACAAATTTCGAACAAAGTATCTGATGAAGAAGGGTAAGGCAGAAACAGAAATTCATACAGACAAGAGCACTCTTTCAGCTGTTCCCAAGGCGATTTGAACGCGGCCACCAAAATGCATCATGACGCCAGAAATTATAGAGAAAGTGTGCGACATGGTTTTGGAGAAATGCCGATTAAAGGTGTCCGAAATTGCTGAAACTGCAGCCCTTTCAGGGGAACGCGTCATTCATAGTTTACGGATGAATGTTAGCTGTGTGCCGCGCTTATTTCTCAATATCAAAAGCGAATCAGCACGGAAATCTCTCAACAAAGTTCGGCCAATTTTCAGAGAGATTCAGCTGATTTTAACCGTCGGTTTGTGAGCAGGATGACACTACTACACGTCAGCATATGCAACGGAAGTATCCAGATTCTCCACCGCCGAGGAAGACCAAGATCATGGCGTCAGTTTTATGGTATACAAAAGATATTCTTATAATTCATTATATTCCAACTGGAACGCCATCTTTGAACCAACTACACGAAAATAATAAAAAGGCGGGAAGAAGAAAGTTGTCTAGCATCAATACCGTGTCATTGCAATGGGGAAAATCAATGAATTGGGGTAAGACATAGGTCCCATTTACAACGAAAAGTAAACGTAACGTAAACTTAAACGTAAAAACCAGATGCTATGTATTGAAATGGAACCAATCACAATGAATCACCTACACATAAAAATAAATTGTACAATTAGAAGTAAACTTAGAAGTTTGCACGGTTAAACTTAAGAAATCATCCAATCAGAACACAGCTCCTCTGTTTATAGAGCTCTGTGGTGGAATTTATCCATTACACGGAGCACGAAAATCAAATGCAACTCATGCTGCTTGCGCTGCAAGTCCCGAGCGACGGCGGAGAGAGCCGAAGGTAGTGACTTCCACAGATGCAGCTAGATAATAAGGCCTTCAAGCGAATAGGATGCGCCATGCACAGAATGCGCTATAAATTGATGTTAATGTTTTTTTTCCTGGTGCAATCAAAAATTTTTGCCACCATTATAATGATTTACTCGCCCCTATCAATTTATATTTACGAAAAATTTCTAGGTCCACCGGGTTCTAGGATTTATCCGAAGTTAGTGAGTGTGTTAATTGCGAATTCCAAATATCAGATTTGTCACCGTTACAATATTTTACCCTCATAACAATCCCCTATCAATTTATATTTAAAAGTTACGGAAGGACAAAACATAGGTTACATTGCGTTTAACAAAGAATAATACATGCAACATTTACACTGCGACCACGCACAATAGTTCGGCTCTCCCGGGACTTGCAGCAGGAGTTGCACTTGATTTCCGTGCTCAGTATAAGGAAGATAAGTGACTCTGTAGACAGAATGACGTCAATGGATAAAAAATTTAATGCATTATAAGAAAACTATCCTTGCTAATATTACTCCAAGCAAATTAGTTACTGCACTTTGCATATACATAAACGCTACCTCAGTCTCCTCAGAAGCAGCCATTTTCAATCAGCTGTTAGTTGATCTTCGCTTGTTCTCATTTTTGTATGATGTATGTTTGCGTCTTTCATTGTGAATGCCTACATACTACTAAGTTAACGTGCTACGTCTTATTTTATTATGTTTACGTTTAATTTTCATTGTGAATGGGGCCTTACTACCACATCCACCTCATATTCCCCTGATTAGGTTCCATCTGTTAGCAAAGTTCAGAATATTTCTGGGTGTAAAGATATTTCCTCTGATGAAAACTTGCAAATCAAATGAGAAATATTTGCAGGTCATGGAAGATGGAATACCAGCTTTGGAGGATCGCTAGACAAAAGTCCATTAGTATGTAGTGAAACTGTATTGAAAAATAGGAATACATTCGAAAAAGTAAACCATTATTTTGTGCTTTATTCCCTCGTTTGGAAGGTTATTTTTCTGATTATTATGTGTTAATAGATTGTAATTCGTGTATCGAAGCCTTCATCTCTGCTATTGGTTAATATTTGGGAGTCGGTTCACCAAATGTGCATGTGAGTTACCATTGCTGTAGGTTGATGTAATATCTTATCTATGTACCGAATGACTATGAACATCTTTATTTGTGAAAATCTATCCATCTGGCGCTTCCTAGAAGCTGTGCTATCTGTATATTTCGGGAGAGCTGATCTTCTCTCATGAATTCTTGGAAACCGAGTAATATCGGATAGCGATAAGCCGACATTTCTGGAAATCTGTGAAGAGTTTATTGCAAACAAATACTGCTATTGCTGATTACGGCGGCACGGGTCAGCCAAGCATCGCTTAAGCATAATGTTCATATTTGTGAATGATTTAACGTCTAAAAAAGTCCCGCACACAGGAACTGCATAAACTAAGCGAATTCCTCACCGAGTTGAATAGCTTTTAATAAAAAAGAATATAACATTCGAATTAGGCCGTATTAATTAATGAAATGAAATAAGTTATGGCATTACTGTGTGTTATTAGGGGAATAAAATTAGAATTCTTGGAACCTATAAGTATTAGAAAAGAGAAATCACGTTTTTAGAATTATTATTATTATTATTATTATTATTATTATTATTATTATTATTATTATTATTATTATTATTATTATTATTATTATTATTATTGAGATTAAACGAATTCACTAAAATAGAGAAAATTAACAGAAAGTTTACAGTTACATTGTGTATTTAATAGTATATTCATATCTTTCAATAAAACCAAAAATATGTTACTATTTAAAAACAATTACAATGCATTAAGCAAATATACACAATCAACAATAAACAATCGAAAGTTACATCGATTTTCGTTAGCTTTGAAATGAAATTTAAATGTTATTGAAGTAAAAACATGTAACGAAAACGTTTACGGAAGGTTATTACAGGGCACTCTTACATACAAATATAATTCTCAACACAGGTTGGTTAATATTTCACATTTACTATCTTCACGACGACACTTTTGTTAAATAAAGAATATAAGCATCTTTATATATACAGTTTATATGTTGAATTAATTTGTTATTTTATTTTAAAATAAATAGAGAAAATTAAACGCAAGAGCAATTTTTAAATTTCTGTTTTCAAGTATACTCATACTCCTAATGGTGCAATTTCCATAATTTTCAGAAGCTATTGTTATTTTATATAACTGGTATATGCCGAATTTTGTTGTGAAGAAACAAATATTGGTGCCGCTAGAACGATTTTTAAATTTTGGGTTTCAGGTAAATCCTCATTCCTAATGGCCCCATTTCCTCGATTTTCAGAAAATATGTTTTGTTTTGTTTAAATGATATATACGGAGTTACCTTGAAAAAAAACACAAAAACAAATGTAAATGCCACTAGAGCAATTTTTAAATTTTGGTTTCTAGATGAACCCCCTCCTAATAATAATAAAAATAGTAACTTATTTTCATAAAATATTTTTCTTATTTTATTTCTTTGGCATATACCGAAATTCCTTTAAAAAATTATTTTAGAGCGATTTTTAAATTTTGACTTAAATCACCATTCGTTTATCATGTATATCCCCAGTTCTAATGATTCTATAGTCCTGATTTTCGGAAATAATTTTATGAATTTATTTTAAATAAATATACAGATTTTTGTTTAAAAAACGTAGCCGTTAAAAACTGTTTTTTATTAATTTTTTTTAAAAAAATCGCTTTAACTCTCACCCCCAAATGTCCAAATTTTCTAGTTAACGAACTCAACATATTGTTTGTTTCGAAAAATTTAAAAATCATTTATGAGTACAACCGCATTAGGATTCCTTGGGAATTCGCTTACACGTCTGGGGAGATTAGGAAAAATGTGACGTGCACAATAGGAGCCTAGAACACGGAGCGGTCAATGCGGAAAACTATTTAGTAGAATTTTGCATAGAAAACAATAATTTATAGCAAATAACTACGAACAAATATCTTGATAATAAGTTATGTAATGGACATAAATTGAAGGTATTAATCACAAAAATTAAATTTATTTCCTTTGAGAAAGTGAAACTAGAGAAATTTTGTTTAAGAGGACATTAAACCATTTCAATTATGTACAAATCTGCCAAAGAATGAAATAAGTAATCCCGAATTTTTGGGACTGATTGAAAAAGGCGATCCAAGTTGAAGCAACCTTGCAAAAAAAAAAAAAAAAAAAAAAAACCGAAGGAGCTATTTCAAATCAAGAAATTTAAATTTCAATAGGTGTAATTAAAGATAAATGTGTAAATATTCTAACATCCAACGGTACGACAGTTAAAAGATATAAGTAAAGAAATATACGAAATAGACAGCAATAAAAGTGTTTGGTTTGACATGGAGGAATGTGAAAATGAGCTACTAATCGTCGAAAGTTCATTGGGCTAGCAAAACGCAGGGATAGAGAAATGGTTGGGTGTAATGCTGAAGTAATGCTGAAGTATTTTTGCAGTTTAATTAGCTAAATAAAGAAATGGCCAAGCGATTTTGGCAAGTAACAGCACGCTAATTTTAATTTTAAAAATCAGTTAGATTATACTCAAACTAATAAACAAAATATTATTGTGTATATGGAAAGAGAAATAGCGGGATAAGTAGGAGGTATCAGAAATCATTGCCAATTTGAGTTTCTAGTCTTCTAGAAGAAGACATGAATTTCAACATGATGAGGCACCATTCTTTTCAAAAGTCTTTGAATGCGTTGATTACGGAGTGGTGTGATGGGGTTATCAATATTCTTGTACTATAAATAAACAGCACGAAAAGCAACAAAAACAACAAACTGTTTTCCATTATTAGACAAGAATGTATGTATTCTCCAAGTCTATTCAATCTTTGCGTAAATATATTGTAAAAACAGCTGAATGGTAACACAAACTTTGGCGCCAGAGTAAACAACATTCGACATTCATAGCAAATAACTGCAAGAACTAGTAAAATATCAACAGAAAGAACCAAAGCAGGGCTAACCTAATCTTAAGAACACAGCTGCAATGAACAGGTTTAGGAAGCAGAAATAGTATTACAATAAGAGAGGAAAAAATTGAAAGCAGTTGGCAATGAGAATGTTCTTGGGATCACAATTTCAAACACAGAAGAAATTAAAAGTAAAATTGTAGGAAAAAAAAGTGAGCAAATTGAGAAAACTCCTATAAAATCTGATATTTCATACACAATAATCAAATTAATATAAGCATTTTTAACGATTGGATTGAATGGTTACGAAAGTTGGGCATGATAACTGCAGACAAAAGTAATTTTTTTAATGTGAACTTGGAGGAAGCTGCTAAAAATAAAGTGGAGTGATAGAAGGAACAAATGTTTCTATTGTAAAAAGCAATAGAGCAGAAAATTCCTTGGAAGCCGGTCATAAAATTAATGTGTATGTACCATGGGAAGAGCACAGAATCTCGGGACGATTGGGAGGTGCAGAGATAAGGAAATTGTGCTGAGATAAGTCGAGTAAATAAAAAATTCAGTCATTTGTTCATGGCCTGCAGAAATAATAAACATAGATTAAGAAAAATTATCAAGGAGGTAACAAGAAAGTTCGAGATAAGAAGAATGGATACTTCCTTAACGGCAACGGAATGTTTAAGAATTAATCTTAGAGAAATACAAGTACATTAAAATATAAAGGTAGTGTTTGCCTTTTTAGCGAATTCCGAAAGAATTGCGGTTGTACCCGAGAAACATCTATTTTATGTTTTTAGAGAATTCCGAAGGAATGTAAGCTATTGCGGTTGTACCAATGGGAAGATTTTGGAATACTTTTTCCAAATCTCCATCGATCGTATCTACTAGATACCTACAATGAAAGAAAACAAAAAATAATGGAATTTTGTGTGTGTGTGTTTTACGCTCTAGCGATCGCATTTTTTGTTTTCTCAACGAAACTCATCATGTAAATATCAATTAACAAACGATTCGTTGAGTTCGTTAATCAGCAAAATTGGGATGGGGTGGGAGTTAACCTAAAGACAAATTTTTTTTATAAAATTGAAAATCCCTTATTTTTTTCTCAACGAAACTCGGGAAATTTCTTTGAAATAAGTTGGTAAAAGCAGTTAATCGAAAATTAGCGCAAGCAGGCAATTAGGAGTGGGGATGTACCTGAAAATTGAGTGCGGGTAAAAGCGAAATTTTAAAATCTCTCTAGCGGTCGCAATTTAATTTTTTTTTTTTTTAGGTGAAACTTGGTACATAACATTGAAATAAAATAGGAAAAACAGTTTCCGAAAATCAGTGGAATCGAGGTATTAGGAGCGGGGGATGGTTATCAAAACCCAAATTTTAAAACTAGTTCTAGCGGCATTAATATTTGTTTTTCACAAGGAAACTCCGTACATACAGTTTAATTTTTTTCCCTGAAAATCAGAGAAATCGAACTATTAGAGGTTAATCTAAACCCCAAATTTTACATATCGATCTAACAACACAAATATTTTTTTTTCGTAACTATACTTAGCATATAGCATTTAAACCAAACAAGAAAAGTGAGTTTTTGAAAATCATTGAAATCAGATTATCAGCAATGGAAGTTTACCTGAAAAATGTGTGCGGGTTAAAAATGAATTTAAAAATCGCTTTAGCGGCCGCATTTTAATTTTTTAAAGTAAACTCGATATGTGCCATTGAAATAATATAAGAGAAAAAGTTCTGAAAATCAGTGAAATCGAACTGTTAGGAGGGGGGTTTTTACCTGAAACCCAACATTTAAAAATAGCTCTAGTGACATTGTTTTTTCGCAGTGAAATTCCATATATAATATTTAAGTTAAATAAGACAATTATTTTTTAAATCAGAGAAATCGGTCCATTAGGAGTGGAGGTTTGTCTGAAACCTAAAATTTAAAAATCGCTCTAGCTGCATAAATATTTGTATCTTAACAACAAAATTCGATATATAACATTTAAATTAAATGAGAAAAATAGTTTCTGAAAATTAGGGTAATCGGACCTTAGGAGATGATATTTACTTGAAAATTGCAATTTAAAAAGTACTTTTGCGTTTATTTTCTCTATATTGTTTTAATATAAAAGGACAAATCAATTCAGCTTATAAATTGTATTTATAACGATGCATATGTTTTATATTTAACAAAAGCATCGTCGTGAAGATAGAAAATGTGAAATATTAATCTAATATATATTTTAGAATTATATTTGTATGTAAAAACGCTCTGTAATAACCTTCAGAAAACATCAGCGTTAATGTTTTTACTATAATACCCTTTAAATTAAATTTCAAAGTCAATGGAAATGTATGTAACTTTCGATAGTTTTTATTTGTTTAGTATATTGCAATTGTTTCTTAATAGTTACATGTTTTTGTTTTGTTGAAAAATATGAACATCATCGTCTTAAATGCACAATGTAACTCAAAACTTTTTGTTATTTCTCTTTAATTTAGTGAATGTAAAGGTGATATCAAGGGGTAAGATGTCGTCCTGGTGGTGTAGTGGTTACCATACTTGCCTCCTATACCCAAAACGCGGGTTCGAACCCGGCCAGGACCGATGGATTTTTTCGGGCGTAAAAATCCTAAGTATGGCTTCCTTCGGAAGGGAAGTAAAGCCGTGGGTCCCGTGTCGTACATTTGCGGCACGAAAAAGAATCTCAAGCCTGAAAGAGAGGCCTCTGAGCAAAATTTGTCGGCCGTTTCACGCCCTGAGTTGAATGGGACGCTGATGACCTGAGCTGTTAAAGAGCGTCCTTCAATAAATCAATAAATAAAAAAAAGGGGGTAAGATCATAACATAGTTACATTTCAAAATGCTTAAAAAAATCACACATTATTATTATTAGTGGTGGTGGTGGTGGTGGCGGTGGCGGTGGCGGTGGCGGTGGCGGTGGCGGTGGCGGTGGCGGCGGCGGCGGCGGCGGCGGTGGTGGTGGTGGTGGTATAAAACGTGGTTCCTCTTTTGCAATACTTATAGATTGCAAGAATTCTAATTTGTTCACCTAATATCACACAGTAATATCATAGCATAATATCATTTCATTCATTAATGTGGTCATAATTTGGATTTTTATTCCTTTTTTATTAAAAGTTATTCAGCTCGGTGATGAACTCGCTTAGTTTACATAGCTCTACGTGACGTACTTTTATCATACATTGATTTTCCATTATTTTAAGATTGAATAGTCGCTGTTTACACCTACACTCTCTGATCGTTTTTGCCGCACTTAGCATTGTGTATATAAGTGACAAAAGCGCGTACAGCAATAGAGGCAATTGAAGGAAAGGGGGAGGAAACAAAACAAAGCTAAAAACAAAAAAGAGAACGCAAGTGTCGTGAAAATAGTAGTATTAATCTACAAAGCTCCAAATGAAACAGCAAAATCAAATCAAAAGTTTGTTCCTCTCGTTTAATTTGTAAGATTCCCTCGTGATGAAGAAATGTAATTGCGGCAGGGGGAGAGGTAAAGGGAAGGCTAGGCGAACAACAAATGTGTTCACTTCGGTGGGGCGTACAATAATATTTCGTTACTCAAGTGTTTGAGCAACTAGCTAAGATAAACAAAGACAAAGAAAACGTGCTCGCGTCCAAACAAATTTATATTAAAACGCGCTGAGGCACAAAAAGCAACTCTTGGTAATGACATAAAGGTATCCACCAGTCAGCATGCGAGACGAGGGTTGGCTGCTAACGATCTCTTTCCTGGAAATGGGCCGTCCCGGGGCAAAGAGCATAGCCAAGCTAGCAGTAGATTTCCTTTATTATAGACTGGGACAAGCTAGGAATTCCAGCATGCTGTAATAGGGAACAGCGTATTATGTCAGAAGAAGAAAAGAGTGAATTGTGGCTCGCTATTGCAACATTTCCGGTTTATTGCTTAGTATGAAATAATACAACGACGAATCCAGTCACATCTTGAAATAGAGAAATAAATATTAACAACAGTAAACGAAATGCACTATTTTGATTATATTACAGTGAGGGGAATATTAACTAGGCTGCTGATTTGCGGTATGATACACCACAATATATGTGATCGGAAAAAATTGTATTGAGAGCTAATTAAATTAATCAAATTAATTAGCAAACTTTTATCACTTAGCGTTATTAGGAAAGTGGTTTAAGGACATTTTATAGGAATGAATATTATATCAGATAATCCAATTATTTGATAATCGACGCGAAAGCGGAGACTTCATCGACCGATAAAATATCGATCATGGTTAACAGCTAAACTACACTACGAGTCGGGGTGGGCGGGGTAACGAGAATCGGCGGTAGAAATACTAGAGCTATATTGCACTTATGTGACCATCTTTGAATAGGGCAATGAAACTAAACAAAAGTTTGAATTTTGACCAATCGCAGTGAAATTACCGAAAAAAAAAAAAAAGATCAAATCTGTTTCATCACGCGACGCGCAGTGGTCAGTGTAGGCAATTCTATTCCTTCACTATATAATTCCTGAGCACGCATCACTGACCACTTCTGCGTTTTCAGTAATATAGTAAACATTACTTGATGTGCATTCACTCAAGCAATTGCTTTTGCATATTCAGTCAAACAGTCTGAAATAGTTTTCTAATTATGTAACAAGATCTACCTAAGCAACCACAAATCTTAATAAACACTTGCATGGGGAAATGTTTTCTGTTTTGTTTTTCTCAGTTGGTATTAGTAGTAAATCTAACGGTAGCAACTGTAATAGTCGACTTTCGTCTATTTCATTCCCAGGTTTCTGAATAGGTGATATTAATTAGTAAGTATAACATTTTATACAATTGTTAAATCGGTTTTTTTAATGGTGTATAACGCCCATTTTTACTACTGAGGCCCATAGGCGATGAACACTGATGATGCATGAGAAGAAATGGTAAATTGGGAAAGAATTTTTTTTAAGGAAGGAAACGTTCCAGGCCTAAGTTCAGGGTACTCTCCGGCATTTGCCATTTATGAGGTCTCAGGAAAACCTGGAAAAATCCTCAGTCAGGGAGGACGGTTTGACGGTTTTGGTGGAAATCGGACCTCCGCTCACGAGTCCGCGCCTTAATGGCTTCAGTCACCCTTGACGATGTTAATAATCCGTGCGCAAATTTCAAATATATATTAATTTTATTCATATACTATTCATGAAATAGTCCCAAAACCGTATTTGGGTCCTCTCTTTTGGCATTACTGACAATCGACATTCGTACGATGTTGCTAGATGGCTTGAAAAGGTTAAGTATTCATAATACAAATGTACAATTATTACAACATTATATGCCAAATTTACGATATTATTTTTACATTCTTATTTTATTCCTGAAACATTCCTAATAAATATCACTCTAGGGTCTGAGCTTTCACGTTCGTGAATTAATCGGCAATCTCAGACCCTCTTGTGTGATATTACTTGTGATAGCCCAATAAATTCTTATGTACTCAGAAAGTATGTCATTCAGTAAGATGCTGAAACTGCCTGCTACACATCACTAGCATTTGTTTATGAAATTATGCATTTCCCTTCTTAATTCTCTTTAAGAAACTAAGCAAATGTCTTGACGGTTACAACGTTTAATTCGTCTACAGTACACGGATGCGCAAATTTATCACTTGCATTAGGACATACGAATCACAAATAACATTCGAATAATTAAACGTAATATTGTTTGCACAGTTTTCTCTATGATCAGACACGTGCTATTTCTTTCATTGTTCAAACGATACGGAGTGGCGCGAGACTTAAGACCAACGTAGCAATCTTCAAACCCCACCCGCCCCAATTCTAGCACCCAGCTGGTCTTTTAGCGATTGCTTATCGGTGGTTACAGTCTCTCGTATTTTGTGATCATCAGATAAATGGATGCCCCGATATTTATTATTGCATTGTAGAGTTCATAAATCTTGCAACCATCTCTAAAATCCTTCTGTTTTACTGCTGAACGAAAGAGGGCGAACTGTGGCATTGAGGGGTGTTTTTGAAGCTGTATATGCAAATTCTTGTTCGGAAGACATGATGTTTGGTCACACGTGTTGGGGAGAGAGAGATAAAAAGTGGATAAAAGATGTTGGGTGTGTTTCTTCGCCTAAAAATGTATTATTACTATACACAGACTAATTTTCTGTTGAAATATTAAACCATGAAAGCTTGTACTTCAATTTGGGAGTTGGCATGACATAGAACAGCTTAATGTACGTCTGATTCACCTACTTTTAGTACAGCAATTGCGCAGTGTGTTACTTAATCGTTTCCGGTTCACTTTTAATGATAAAAATTTCCTTCTCTTATTGTTTATTTCGCAGAAATCCTGGCTTTCATTCAATTCCTTTTCATGCACGCACAAGCTGTTTTCATTGTTTTCTGCGAAAAACCTTTTATCTCCGTGTTGTTCACGGAAGTTGCGTTGTCGTTTTAAAAACAAAAATCATGGCATTGCTCATTCGCATGCATGTTTTTCAACTCAATTTAAAGGAGAGATCTATAGCAGGAAGAAAAAACACTCAATCTTTATAAACAAGGAAACTTAACTTAGCAGAAATCTTAAAAAAATTATTCAAACACTTAAATAAAACAATATTGCTGGACAGCAAACATGCAGTGCTATAAAGAAGCTGAAGTTGGAAAAGAAAATGTTCTGTGTTCGAATATAATAAGTCCACAAGATGCTACCACACTTGAAAGAACATTAATGTAGAAATTTGCATTATTTGGGATAAAATGTTATTGTTTTAAGGAGGGGATCACACGTATGAGCAAGATAAAGCAGGAAAAAAAAAAAAGAATAAATAAAGTGCGTCATTCAGGAGCTGCATGAACTAAGCGAATTTCTCACCAAGTTGAATAACTTTTGATAAAAATGAATATAAAATTGAATTAGGCCTTATTAACGTATGCAATGAAATAAGTTATGGCATTACTGTATGTATTAGCGGAATAAAATTAGAATTCTTGCAATCTATAAGTACTACAAAAGAGATATCACATTTTTAGAATTATCATTATTATTATTGAGATTAAACAATGAAAATTAATGGTATACTACTAATTAAATGAAATATATGACTACTAATAGACAAAGTTATGCTGTGTGGGTATTTTAAAACATTTTTAAAATAACAGAAAGTTTCGAGTTACATTATGTATTTAAGATGTTCATATGTTTCAATAAAATAAAATCATGTTACTATTTAAAAACAATTACAATGTATTAAGCAAACATACACATGCAAAAATATACAATCGGAAGTTTCATCGATTTTCATTGGCAGATTTACAGCACGAAAAAGAACCTCAAGCCTGAAAGAAGAGGCCTCTGAGCAAAATTTGTTGGCCGTTTCACGCCCTGAATTGAATGGGACGCTGATGACCTGAGATGTCAAAGACGCTTGATGACGGCATGAATGGAATGTTCTATTCATCGATTGTGAGAATGGACGAGACATGGATGCCGTTTTTCAATCCTGAAACGAAGCGCCAGTCTGCTCAATTGAAGCACTCAGATTCATCGCCAGGTAAGCGTCAGTGCAGAAAAAATTATGGTGGCTATGTTCTGGAACAGAGATGGAGTAATCCTTACTCATTGCGTTCCAAAAGGCACTACGGTGACAGGTGCATCCTACGAAGATGTTTTGAAGAAGAAACTCCTTCCAGCATTGCGTGGAAAACGGCCGGAAAAGGCTGTACGTGTGTTCATTCACCAAGACAACCCCCCAGCGTATCGGGCGAACGTGACGCAGCAGTTTCTTCATGAAACAGCTTTGAAGTGATTCCTCATGTTCCCTACTCACTTGATTTGCTCCTAACAACTTTTGGCGTTGATGAAAGACACTCTTCGTGTTCGCACATTCGCTAGTTATTGCATCAGCAATTTTCCAGTGGTCCTACAGAAGCGTTTTCGCAGCGGCCATGGAATCATGGCGTCGACCTTCTGAAAAGTGTGTACGGTTGCAGGGAGATTACGTCGGGAAGTGACACAAGTTTCATAGTTTTCGTGTGACGATTGTGACAGGAAAAAAATGGCGAAGGTGTTATAACTTGAATGCACCTCGTAAGCTCCCCCTTTCTCCTTGCCGTTAGGAAAAACAACAAATAACCAGAGAGTCCTTTGGATCTCAGACACGTTTATTCGAATATTTCCGGTACGAACTGTTACACCACTTGGCAAATTATCTCATCAACGTTCTGCTCCCAATTATCAACCTATACCGCAAACAACGGGTCTAATGAAAACGCAGAACGCTTAAGCATTCTGTTCCACAGAACTGTCGGTAGGACCGGAAGCGATAAAAAGTTGAATGATGATTTCCCAGAAGTAGTGGCACCGGAAGTAACTATGGGCGGACACCTGCAGGATGTTAATTCATTAAAAAACAAAAATGTCATTATGCTATGAAATCAAGGTTTCTTGCTCTATATGAACTTCTTTCACCGGAAAATATCTTCAAGAGAATTATTTTCCATTAATTAATATGTAAATAATAACAAATAATGTAATTGCCAGATATTGGTTGCTTAACGTTATGAAACATTGCTGAATTTACTCAGGGCAAACTTTGTTTCTATACGATGTTAATTCTTATAACGACAACTGTGATAGTAGTGCCCGAATTTTGTGGAATTACATTTTTAATGCTACATATTTATGCGCGAATAAAAGGCAAATGTTGACGAGATACACACGTAGGAATATCGTACATACATTTTATTTTTACATATTTGGTATAATATTACATATTTCACATCACACTACATACTTTAACATTACTTCAGAATTACTATAAATTATTCGGTTTATTTTGCGCTTCTTTTGAATTATCCAATACCGTAGAAAGAAAGGAAAAACAATTAAAACGTTATTGTGCTACTCATATATTGTTGTTACCTTGAAAGCTAAATTGCACTAGTTCAATGTCGCCAACAATGACTCGTTTCAAACTTTTTCTTTCTTGTTCCCCAAATACATCAGAACTTGTAACTTGACGTTACACCCTGGACAGAGACGCATGGAATCTGGGGCCCTGGGAAGCTGTTGCGGTCCCGAGCGACAGCGGAGAGAGCCCAGCTTACGAGGGTAGGCCATTAAGTTTCCGGCCTCGCCGATGAGAATATCGTCTTCACAAAACCCTTATCTGGTGTCATACCTTAGCTGTTAAGTAAACAATTGAAGCTGTAACTTCCGCTCCACTATGTTCAATTGTTCAGATTTAGTTACATAAAGAAGGCTATGTGTAGAAGATTGTGACATGTTCAAAACGGAGTTTCCAGCTGTTATTAAGTTCTTCACAAAAGAAGGACTTACTCCAAATAAAATTAAACAGGGATTAGACGGTGTGTATGGGGAAGCACTCCCTCTCATATTCTACCGTAAAAGAATTGGCCAAACTTTTTCGAATGGGTCGAGAAAGCATTGAAGATGAAGAGCGTGCTGGTCGGCCCTTGGAGGTGCTCACTCCTGAAAACATCGCTCTTGTGGAAGGAGAAATTATGGAAGACCGGCGGCTCAATGTTACAGAAATAGCAGCAAGGTTAGGCCTTTCTAAAACAACAGTCCTTCGAATTATTCATGAACATTTAAACACGAATAAGGTTAGTGCATGATGGGTGCCTACACATCTTTCCTCAGTCCAAAAGCAGCAACGAATCATCTGTTGTAGGCATTTTGGAGCTCTGCCGTGGCAACGAGAGAGAAATTCTGCAAACCATTGTTCAGGATATGAAACTATGGTCCTCTACTATGATCTCTGGTCCATCAGAGAATCAATGGAGGAGTGTAAACCTGGCGAAGCACCGCCTCTAAAGGCCACGGTCACTCAGTCAACCAAGAAGATCATGGACGCAATCTTTTGAGACTGTGAAGGAATACTCTTCATTGACCTCAAAGAGAGGAACACCACAGTAAATGGGGAGTACTATGCTGGCCTACTGCATAGTCTACATACCTCCATCAAAGAGAAAAGGCGAGGAAAGCTGAGTGGTGGTGCACGTCTTCTTCACGACGATGTGCCTTTGCACACAGCTCTTTATGCAAAGGAAGCTGTGAAGAAATTTGGCTAGAAATGTGTACTAGAATCTAAACATACTTGGTGGGACACATATTAGTGTATACAAGAAAATCTTTGGGGAAGCATGCAGTCTATTTTTCTCCTCCTGTAATTTCAGAAGCTCTTTATGGATACTCAACAATAAACTGCCTTTTGCATGTAACTTTCCAGTATGTGTGGACAAAAAACTTGTGCTGCTGCATTGTTAATAGTGCATACTGTACAAAATGTACTGCATTACTAATATAGCATGATGGCTGTTGATGATCCTGTGAAAACAGCAGTCACATGCATCACACTACCACGAAGGACTGTGAACATGCAATCGGTCTGCACATGACTAGAGTATAGTGCTGCCACTGCGTTCTTCTCTAACCATTGCTCTCCTGTATGTCAAATTTCATTGTATTACATTCATTAGTTTGAAAGCTATAACATCAGAGCAAGTGCAATGCTGGTATTTTTACATCCTTAATACTTCATTTCAGCTATAGTAAACCATTTAGCATCAATATTAAATACATTTATCTTCATTTACTCTTTACTTCACTTTATATGAATGATGGTCCTTATGCTAATAGCAACATGTTAGTAACAGACTGTAAATCCATGTTAAAATTTTTCTTTAGCAACTTACATCACAAAAATTAAAATGTCACTTATTTACTTATTATTATGGGAGAGATTTTCTCATGGACAGTCTGCATCATTATACAACTGGACTAACTGAAGTGCCCATAACATACAGCACTTCAGCCATATTTCCTAAGACTTAATAAAAATATAATCAATATAATGACTCTTGATGCACTGCACAATTATCTGTCACATCTTTTGTTGTTTCGTCACATTCAATTCCTAAGCACTTAACTATATTCGGATAATATGAAACAAACTGAATCTCGTAGAAGTATATTTAGATAACTAAAAATACTATATATATGTTAGGTGGGGTAAAATTTGACAAAGAATTGTGCCTACTGTGTGAAAAGGTAGACAGGAACTTGCACTGTATATTAGAATGTACAGAAACCTAAGCAGGGAGAGAGGAAATATGGAACAAGAAGTAGGTTAATTTACACACAGAAATTCTGGCATTAAAGACTTTAGGGATTAGCACAAAAGAATTTTTAAATCAGTTTGGAAATTATGCAGGAAAGTAAGAGAAAAGTGGTGGAGGAAAGTGATCAAGGCAAAGGAAGATGGCAATAAAGTAACAATGGAGGAAGATGATCACCTTTAGGGAAGTATTTGTAAAGTTCACTTGATAATAGGTATAGTTAGAATGATGGAGGATCCATGTACACAATAACTGGGAGGTTAGTTGTATAGGATCATGAATTAACAAGCACTCAAGGATCAAGAAAATACTGTAAACCTATAATTGTAATGTGTACAAATAATGAATATTAATTCATTCATATGTAGAGTTTTTTTGCATTTAGTCAAGGATAAGTTTCCCATGAATTCAAACTCTAGTGTCCACAACCATAATAGTAGAAGTAAAGATGACCTCACACTTCCCAGACATACATTATAGCTATTCCTAGCTATACTTGAATAAAATTATATTATAATATTTCTGATAATGTTAAAAATTGCAATGGATACATAAATTCAAGAAATGCCTGTTTCATTTCTTAATAGACAAGGTGTACAATATATTGAAAAATATGTAAATTGTAATTAACTATTATGTTACATACTACGTATAACATGTGTAACATATATTATACACACTGTATAATATATGTGTAGGGAAATTTGGTAGTTTAGAAGTTGTTACTTTTATTATTAATTTTCTTATTTTGTACATTGGCATAGCTTAATTGTGTACAACATTAAGCTGAAATAAATGAAATGAAATAAAGGGAATTCTTACTGAAATAAGTCACTTAACAGTTGAACAATATATAACATTTTATTTTACTTTGAGATAAATACAAGTAACAAGTCAAGAATAACATAAAAATATAGGGAACAATATCCTTATTCATAAGCACTAACTACAAAAATATTTAATATTTTATCTTACATGTCTTATCATGTTTTTGTTGTAAATGAAACAATGGCTGAAGCATTTTGTTGCATTCCATTTAATATATGCAATTTAGAATATCCTCACTCTCTCTGTTAACATATATTGTAGCTGGCTATTCAGGTCTCAAGTTTCTTAAAAATGTCAATAAAAATAAAGAATAAATAAAATTTACAGAGTTGATACAATAAAAAGATAACTAAACCAAAAATGTTTAAAATCATACCCAATTTTAATTAAATATGCAGCAATATGTTATATTAAATGCAGTATAGAATATGACACCTTTGACATTTGTGATAAATGATTTTGAGCAACATTATCAGAGACCAGCAACACTAAGGATGTTTATGAATTGGATTATGATGTTTAGATTGACCAGTGCCTTAAGGACTATGATGTAAGATTATCTGAATAATCACCAAGCGACAGAACAATAAACATGTTAGTCATATTTTGGGTATAGAGCTCCAATATCCAATGAAAAGCATTATCCATAAAAAAAAAAAAAAAAAAAAAAAAAAAAAAGAATAACAGAAGTTTCTGTCATACAGTAAAGGATACCAGAACTTAATCCTGTTACTAGGGATTGGAATTTGTTTCGCTTGAGAATCTCAAGAATCCCATTATCCTGTTGAGTGAAAGTGAGTCGTACTGTACAGATCACAATGTTCTGTAAACACTGCTCTCTTGAAGCAGTGAGCTATTTTATAGGATCACAGTTTTACTTAATCTGTGTGTGGAACATCTTTTTAGAAGCCCTAAACTTTAGAGTACCATACACAGAGTGCTTATAAAGTTTTGATTCATTTTTGAGAATATGGCTGATTATGTGTTTCTTATATATGTGATCTCAAAGGTGCTATTCACTGAAGAATTAATAGCTGTGGTGTATGTGCATTTGAGGGGGTTCAAGCAGATTTTGAACAAAACTTCCATAAACCGCTTCCACCATGGCAAATATCAGACTACTGACTCAAAAATGCCAGACCATGGGTAGTGTGCAAGATATGAAACATTCTGGTAGCCCCACTATGCCAGGTGAAACTGTGCAACAAGCATAGGATGAAATTAGCTCAAGCCCAAAAGCATCAACCAAGAGACTAAGTTGGAAGTTCGGCATATCACAAACAATAGTGTGGAAAATTCTCCACTACACCTTGAAAAAAATGGTCATACCACCTCCAAATCTGACATAAGCTGCAAAGGGGTCTACACTGTTTGGAAAGCAATATGGGCCAACCTGTCGAAGGTAGTCAAAGAAGATAATTTGCTGCAAATGTGCTCTTTAGCAATGAAACCACATTCCATACATATGGCAGACATAACTGCAGAGTATGGGCAGATGAACAGACAAATGAGATCCTTGAGTGCGAATGAAACACCCCAAAAGTCCATGTGTGGTTGGTGATCACAAAGTCTAAGGTATATGAACCATTCTTCTTCACAGAACCTACAGTGACAGGCATTTTCTATTTTGAAATGCTGCAGCTCTTCCTTCAACCACAATTACATCTTAGAAATGGTGGTTTTCCAACAGAATGAAGCACCCTCTCATTTTGTGTATAATAGGAAGCCATGTTTCCAAGTAGGTAAATTGGTAGGGCTTCATACCTCATTTGGGCTCCATGTTCTCCTGATCTCACACCTCTTGACTTTTTTGCATCGGGACACATAAAGTCACAAGTGTACAGATTCAAAATCAACTCCATTGACCATTTAAAGGCATGTGTGGAAGTGCAGAGTGGTCTTATGCAATTAATTTAAATGGATTATGTGTTACTGTGTGTTAGGGTTTGAATGTAATATCTGTTTTTCACAAAAATGGATCAAAACTTTATAATTACCCTGTAGAATCTTTCATGTCAATAATACAATAAATGCTTATTTGCAAAACAAACTGAAATAACAAAAACCCAGTTTAGAAACAAACAAAATATTATTTCCAATTAGCCGATGTTTGACTGCATCGTTATATCTCATGCTGCATTATGTCCTATGTATTTTTGCTTTCAAAACTAATACACTGGGAACAAAATATCACATTGCACTTTCTTTTCTGGGACTTCTGTAAAATACTCTCAGGACCATGATTTTCTTGATAGTCATCAACATACACTAAAAATACAATGAAATTCAATATGTTATGAGCACATTAGTGTAGATCTTCCCCTCCAGTATAAAGCAAAGACTCAAGATGAAATGAAATGAAATGACTGATTCTGCTATCCACTTTGTGGGTTGGCCGGGGTAAATCAGATCTTCTACCGTATTTCTTCCTGCAGTCAATGCTATTCGCTGTGTGTGGAAGCCTAAAGTGCCTCTAGACTTCTCTGGTTAGCTAGACATCACAGTGTACTGTGTGAGATCAGGAGCATGCTTAATCTTCTTGAGAGGTTCAAGAGGCTTCTGCGTGGTATCGAGAAATTCTCAAGTTGCTCAAGGCTCATTTCCTTGGTAGGTAGCAAAGGTGCTGAATGATTAAAACATGGTAATGGGCAATATTTACATATTAGAAATAATGTTCATTTCTCATTTGAACTATGTTTTGTTAACTGCTGAAGAGTAGAAATGCATTACCAAGTTGTCCATTATAACGACTTACACTGGAGCTCTAATGCGAAAATGACTGCTGCAACCTGGAGAATTTATAGCATGCAACAGCACTCATACGAACATATATTCTTGAAAATGTATACCTACACATAATTATAATCCACTTATTATTTCCAAACACTCTGATACTATATATATAAGACATGTTTTCTGTCCATTTCACAGGCTTCTTGGATTGTTTCTGACAAAACAAGTTCTGCTGTTTCATGTTCCTTGGTTATATCACAAAGAAAATCATAATTGACAGAAATGTATGCCGCATCATTTTTAACAAACTGTCACTTAATATGTTTTATTCAATTTTAATTGAGCACTTATTTTTTGGTAATTTCAGTGACAATAAATGCCATCACAATTTTCTGCATTGTACTGTACTGCTGCAAGCTATGTATGTCACTATAGGCATGGGTCTAATGGTGGGTTAGGATTTTTACTGTTGAAAATATTATTTGTGCACACTTTCTTCCCCATAACAAATAAATTTCTCTACATAGGATATAACATTCTGATTTCCATACAGCTCACAAACTATGTGTGACTTGAATCATTAATGATAATGTATAACAAAATCTGCTACATGGTTTGCAGCAGGAAATTTTTGACATGTTATTAGAAAACATAATCTGTAATGCATCAATGATCTTTCTTAATTCCCTCCCAATGGAGTCTGAAGCTCCAAATTTTTTCTTCTCTGCACAGTGCACATATCTGTTCTAGAGTTTTTGAGCTACTCTTAAGTAGATGCCAGCTTCTCAAAATTGATTCTTCAGAAGTAGGAGCATTTCACAATTTCAGGAGGAACTTTTATAATTGGAGTGATGCACTTTATAAAGAAGTATATTGGCTCAAATAAATGCTGTACAAACGTCTGCATAATAAAAAGCAAATTTGAAGTTGCAACTGCAAGGTTTAAGGTTATCTGCTTATAAAGTTAATGCTACAGTGATGTTTTTGTTTCTAACCAACTGGGTATAACTGCAAACAATTTGTCACAGTATTGTTACAATATGCTTCAGAACTTTAACTATGAATCCCACTATGTTATATTAAATTGAACCTCAACTGAGGATCAGGTTGAAACTCTGATTTCCATGAAGCAAAGCATAAACATGCGAGATGATGTTTCTAAGATAGCATTGTTTTCATACCTTGCAAGAAAGAGACTGAGGAATTGGTGAGAAGTGTATGTCATTAACATTTCTGAAATATAAGCCAATGTTATAAAATATATGAAAACTTGGCCACAATTAAGCAATAACAATAACAAAACTAACTAGTTAAAAGGATAACTGTTTTTATACTTTGAAGATATTGTAAGGCATAAAATATATCACATCACTTCCTATCATTTTAATAATAATGCTCACAAGTGAGAATATAAGAGCTGAAAAGTTAATTGTTAAAGATTTTTTTAGTTAATATTGAAAGTATATAAAATATGTAAAAATTTAAATATTTAGTATTGTGTCCCATAAATTGTAAATATATACTTAGATGACCATGTTTGAAACTTATATAGGAGTTTAAGAGTAATGGGAATAAAACATTTAGCAACTAAGAATTAAGAGTCCCAGTAATTCTGTCTGATCCTACCTCCTGATGAGTTTCATGTTTTTCTCAGTTGGACAGGTAAGAGATATAATTAAAAAAAAAAATTCTCGGCTCTTGAAACTGATGAATATAAACAAGGGTCATTTCATTTTAAAAATAAAACACGTGTGGCAGTTTCCAGACTTGTTACGGCAACACAAATGTTGTATACAGAGATCCAAGTCATAAATCAGTTTCAAGCAGATTTATCAACATAAGTAGAACAAATCTGTCCACACAATGACCACGCAAACAACACTGTTAAAGAAACTATTTCCATGTTGGCTTAAATCAAGTAAAATAGGTGATATATTGCTGTAAATATACTAAAACACAAATGTTTGAAATCTATTCCAACAAGCACTCCCAGAATCATAGTTGAGGTTTCCACATTCTGATGAGATAGCTAGAACTTTTTTTTCCAATATCTGAATACTTTGCTATATTTTGGTTTCATCAAACTGTGCCCTGTGGCCTTTATCAATGCAATGTTCAAACCAACTGAAGGTTAGCAGGATTGATGACAATGTGATTGGTCTACAGCAGTAGTATGAAGTCTGTATGTTTATGACAATGTGACCTACAGACTTCGTACTGCTGAAGACCATCACATTGTCATTACCCTTACTGATCTTTAGCTAAATGAGGCTACTATCTCCATTCTGGCTAAGGGACTGAATTTTTTTTCCACTCTGAGACCACTTTCGGTGGCAGATACAATCAGAATATTGAACTGTTATCACAAGCTTCCACCAGACAGTGCAGAAAAATATGCTGCCAGGTTGCTAGGTCTCTCACCAAGGCCACCATTCCTAAGTCTGACATCAGCTGAGAAGAGAGCAGAGCTCTACAGATTCTCCAGAAAAATGGCAATCTGTTAGTTTTACTGGCAGAAAAGGGGAACTGTCCTGCGCTCTTCCACACAGGAGAAAATTCACCAGCTACTGGATAATCTTGCCTATGAAACTCTGTAAAAGGATCCTACTAGCTTAGTGAAAGGTGTACCAACTTAAAGAAATCCAGCCTGTATGCCAAGGTTGTTATATTTGTGGAGTCTATTGTAAAGTGATGTTTTATGATAACACTGAAATAAACTAAAGAAAACAACTTACTACGAATATAGAAAAACCGAATTTCTTGCACAATTTAGAAATCTACAATGGAATAACCATCTCAAACAGAGAACCCATTACAATTGAACTGAAAAGGAAGCAATGATGGACTTATCATTGTAAAATAACAATGTATCACATAGTTAGAATTCTTTCATTTTATGTGAAGAATGAAGATTAAGAGATGCCATTATTATGTCAGTAAAATTTAATGTTGTGTAGGCATAAAAATTAAAATATTAATTTGTGGGAAAATGGGGGGTGATGGATATTTTTAACCATTTTTTTTAAATCAGCACCTATAAAACTGTGAAAATCAACCATTACTCTCCAAACAATTTTCCCATCAAAGGCCTGTGTAATCGAAGACATCAGTGCCATATGAGGAAACAAGACAATTTACAAATTACAATAATGTAAAAAGTGTGTTTGTGAACCTGCACAAAAGAAACAATAAATTAGTATTTGAATGTAAATAAAGCACTGGAAGCATATTATAGTATATCTTTGTTATATTTTTTTTAGGCTTATCTAAAGATAATGAAAAAAGAGCATACAAATACACTTTTAATGATATGTCAGTTAGGGTTTCCCATAGGCACATAATTGAATTACATTCCTGTGTGTTTGTTATTAAAATGATACATTGTTTCATTTAGTATAAAGTAAATGTTAATATACCCCCCTATGCTAATTGTTCAACATGCTCACACTAATTACACTTACTTACATAACACTATCACTCATCTTCATCATCAGCTGTTGACTGACTGCCCAAAGATCCTAAGATGCTACTGTGACGATATTTGATCCAGCCACCAATTCAACTTTGGGTAGTCATTCAACAGCTGAGATGTAATGAATGAATAGTGTATGACGTCCATTTTTGCTACAGAGGTACCACAGGTGATGGACACTGGTGACACATGAAATGAAATGATATATTCGGAAAGGATTTATTTTTAAGGAAGGAAACATTACAGGCCTAAGTTTATGGTACCTCCCCAGCATTAGCCATTATGAGGACTGAGGAAAACCTGGAAAAAACCTCAGTCAGGGAGAATGGTCCTCGCGGTATTTGAACCCTAGACCTCCCGCTCACGAGTCTGCAATTTAACGACCTCGGCCACCTGTAGCGGTCAGCTGAGATGTAAATGAGTGCTTTTGAAACATGTCCTGGTGTTATGTAAGTGTAGTTAGTGTGAACATGTTGAATACATTAGTGTAGGATATATCTGCAGAAAGCGTGAAAAATTGGGTAAGTCTTCAAAAACAAATTTTACAGGAGAGAGAAAACAAAAGTTTGGAACTGCCACCAAAATCGATAATTAATGTTTAATAAATGGTTTTCTGGAGATGTAGCATTTCAAACAAGAAATATTTACAGTTCACTATGCTCTGTAGTTTTTGACCTAAATTGGTTTATCCCATCTGTTGTACAGCTGTTTTGGTTACTTATTTATGTTCATATTAAACAACACACTTTGAGTCAATCATTAACCATTTATTTTAATTCTTGTTGGAAAATGTTTCAAGTTATAAGCAGGGGGGTATTACAGTATATTTAATTGCATATATTTCGTTATAGCCAACTGTTTATGAATTACTCATCTGAGAACATATTTTAAATCATATCGAAAAAACATTGCAAAATTGCAAGCAAAATAGGTTTACAGATATTTGATTTCACATGTTTCCTACGATTTGCCTCTTAACTCAGATATTAGCTATATTAAAACATTACATATTGCAATTTGCATGCATCTTCATTTAGTTCCTCCAAGCTAGGGTTAGTAATGAGAGTATTGTCTACTCTTAAATTTTTATAGTAGTTGTGGAAAATGCTGTCCATCAGTGGTAAAAGGCACTTCTTAAGATTAATACTGCCAAAAGTGGTTTTCATTGTAAAAAAGAGAACTAAACACTTAACTGCTTCCCTCATTTCCTCAGGTGGAGGAAAAAGCCTGCAGTTACTGGGTTTGAAGAAAATAAATAAAAAGAATGAGGCAATGTTCAAGTAACTGGACTTGCATGTTTTTTCCCCATCCTCATTCTGTTGGTGAATAATAAGCATAGTCAATTTACGTACAATCTTACTGCAAACTGCGCTCCACATGTATTTTCACAGTTCAATATCTCTGCAACTAATTGGAATTAGACTTACCTAATGCTTTGCTTGTGAAACTCCTCGCAGAGAATCACTGGGTGCCAATAACTCATTTTCGACCAAATTTGGACTTACCCAGTTTTTCGTGCTCTTTGCAGATATTATCACTCCATTGTCTACAGCTTTGTAAGTACAATTTATATAAACATTAATATGTTTAATGTATACTTAACATCTTTTGGCAGTTCTAGTGTTACACAATTTAACAGCATTGCTTGCATATTTTTGTTTTTTTCTACTTTGTAAAAGTATATTTAGCAATCACTTATATAGTGACTATAAATTCTGAATATGTATATGGAAAGGTGTTTTTTCTACCATTTTACAAACCTGAAAAATATATCCATGCTGCATTTTAAGTTAAAATATTAGTATTTTGATAAAGTATATAAATGGAAATATAAAGGCATACACATTGCTGCACAGCTTTGCCTTAAGCAGGTGACAATTTATGCAATGAAGTTAACTGTTCAAGAATTCAAGATAGAAAAAGCACATTTTGTGGTTTTTGTTTCTTCTGATTTTCCTAAAGAAATTGTTTTTAATGAGTATATGATTGTAGATTTTAAAATTTTAGTCAATGACTTAATCTCCACAGGTGAATAAAACTGACCAGTGGCCTCTGTATTTGGTTTAACATTTCAAGTCAACATTGCAGATGCATCTTGCATCTTCATAAGTTGTCATTACAATACATGACTTGCACCAACATTATGTAGAATCACAGAGTGATAAAGATACTCTTTGTTAAATTAATATGTATGTTATTTAAAATAAGTTTTATTTCAAGCTCAAAAATACAAGAGCCTGAAGGCAAAAAGCACCTGTAGAATCAGAACAGTGGTAGATGCAGAAGTTGCAGTGGATGTTGATGCAATCTGAAAAGGAAGGGATGTTTAAAAATGAATCATCAGTTAGTAAACTTAATGTTTTATAGTTTTTATTTAATTTTATTTATATACCATAAGTGAATTGATATTCAGGGGGCAACGACAGAATTGCTAACTTTTCCCTATATTGTTTCCTTAATTTGTTTTATTTAATCTCTTTAAGTACACATATAACAGTGTAAACATTTGGTATGCCTATCATACATTGTGACCACTTTTCTTCTGAGTAATTGCTGTTAGTTTTTATTTTAAATTGTTTTCTATTCCAGAAAGTAGATTGAAGGATAAACAAGACATGGATGGAAAAAGGGAGAAGGCCCCAATAGGCTGCAGTCCACAGTCCTGCCAAAATTATTGATTCTTTATGTTTGAACTAAACATCTTAGAGCTGTGAGTATTTATCAAGTTACTGAGGTTGCTAATTTTTGCCTTTTATTTTCAGTGTATCACATTACAAATCATTCACTCCTGTGGAGTATATGTACTACAGGAGAGTATTTTATTCCTTTACTTCCTCCATGTATCCACTATGATACTGCAAATTCACTTTATGTTTGAAAGCTGCATGCACATATTTAGAAATTATGCGATTTACTTGTGCATGTCTAACAAAGTTGATTTAACATTACTGATATTGTTTTGGTTTGTGGACACCACAAGTTAATGACATGCTTTAAGACATTTAATTTGTGCTTAAAATACTATTTATTAAAGAAGTCACACACATTTTTTTTTGAATAGTGTTTAATGCCTGTTTTTATTACTGGGCACCACAAGGTGGTGAACACAGTTGATACATTAGATGAAATGAGATATTGGGAAAGGAATTTTTAAGGAAGGAAACGTTCCACGCCTAAGTTTAGGATGACTCCGTGGCATTTGCCATTTATGAGAACTGAGGAAAAACTAGAAAAAACCTCAGTCAGGAAGGACAGTTCTGGTGGGATTCGAACCCCAGACCTCCTGCTTACGAGTCTGCACTTTAATGACCTTGGCCATTCGTGGCGGTTAAGCCACACACTGGCATGCATCAAGTCATGCAAGTAACCAATGCATTCTTCCATCTTTCATGAGTTTGGAGTTTAAATGAAAACAAGTTGCTTTTATTTTAAAGGTAACAGAATTTTCACAGTGGAGAAACTTTAATTCTTGGGTTGGTGAATTAACTATATACTCTTAAATCTCTAGTTACCAAGATTTATTGACAGAACATGATTCAAGTTTGTAATAGCACATTGGAGAAGCACATGTCTGTTTTCATATCCTTTTTTATGCAGTTGACAACATGGTCTCGTCGAGTGAAGATAATATTTTTAGGACATATGGCTGAAATGGCTCATTAAGAGCAAAAGAAAGTGGGTTCATGATTTTAATGCATTGTGTGTTCAGCATGGTGATTATGGGCTACAATTGTTTTAAAAAGTATACTAATCATTTTAGCCTACCTTTGATACTTCAAGCCAAGCTTTGTGGATGTTGTCTTTAGTGGTCTGGTAATGAATAATCATATATTATCAGAATTTCTCAAATAAATACATTAATTTAATGTTGATTGAGCTTTATTCATGCTGGCAGCATTGGCTGAAACTACATTCTTCAATAGTTTTGAAATAAAACAAATTTTGCAGATTGCAGATATTCAGAGAGCAGTAAGATAATAGAACTGGTGTGATGTTTATTATAGTATTGATGCATAGAAATAGAGCGTGGAGAGTCTTGCAGCAGGTGTCTCTAGCATGTGCTGATGTCAGCATCATCAGGCAGACTTATGTATGGCGATTACCATATTTTCATTGCTTTCCATTGCCTTTCTTTGCATTACCTGGTAACATTGATTACTGATTGTTACATGACTTGACACATGCCGATTGGCCTCTATTAAGTATTATATGGAAATTTGGTGACAAAATACCAACCTCTATCCCACATCCTCAAAAATGAGACTAATTTATACTAATTTATTAAAAAATATGTAGAGAGATATGGCCTTTATCACAGCAAAACCTGCAGTTCTAATGTATATTCAGGAATTTCTTCTGCTGATAGCAAGGAATTTCTGTTAACATTACAATTTATTAAAACATTATATTATTTATTTGAGCAATAATATACATTCAATAATTAGAGATTGGAATGTTTGCAAACAGGTACCCATAATATTTTGTGATTTTATACGTCATCTTTCATTTAGAAACTGAAATACTTTCAGTTTTCTGAAAATCAAAAATATGACAATATTCTCCTTACGTGACAATAACATAGCATTTGGGATTCTGTATTGTACAACTGGATAGAACTGAGCTGCTGAACAAACTAGACCTGTAAGTGAAGGTATTCAGCCACAAAAACACGTAAGATCTTGTTAAGGTTTTCCACAGTCCACAAATCCACAGCATTGCGATTATCTGCCTCTGTGTGCCACTCCCTTGGAAATGGAAGAGGGATCAAATGCAGTATTGGAACACCTGCAAAATATATTAAGAGATCATTACCATCCCACATTTATAGTATGCCTCTTTAACATCAAGACCTGATAAACTGTTGTGGTATGTGATTATCAACCTTCAACTAAAGAATTACATATGCAATAAATTTACCAAGAGTTTATTTTTCAGTGTACCATGTATAACAACTTCACACAATTCATACTCGTCTGCATTCTCTTTAAGATGATTCTTATCTGTGTAGCAAGACTTTTTTTTTTGTGACGGTTTAATTTGTTTTAAAACAATGAAGGCCTAAAGGACCACCTCCTTGGTCTAGTGGTTAGCATTGTGACTGCTGGCCAGGAGGCCCAGGTTTGGTTCCCAGTACCTGCTTAGGAATTTTTCTAAAATAGGAAGATAGGGACAGGGTCCACCCATCCTTGTGAGGACAATTGGGAAGCTGCCTGATGTAGAGGTGGCAATCTTCGATCTAGTAAGCCACGATATAGTAAGGCTATGTGAGATCGTGCCTGATGAGTTGTATGGTCATTTGTGCTGTGTTTTGAATGCTCACTATCTTAAGAGAGGATATATGGAATTTTCTTTCACTATTCTCACTACAGCATCAATGTAATCACTGTATGTGGACAACCAGTAATTCACGAAGAAATTCATTCTTTAGGAATATTTGTCTCTTCTTATATTTACTATATTCATTCCAACGATGGCAAACTGAAGCAGCAGATCCCTAAGATGTCTGCCAAAGTCTCTCGATGTTGCTTTTGTCTTAAACCTTTTTTGAATTTACAGAAAATCATGTCTAGAGAATTAATTTTTGGCACTTAACTTCTATCCCTTTGTTTTCTTAACATTCTAGTAAAATTCTTAAATAACTGCCACTCCGTCATGCCACTCTTTATGCCTCATTTAATTCTAACATAACAAAAAAGCCTAATTAAACAAAATGTTTGTTAGTTCATTTCTGAAGCTAAGGAATATGCCCTTTCTGAAATTGTATTATTTAAATTGATTTGGTACAATTTGCTTTATTCAATAAAAGAATTACTATAATGAACTTTATTCCACAACACATGCTCATGACAGTAAATATATGTATATTAACATATACATTCTTAAATGCATGTGTGATACTCTATTATTAAAGTCACTATTTGTAGTGTACTTTTGAAAATATACATTAAAAAATGTTTCTGCTGTTAAGTTTTAAGTTTCCATTTTTAAAGAAAGCTTGGAATTACTTACCACGAATATGAAAAGGTATGTGGTCATCTTCAATGCCACTCTGAGGAGACAACCGTTTAAAATAGCGCTGCTCACGTTTTCCAACAGAGTACTGCACCAACTGACCTAACGTAGCTAGTCTATCCTCTGCCTTAGCCATCTGGCGATACCACTTCTCTGTCTGTGGAAAATAATTGTAGAAAGCTGGATCTGGGGCACCCAGCAGATCCAGCAATATCAACACATCCTGGATAATTGCCAAAGAATAAACAACATTAATAAGAGGTTTCATATTTACAATGCTTGTACAATATAAACTGTTTTTATGGATCAATGCATGGACATGTGGCAAAATCTCTAAATGCATATGATTTAGGACACATGTGAGAAAATTTTATGCATTTCAGCACTCTTCATTTCTGGGTCCATATGATCTGTCAACAGAAAATGCATTCATTATTTCAGGCCATAAGTAAACAAAGGTATCCAAAAGTACTTGGATTGGTGTTGCCATCTGAACAGCAGTAGTGGTAGTGTGATGCAACAATATCTTATCTTGGGAGTGAAGGTATGAAATTCCATGGAGTTGGATAAACATACTTGCCCAAATTTGCCAAATGATGTTTGAAACACCAGTTTCCCCTATTAAATTTCTATCTATGCCATCCCTAACATGTTTGATTAGGCAAATATAAATAAAAAAAAGTGATAATAGTTGTTACTCACCATTCTATGCAATTCATTTGTACCATCACGATTGTTTCTAGGATATGCAGTTTGCTCCCATTTAGCTGCCAAGTGCCGAGCACCATATATTGAATCAGTTGGTCCCCATTCTCTGAAGGCCTCTTCACCATCAAAGAATATAAACCTCAGACTTACTTCATTCTGTAAGAAAAGTCTGTTATAGGGCAATATACTTCTTTAAACTTATGAGCATAGATTTATAAGATTCCAGCCTCGCTGATAAGGATTATCACATTCACAAAACCCTTATCTGTTAAGTAAATAATTGCAGCTGTAACTTTCATCTGCTGTTATCAGTTGTTCAGATATTGTTGCATAAAGAAGGCTATGTGTAGAAGATTGTGACATGTTCAAAATGGAGTTTCCAGCTGTTATTAAGTTTTTTACAAAAGGACTTATTCCAAATGAAATTAAACAGTGATTGGACGGTGTATATAGGGAAGGGTCTCCCTCATATTCTACCATAAAAGAATGGACCAAACTTTTTCGAATGGGTCAAGAAAGCATTGAAGACGAAGAGCGTGCAGGTCAGCCCTTGGAGGTGCTCACTCCTGAAATTGTGGAAGGAGAAATTATGGAAGACTGGAGGCTTAAAGTTACAGAAATAGCAGCAAGGTTGGGCCTTTCTAAAACAAAAGTCCTTTGAATTATTCATGAATATTTAAACATGAATAAGGTTAGTGCAACATGGGTGCCTAGACTTCTTTCCTCAGTCCAAAAGCAACAACGAGTCATCTTTTGTCAAGCATTTTTGGAGCTCTGTCATGACAACGAGAGAGAAGTTCTGCAAACCATTGTTAGAGGAGATGAAACTATGGTCCTCTACTATGATTCCTTGTCCAAAAGAGAATCAATGGAGTGGCGTGACGTAAACCTGGCGAAGCACCCCCTCTAAAGGCCAAAGTCACTCAGTCAACCAAGAAGATCATGTCCACAATCTTTTGGCACCGTGAAGGAATACTCTTCATTGACTTCAAGGAAATGAGCAGCACCACAGTAAATGGGGATTACTATGCTGGCCTACTGCACAGGCTATGTACTTCCATCAAAGAGAAAAGACGAGGGAAGCTGAGTGATGGTGTGCAACTTCTTCAAGACAATGCACTTGTGCACATAGCTCTTGTTGCACAGGAAACTGTGAAGAAATGTGGTTTCCAGGAGATCGACCATCCACCCTACATATCTAGCTCCCAGTGACTATTTGCTCTTCTCAAAACTCAAGAAGGACCTTCGAGGAAAGAAGTTTAAGTATGACGAAGAAGTTATGGATGCTGTTTATGCCCATTTTGCAGATAAAACTTCTGACTATTTGGGGGGAGGCGATTGAAATGTTAATTCAAAGATGTGAGAAGTGTATTGCAATAAAGGATAACTATATTGGAAAGTGAAATATAGTTTTTGTTTTTATCATATCTAGAAAATGATTAGGCTGGAAACTTATGGACCTACCCTCATATGGTCCATATCATAAACAACCATTAATGAATGTTATTTACCACAGCCCTTTAAGTGAACTAATGTCACCTCTTGTGCAATAGGTTTTCAAGGGCTTATAATTTTCATTTTGCTTATGTACCATTTAAATTATAGTAACAGCGCCTGTGCATTTAAGATGCCATTCTTTGGTTTAGAACCTATACAGAAATGATTTAACTGCAACATTTAATGAATCTGAAACTCTGGAAAAAATTTGCTTAGTAATGGAACTGTATGACAAGGTAAGTAAACATTATACAAGGTTAATTTTACGAAATATATCTGTGGCTATTGACAGAGCAGTCTGTATTTTCATTGCATTTTGAGACTCTCCTTTCAAAACTTTTTTAATTATTCAAATGTAACTTAAAGTTGACTTTGCCATTTATAATGATATACAATTAAACATGTAAAGTTGTGAATCTAAGAAGTTCTTTCATATACCAAAATGTGATGTAAAATTATACTACAGAGCTGCCAATAATTTCAATGCATATTTTCTATAGTTGTAGTTGTAATAAATTCTGCTGTCACCCATTTGTTTGGGCTTTGCTGATGGCTCTGCTTATATATTAGGGTGGCTCACTCAAATTTGGTTACAATCTGCAGGGGCCAGCAGAAGACATGCAGTGCTGAGTGTAGTGTTCTGTTTCCTGCTATTTGAATTTTAGTAAAGAATAAAATTTTTCCATTTAAAGTTTTGTAACTTTATAAAAATTAACAAATTTTTGCCATAGAGAATTTCAAGAATATTTTTCTGGAAATGATCTGCAGGATTTTGAAAAATAAAATAAATTGAAGACTTGACACTTTTAACAGATGAAAAGTAACTTTGAAAAGGGAAGTATTTTTTTTATGACATTCACATTTTTTAAATTGCAGAAGTAATCTATTAATGTTCATTCATCTATTAATGCTATAATTTATGTTGTGTGTTTTTCATTTATAGCAATTTGTGTGCATCTCATATTCTATTTTGCTGATTACTGATTCAGCCAATATGGCACACCCTGAGCTGTAGACTGTCAGGATTACTTGAAACCCAAACAAATGGATGACAAGTATAAGCAGAATTTTCTAAAGGTACAATCAGTAAGGCATTTATTAAATATATACTCTTTGATTTCATATATTTCTCTCTCCAAAGAGATCTACTTACCTGAGAGCCCATTTGTTTAAAGTGTTGGTCAAGTACATGTGCTAAGTTTATCATCATTGCACAAGGCACAGCTGAGTCAGTGGCACCAACAAAATTATTTTCTCGGAAATACTTGGAATCATAGTGACAAGCAAGCACCAGGTATCTCTTTGCATTGGGATTTAGAGTAGCTATAACATTTTCAAATCTTAGACGTCCAAAAATTGGAGTATTATCTTCAAAAGGATCTGTTTCTACTGTCCAACCAAGTTCTTGCATATTTTTGATGATGAACTGCAACAAGCAGCAACTTTAGTGGAAAAAGTATATGTTTGTTAAACACAGTGATATGAAATTATGAAACATAAATAAATCTACAAGTTCCCAAACCCTATCTATAGAGCAGGGGTCGGCATGCCTAGCCAAATCTGAGTTATACCATGCTTGCAAAACCAGGCAGAAAAGGACTGTAGTACATTATTGATCAATTACATTATGTTATAACTCTGGATTGCTGTCTGATTCTTAGAAATGAAGCAATGCAGGCTGCAAGTCTTTAGTTTGGCTGGGATTGTCCACCTCTGTACCAGAGTAAGGAGGAATTGGAACTAAGAGCTCAAGGCTGACATTAATGCAAATGCAGTTTGCACCTGCAGCTTCTGCATATTCCAGCTTCATATCAACTATCTTCACATCTCTGTTGGTGAAATTCTCTTAGAGTTAGATAATCTTTTGAAATTATAAATCAGTAAAAACTTTGCTGCAGTGAATGAAGTGCTATGTCCTAAACACTGCTGTGGTTTTAAGCTGGTCAAGTTCACAACAGTTGTTATGCTTAGTTTAAAATTAAATAATTCATTTAAAGTGCTTAAAATCCATGTGTAATGCATATAACTCTTAGTGTAATGCATATAACTCTTAATAATTTAGGTAAGACTATAGAGAGTTGTTCTTTTATTCACAAAATAAATGAAAATTTATAGATGATTCTATCACTATTAAATTATTAATTTGATTTATCTTCCATTATCTCACATATGAGGTTAGTGTGAATATTCTTAAGTAATTTAATGTGATTAAAAACTATTGACAGTGAAGCACCTGAAGTATTCCAAGTTGAATGTTTGCAAATATTGACATAAACATTGCTTATAGGGTTTTTAATTAGGGGAACAGTCGTTCACATCTTCAGTTGTTGACTGACTGCTTGGTAAGTGTTGGGTTGCTTCATGTGGTGTGACTGTTTTTTTTTTTTTTTTTTGGTAGTGTTTAACGCCCGTTTTTACTACAGAGGCACCACAGGCGGTGGACACTGATGATACATGAAATGAAATGATATATTGGGAAAGGATTTATGTGGCTGGGTCTGAGTTACTATTCTGTCTACATCTGTTGGCTGGAATTTGCTGAATTCATCCAGAAGTGGGATATCAGAATTCATTAATTTTTCTGAAATTTCAAGAATGAAACTTTTTTTCCTCATGGATAATTCTATTGGAATGTGTATTTATTTTAACAAAATGGATTCTTGCTTAATTTCATAGTTTTGTTCCCAAAAGTGAGTTGCTACCATTGATTTTTTTCAATTGTTTTAGCCAGATATTTCTAAAATGTTCTTTTTCCCTGATTTCTAAATTTCTTTTAGTTTCTCTTATATATTTTAATCAGAATCTAAAATTCTATTACATATATCCCTGATTTTTTCTCTGGTGCCTTTGAACAAAGGACCTAATAAGTTTCTAATATTGTTATTTATTTTGTGGTGCTAATTTTATGCCATGTTCTTTGAAGATCTTCCTAAACTTGTGATGATATTCTGAATGGTAAGTAAATCTGCTGTATTTGTAATTCTCTTTGATATTATAAAAGTAAAAATGTCTTTAATGGATTTTTTGTCTTTTGAATTTCTTAATTTATATGATAAGTAAATCTGCTGTATTTCAATGCTCTTTGATATTTTAAGCATAGAAATTACTTTAATGGAGTTTTTGTCTTTTGAATTTGTCAATCTTTTTAACTATCATATTAGTGCTGTATCCATTGATAATTCTGTATTTAATATGTATTGTAATTCTTTTTTGTTCTGCTTTTGTGACCAGGAAATTAACTAGTCTGTATATCAAACTATTAAAATGGCATATTTATATTGAATATTGTTTTTATGTACTTATCTTTATGTGTACTTTTTCTGTAAATACCAAAATTGAGTTTTTCTGCATTTCTAATGATTTTAAGTCTAAAAATGGCAGTTCTCCATTTCCTTCAGTTTCTATGGTGAATTTTATGGATTCGTCTCATAAATTGAAGAGTTTTAGGGTCTCTGTTGAATATTTCTTTGATATTATTGCAAATATATCATCTACATATCTGTACCACATTTTAAAATTAAAGGTTAAAGCATTTAAAATGTGTGTTTTAAAAAAACCTCATAAATAAATCTACCATAAATGGAGAAAGTGCATTTCCCATGGCTAGTCCTGATACTTGTTGGTAAATTTTTCGGTTGAATACAAAAACATTTTGCTTTATGCATAGGTTTGTGAATTTTATTTAATCTTCTATTTCTTGTGTTTCTAAATGTATAGATTTTAGCCTTTTAGCCATTCTGTTGAAATTATGAAGTGTTTTAATTTTTCTACCAGATCAAATGAATTTCCAATACTCCAACTTCGAAACTTTTGAAAGGAGTTAAATTTACTATTAAGCATTTTGCTAATAGATATGTGGGTGAATTGATGTTGTTTACTATTGGTCTTGTACTATGGTGTATTTTTGAAAGTGCATAAAGTCTTGGTAGAATAGGAATGTCTGAGGTTTTGTTTTTTGCTATATCTGAAAGGACCTTCACTTCTTTTGCCAAATGGGTTAACAGGGCTGAGATGTTGACAAGGAAAGATTACAAAGAAATAAACAAAGATTCTCTCAAAATTTGCAACAACACTGTTATCAACAGACTGAAAGAAGGCGTTGTGTTGCATGTTGATGCAATAATTCACAGCAATTGCACAGTTTATTATTTTGGAAATCTCACAGGATTCGGTATCACTATAGGCAGTGCTCATTGCATCATTTGAAGCAGATTTCTGTGATCAGAAAATCGAAAAATTAGTGAAATATTTGGACATGTATTTTCAGAGAATGGGTGATTATGTCGCAAAATAGTGTGGTATATCCGAGTCAAATTGTATTGTAATGCTTGATCAATTAAAGTTTCTTGCCATGGAATAATCAGATGTAACTTACTTTTTGAATTTCTTCATACAATTTCATAAATAAATATTCTTTGTTCTAGCATATATCTCACTCTCGGCTTACTCCATGATACACAAATACACAGTAGAATGTCTAACATACGCTTCCTATAGAAATGCCACTAAAACTGTTGGTTTGATAAACACAGCTGTTACAGCTCAATTGCCTTTGTTAGTGGAACTTTAACTCCAGTCTTACTGGGAATCATGCATCCAACATCCACTAGTGTATGCAAATTCTGATTGTGTAGCAAAATGAGGATACCGTATAATTTCTTATGCAGCTGATAGTACTATATTATGTTGAATAAGACTAATATAGAGCTACAGAATTATTGCAAGTCTTATTGCGTGGCTGTTTGTAATTTTTAAATATATAAATCTATAACAAATGCAAATAAAGTAGCTATGATCATATTTGAATTATTTGAATTATAACCATGCCAATGCAGAACAGTTACAACTAAAACTTGAAGTTTGTACTAGTATTTTGTAGATGTAGTTCTTCTTGAATAATAATGATAAATGTTTATAACATGGAAAGCTGTTTGTAAAATGAGTAGTTACACATATGTACCGGGTGCATAATTTATCCAAATACTATGCAGATATAAATGCTATAACTACTACTTTATGAGGTAATTTTTCACATACATATAAAAATTGAAATATGGGGATGTAGTGTGTATATAAATTGAATAGAAAGTTATTGCTTCAAAAGAGATGTAAAGTTGGATAAGAAATGGAGTTGTAAAGATTGTTTCAGAAATAAGAAATGGTTTGTACACAATGAAGGTGAACATGATAAGATTAAAGGAAACCTATATGGGGAGAGTTTTAATTCTAAATCAGTGAAAGTAATATGAAAACAGGGTTCAAATAAAAGGAATATTCAAATATGAGGAATATTTCTCACTATAAATTTTTTTCTCCTGTTCATAATAACAGATTTTGTTTCTTGCAAGAGATATATTTTTTCTCCCTAAACTCTAGAGACCAAAGCACATAACCAGCAACTGAACAGGGTAAAAATTCAAATAAATAGGTTGACTTTTATTTTATCTTTATTGTGAAGAGCATTGGATTAGAAGACATTTATCCACTTTATTTATTAATGTATAGAAGCATTGACAGTATATTCTGTTTGTGTATACAGTATAACTATATAATCACAGCGAGTTGGGCATGTGGGTATCAGTTAGTTTTTCTGTAGACTTGCAAAAATGAGAACATATTTCATGTTACAGTATGTTACAATTTCTTAGAAATATGGTACAAGGCAATAACAGAATGTTATACATGTTTTTGAATTGTTAGTTTCATTCTGAAATGTTTTGAGTATAATGTTCGGAACAATTTGTTTATTCTTTGTACTCAAAAAGGAGTTTAAATTCTATGTTTGTATGTCTATATTAGGCAATATCAGCAACTATTTTGTTATGTTTCCTATAGCTGGTGACAGATATGGATAAATTTGTAATAAAAAACATAGAATCTTGGAATCAAGTAGTCTATCAGAGCCTCAAGTATTTAGTGATAATGTTAATGTCTCAATGTTTACCAACAGTGATATAAGATAAAATTTCTCTCTCTCTCTCTCTCTCTCTCTCTCTCTCTCTCTCTCGCATGCACGCACGCACAAAATTAAAAACTAAGCAAGTACCTGCTTTACAAACTTATGATTTTGCGTCCCCACAACTCGTGGTATTAATATGGTATCCAGCACATTTTCGAAATGTTTCAAATCCGATAGGTTTGCCAGCTGAACAACTTTTTCATCACTTAGGTTTTGTGCAGTATGGGCATTCTGGAAAGAGAAAATAGAACATAAAATGGTTAGAAACAAATGTTCTACTTAGCTGCATTGTTGTTTTAATTTTATTTCTGCGTCATCCTCAATTCACCTTTTCAGTAATAAATCTGGAAGCTACGGTGGCCGCATGCTGTATCTGTAAGATATTGCACAGTGCCAATACTGAAAGTAAAATTGCAACAATACTCATTGTTAACACAACCTAAAAAGTTCCAAGACTAAATTAGCATCATTACGCGTATGGTTTTACAACTTTTCCTTCTCTTCAAGGTGGTTTACTGTAGCACCGTGTGCATGAAGTTGGATAGCCCGCCCACGGCCTTTCACTCGATCTTTACATTGACTTCTGCTTGTTTCTTTGCTTAATATCAACCACTCGTGAACTTTTTGTAAGCTCATGTCCATGTCACACTCACAGATACCGTTAAACGGCCTTGACGTCATTCGTGCTGTTCGTGACGTATACATGTAGCAGACGATTTTCTGCAGAAAATAGCTGTCAAAGTTGTCATTCGTTCGCCGGTGGGCCCAATTAATTAGCCAGTAGTGGAGGAAGATCAATGGTTAACAACGGTTCACTGTTGCTTATTTGTTCAATAATATTGCCTTATTGGCCATATTTAGTAGGTAGTGACAATGAAACCGGAATGTGCCATTCATTGAGGTTAGAGTATACGCAATCTAGTTTCAAGTTCTGCAGTACATAACTTGTATTGTACACGAGCCCTATGGAATGTAAATCTGCCTTAATCTTAGTCTCTTATAAAGATTTTATCATTGCGCGAACAAATAAGAAATCTAGTTTTTCAGCAGCTCTTGCAATGACTGAGAAGATTATTCCACATAATCGTTAGAACTTGTCTGTAATTTTGAACTCAAATAAGACCACTTATTACATTTTTTTATCAATCATTATTTTTATTACACATCTGATGACCAATAAGAAAATGAGAAAGCCATAGCTGAATGAAATTACTCTCATAGATGTTTTTCTATGATAATTGCCAAATATAACATTTTATTATTTACACTGTAGCTCTAAACAGTTCTATGACTGTGATGAAAATGTGCAAATGAACATAACTATTTAAGTGCAAACAAACAATTCTTGTAATTCTTTTATAAATAATAGGTAATAAATTTAGTATCGCTTATAATGTTTTTTGGTGGTTGAGTCTAGTAATTGAGAAATAAACTCTTAAGAGGATAACCCTTAGTGTTAACTTGTTTCGACAGTGATGTCACAATTGGAGCATTACCATAATTAGTCCGAACTGCCGGCAAATTCCAATATTTTTATATTTCTTATATAACTATGCATCAACAATAAAAAGGTTATGAAATATACCATTCACAGTTAAAGTAAATGATTTATCTAAATTAATATAAACAAAATTATACAAATGATACCAATTCTGTTGTTCAGGAGATCTGCAAGGGAGTTGTCAGTGACTAGAAATGAACTCAAACCATCTTGGTGGTTTAAATACAGAACTGCTAGAAACTGCTATAATGGATAGTTTTCTTGTAATTTGAATATTATTTTGTGTATGAACAATTCTAAACCTGAATGAACTGTAATAATCAATTTGCTTTGTGCTGTATGGGGACCCTGTCATGCAAAATGTAATTTTAGGACCAAAATTCCGATATAAAAAAAAAACGATAAAAGATTTTTGCAAAGTTATAACAACCACTGAAAATAATGAGATAAACTTTATTACTAACCATTTTTTTAAGATTTTGGCTTATTATGAAAACATATTTGACTATCAATTTTATTGGAGATGTTAGTAGTACCAAGAATGATTGGTCAAATGACCTACTTTCCTCCTAGTGCCCGAGATTTGGTCCCAGAAGCACTGCAAAGACGCAGTTACCCCTGCAACTCATTCCATCAATGCCACTTTCAATTTTATCCTCTCACCACCATCCTGAAAATATGTAATCATCATAGAATAGTAACAATAAATAAATAAAAATAAAGTGTTTGAGATGTTGGTCAAGTAGCTGTAGCATTATTAGGAATTACTCTTGGTTCAATAACAATCTTAACTGCTTCCATGATCCAATGGCAGCACTTGTTACTATTAATCTCAAAGTCCTGGGTTCGAATCCTGGTCAGTTCAAGCTGTCTGGATAAGTTTTTTTTTGAGTTTTTCCTTACCCTGAGAAGGGGAATGCCAGATAGCTTTAAGGTGCCAAGGACTCCAAGCTCATTTGCACCATCATTAATTCATTTCATTCATAACTACAGACTTAAACCTACAGTATTCATGTCCAATATATAGACGTTGCAAAAGACCAATGCAATCAAAGCAACATTAAATAACACAGTATGAATAAAATATCTTAAAGGTAATGTGGTGAGCAGGGGATATTATATTGAAAAGAAAACCAAAGAAAGAAATCAAAAGAGATATTATATTGAAAAGAAAACCAAAGAAAGAAATCAAAAGAGAAGTAAAATAATTTACTATATTATCCTAATTCCAGATTATGGCAAATAATAAATGAATGTAAACTTTCCAAATTATCAACTGAATATTGTCATGGATATCAACTAAATGTTTGCCTTTCTAAACTCTATGGCCTTTCTCAGGACACTGTACTCTGTATCCAAATACATGGAATTTAGAATGGCCAAATCTTGGTTGATGAGTCTGACAATGCTTGGTTGATATCCTGTAAAACCATCATCATGAGAGATCTTCAAACCTTCAACTTCTAAATGATGTAAATAGTCAATGAGTAAACAATTCTATAAGTAATCTTATATTACATCAAGCCCCCCCTCTAGCTGAAAGTGAAAATGTTAAAAAAAAAAATTATAGTTCAGTACTCTCTCCAAATTATTTTAGCATGCATGTAACATTTTTTAATTGTTTACTAACTTTATGATGCTACAACAAATTGTTTCTACTGTTCTTATCAGGCCTCTTGTATGCAGTCCAAATGAACCACATGATTTACATAGCCAGCACATTGCATGCTTAGTCCTGGCAAGAGGTGGGAGCAAGGGAATCCCAAAGAAAAATCTAGCCCAACTGAATGGTACCTCACTCTTAAGAAGATCACTTACTGTTGCTCGTAATTTTAAGAGTGAGTAAAAACTGGCATAGCTTATGAATGGAAATATATTTCTTAACAACTCTGATTGGTATATATTTCATATTTATATTTCATATTTCATTTCAGATTTTTCCTCTATATGGGTATCTACTGATGATGAAGAAATTGCTGCAGAAGCTACTGATTCAGGAGCTATGGTTCACTGGCGATCTGCAGAAACTGCCACAGATCATGCATCATCACTTTCAGCAATTCAGGAATTCATTGGACAACATCCAGGTAATTATCAATGTTAATCTTTAAAATCATGCATTAATAATCTCTTCTGAGACAAATTATTTCAACCCACTCTTTTATCACTTACTGGAGATTTACTCAGGACATGTTTCATGGACTCTTGTCCACATTTTCAGCTGTTAAACAAATGTTATATCATTTGTTCAAGTAGGTTTGGTAGGTATCTGGGTTGACTCCTGTGGTATTGTGATAAATTTGAATAAATAGTGATCGGCTTCTTGGAAGTCAAAATTCGTTAAGTTTTGCATGTGTTTTTTATGTAAATTCTTTTCCATATGTTTAGTTCCTATGGTTGTCGAACTGTTTTTAATAATTTGATGCTTTTTTCTCTGTAATGGTTTTTATTCCAAAAATGCAATGCCACTGTTATTTTTCTTTTTGTTGTAATGAATGTTTCTCCAATGTTCCTTTAACCTTAAGCCCGTATTTCTCTTTGTTTTTACTGTGTAGATTTTTTCATAATCCTGATAATTAATCTGGTAAATTTGCTATTTTTTCTATTAAGGCCTGGAATCAGTTTTGTTTTAATTTCCATAATTTTTTTGCACTGTATTGGTTTTGAGGTGCTAAGATGATATTGTACTGCTTGAATTTTTTTTTTTAATTGACTGCTGGGTGAAATGGGAACTTTTTAAAAAAAAAATTGTGCTAAATTATTCAGAGTTGTGGTTTGTTAATGCTTTTCTGTTTTTGAAATTTTTTGTTAATCATCACTTTGCTGAACCCATTTGACTTATGAACTTCTATTATGTGTAGATATTCATTCTTGTATTATTTTTTATTCAGTTTATATTTACTAGTCTGTATGTCATGCTGCTGCTACCTTATGTGATCTAGGATGTGATCTATTGGCTTTGATATAATTGTTTGTATGCCTGTCTTGTGTAAATAGCAAATTCAAGTTTATTATTACATTTTACTATCTTTAGGTCCAAAAATGGCAATATATTTTCTGTTTCAGCTTTGGTGGTGAATTTAACTGTAGGCTTTTGTGGGTTTAAAAGTTTTAAAGCATTTTCCAAGGGTTTTTTTTTTATTTGTTATGGCAAATATATCATCTACATATTTATAACAAACTTAAAAAATGTGGGATGTTCAGCTCAAAATAGCTCATGAATAGGTTAGCTAGGAAAGGTTATAATGAATTGCCTATTACTAGCCCTGCTTTTTGTTTAAAGATTTTGCCATAAAATACAAAAAATACTTGATTTAAGCACATCTTATTCAGAATATTCTTTGATGTGTTCTTCTGTTAGGTTGTGGTAAACTTGAAAATTCAGTTCAGAAAGCAATATAGTTTGTTTACATTATATTTAAATCTCTTATTATCTATTATGAATTATGAACTTGGTGCAAATACTACTATGTACAATGACCGCCCCACCCCCCCATATAAAGTTTTTGTTGGATATTTTGTTGTTCTTATTCAGTTATTAATATTTTTATGAGTTTCAATTTAGAAGGAAGTTCTAGTTCAAAAGAGAGTTTTAATTTTATGGTGAATCCTTTTGTTTGTTTGTTTGTTTGTTTTTTTTGGCTAAAGTATCAGCAATCTCATTTCTCGTTAATCCTATATGTTTAACAGCTGAAAATGTGGACAAGGGTCTACGAAACATGTCCTGAGTAAATCTCAATGTTCATACATGTTTCAGTTGATTCTGAGTTTCAACTGCTGTAGTAGCTGATTCCTTAAGATGACACGAGGAAGCTGCAATCTCAAGTTGAAGTCTTCCTTTTACTTTCAGATTTAAATGTTTTGGAGTAACTTTGTGTCATTTGGAACCATCTCACAGCCTCTTGCATAGTAGTGCATTGTTACACCTATGAAGGACTGGTTTTCATAGGTGTGCAGTGCATGCAGGGTCGGCAATAGAGTTAATTTAAAAAATAATTTTAAAATAATTATGGAAAGTTTTGAAAATCTGAATGTTGTATTGATATATTTAAATTTCTTTCTGAATTTAGAGAAATGATAAGAGGATTAAATTAAAATATTGTTTTGATTTAGATGTTGCACTTCAAATTAATAAAGAAAGCATAAATCTAAAATATATTGATGACCCTGAGCTCTTTAAAGAAGTGAACTTAGCCTGGCTGAAGATGGGAATTAAATGTTCTTGAAACCGGTTCCATATATTTATGAAAAGTAAGGGAAGCTTTAAGAGTGTGTAGTTCAAGAATCACACAGTGATATCAATTAATATGATTAGTTTTACTGTGCAAGTTCCAATTTACATTTTAATTAATTATAAAAACATATTTAAGAACAGCAATGACTAGAAATGTTAATGATGAGGAGTGTTAGCTATAGAAAATGAATGTATGAAAAACTAGACTTATCAGGTGTTATTGATGAACTTGCAAATAAGAAAGCAAGGAGGGCACTGTTCTAATGTGATGATTGATAGTTGCTTAGGTTTGATACACTGTATACATTTTCGTTATTTATAAACTTGAAATAAATATGTTTGTAAACTATTTTATTAATTTTCCTTGGTGAATTATATATCCTGTGATAGAACCATATTAATAGTGTTCCATGGAATGGGTTAACCTCTGAATATATTTGTGATCTAAATTGTTTACCACAACCAATTATATCTAGCATGCACGCATCTAACAACCTAGAACTAACCCAGCATTCATGCAGCAATGTTGTAATGAAGACTGAGACCCTCATCATTCAGGGTGACAGCCCTGGAAATGCCCCAGATGTAGCTAAACTTCTATAGGAGATGATAAGAGTAACCATTCAATAAATATTAATAAAATCATGTGATATATGCCATACTAAACATTCGTATTGCTTCACTTACTTGTGTAATATTATCTCCATTTCTTATAATTTTTAAATCTAGAAATGGTAGCCAACCATTTCTTTCTTCTTCTATGGTAAATTGTATAGATTCATGTTGCAAATTAAGAAGTTTCAGGGTATCTATGGCTGTTTCTTTGGTATTAATGCAAAAATGTCATCCACATACCTATACTATGACTTGAAAATTAAAGGGAAGGCATTTGTGATATGTGTTTCAAATGAACTCATGAATAACTCTGCTAGAAAAGGTGACAAAGGGTTTCCCATAGTTAGGCCTGAAACTTGTTGGTAATATTTTTTGTTGAAGCTGAAGTAACTTTGTTTAATGCAAATATTGGTAAGTTTTAATAAATCTTTTTTTTTTCTTTTGTTTTTAAATTTATTGAAGTTAACCATTTTTTTTAGCATAAGCGTAAGTTTCTCTGTAGGTATGCTCGGGAATAAGGCTTTTACATCAAATGAAACCATCATATCTCTAGTTGTAATACTGCTATTTTTAAATTTTTTGATTAGATCAACTGAATTTTTAATGCTCAAGCTGTGGAATCTCTTAAAAGTCTTGATGAGACTTTGATCAATCAAGGTTTTTTTTTTAAAGGAAGGAAGTGTTCTATGCCTAAGTTTAGGGTACCTCCCTGGCATTTGCCATTTATGAGGACTGGGGAAAACCTGAAAGAAAACCTCAGTCAGGGAGGACGGTCCTGGTGGGAATCAAACTTCAGACCTGCTCATGAGTCTGCCTTAACAACCTCAGCCATCCGTGACTTGTACAATACATGCCATGTACAATACATAGGCTAAAGAACTGTGCTGACACTTTTCCTTGCCTCTCATACTCCAAGGAATGTTTCTGTCAAATTTTACTGCATTATGTGCACTATTTTGAATTTATAATGGAAAATAAGGGGCAGAGCGCAAGTGAAATACCTAATATTACAAAAATATAGTAACAGATCAATTTTTCGACAGTATTAAAAATCTATTAGTTAAATGTTGCTTGGACTCTTTTATATGTTGTGGGTATGAAAAATGATAATGTAAAATAATTGAATGTAATGTGGGAAATAGCTTAAAACATTTGAAACAAAACTTTTGAGTTGTAATTCAGCATTTCAAATTAATTTTTGACTGTTTTGTATTCTAATTACTTCATGACTGATAAAATCAAATTAATATTTTTTAGAGGTGGATGTAGTTGCTTTGGTGCAGTGTACCTCACCATTCCTGAATGTTGTATTCCTCAGCCAAGCCCACAGCCTAATGCTGACAGGAAAATATAATTGTGTATTTTCTGTCACAAGGGAGCATAAACTCCGTTGGAGAGAAACAGCAAGTAAGTGAACACATCAGACTTAAATGGTAACAATAAGAAATACTGCATACCATCTGTGTAGTATAAGGCATGAATCTATCTAAGATTTGTTTTAGTCTCATATACCTTCTGATAATGTTTTATCCTTGGTTATCCATAAAGATTTTTATAAAAAACAAAAATGTTCTCTACATAAAGATTAGAATTAGTTTCTTGGTAAGGGAAGCCATTATGGCACAATACATATTAAATTTACTATAACAGAAACAACAGTTTTCAAAATGGAAAAGTACAGTTAAAATGATATCTGTAAACATCTTATATGATCATATTTATTTAAAAAGAGGGTTGCCAATAAAATGAACTGAACTGATTGAACTGTAAAAACAAAGGGGAATGACAATGAGAAAATAAGTTAAAAAGGGAAAATTTAAACTATGACAAAAGCAGAAAAAATCTAAATGCCAAACTGGTATTTATTTTCTGAAACATGTTCCAACAATGAGTTATACAAGAACTTGAAAGTTTTAACAAAACAGATACCTAAGCTGGAAATGAATGTACAAAAACCACTTACTATGGACACACCTGTTTTCTTGATATTCTATAATCAATATTATGTTGTAGACAGTACAAGGCTAAAGAGACCCATGCTTTTGTGTATTGCTCTTTAATGGATTGCTCCACCTCTCTGACAACAATAATAAAAGGATAATAAGAGGGTCATTTCATAAATAATGCATATTTGACATTAATGCAGATTGGATCCAGTCCTGCAACTTTAGTGAAAAATAATGTCAGTTGCAGTAGAAGGCTTGAGAAAGAAGCAGTGTGTTCATTTTGTTCATAGCATATTCCGTATGTAGATAACAAGAGCTAGAAATGGCAGAGGCACTGTGACTGTTGGCAATACTTTGAATGAAGTTTGAAGTTTGTGGTGAGTTCACAGTAGACCTGTAGCACAGTATCTCATAGGGCTAATTGTTTTTACATTGGTGTGTTAGCATAGATGGCCCAAGAATGGGAAAGCCAAGGACACCAACAGATGAATGAAGTATGAAACTTGTGGCAGATACTCTGCAAAAAAATCTGATTAATTGTGCTACATTATCATTAGAGATTTTATTTGTAGTAAATGATTTAAATGTGCATGCTCTGCTGGCTCAATTTCCAACCTTTGTCCTTTTCCAACTCTGGGAGTCCTTCATATCTCTTTTCCCATAAGAAATAATACTGATAAATATTTTTATATTACTATTGACAGTGTTACACCACTTTTCTAAGATGACAATCAGCTCAAAGTGAACACAAATGTTCATCCATTCCTGCAGACAGATCAAAGCAGATTCACCCGGACAGTATACATTAATGTTAGGGATGGGAATTTGCTTTGCTCCAGTCTTAAGGCCAGCAGCCAAAATCTTAAGATTTGTATAACTTCTCTTGTACAAGTGAGCATGCTGTGCTCTCTGCATAATCACAATGTGCTGTAAACATTTTTCTCTGGAAGTGCGGGCCCTGAATTGTTTTACAAGATTGCAATTTCAGCTAATTTGCATGTGAAATATTTTGTTACAAGTTCTTGCCTTCAGGTTACCTTAGGATCATTCCTGACATTAAATTTATGTTAATATTAACATGACTGCTTATTTGAAAAAACAAAATGGAATATAGCAAAGACTAGTTCAAAATCAAATGAAATATTAATTCCAATTAGTCGATGTTTGACTGCCTTGACATACATCATGGCTCTTGAAATGCAGCATCATATGCAGTGTATTTTTGCCTCCACTTTCCCAATTTATCATTGTATGTATTTTGTCCACTACTGTTGCCTCACAGTAGTAAAAACAATTGTTAAACACTATTAAAAACACTGTCAATATGGGTCCAAACATCTTGCACTGAGTATACATTTCCTACATTTTATATGATGAAAGCCATACAAAAGATTATACATTTTTTGTTCTTAGTTATTTCTTTATGACTTATTTCATAAAGCCCCATTCAGCGGATCTCAAGTAAGTGTTATCCTGCAGGTGGTAATCTTGAATCTCTGAACTTTGACCCTCAAAAGAGACACAGACGTCAAGATTGGTCTGGAGAGCTGGTTGAGAATGGTATGTTCTACTTTACAACCAAGGAGCTGATCAGCAAAGGAATGCTCCAGGACAAAAGGTAGGGCCATTATTTGTAGACCTTTAGCTTGGAAACTGATTATTTCTTTGTAATCAGCAAATTACATTGAATTACCAGACCTTTTTTTCTTGCTGCATGTATAATTAAATAGTAAATTTAATCAAACCAGGACATGAACACTGCATGCATTTTGCTTAAAGTAAAAGTCTAAATGTATGAGGTACCTCCCTATATATAACTTTCATGTGGCCATGACTTTCTTTCACACCTCTCTAGCCAGCACTGTAACAGTGCTATACACAGATAAATAATGTAGTTGTAGTATCATGTGTTTAAAAATAATACTGTCTTAGTTTGTTGCACCGTATACAATGCCAATAAATATTTATTGATTCGTTTATATATGGACACTCTGTAACATCTCAGGTCATCAGCGTCCCATTCAATTCAGGGCTAGAAATGGTCGACAAATTTTGCTCAGAGGCCTCTTCGTTCATTTTAGAGGTTCTTTATGGCGCCGTAAATCTATGACATGTGACCCACGGCTTTACTTCTATTCCGAAGGAAGCCATACTTTACCACCGTGACCGGGATTGAATCCGCGATCTTGTGGTTTACTTGTATGGTTACCACTAAGCTATCAGGACTGACATTTAGAATTCCCATATGTCAGATATCGCTGTCATATGTTAATTACAAAAACTAATTAAATAAATGTTCTAGCTTCATGTTTTTAACAGTTCCTATAATATGCCCTTGGTCAATATCATTAATTTTGCCAATGACCTTTGAATCATCAATTGTGCATAGCCGATTTTGATAAACACAATCTGTTAGTATAAACACCAAGGCTTTCACGGCCGACTTCTTCTGAATAAATTGATGCAATATTTTAGCTGGAAGGTCGCAGTTTAGTAGATTGTACGAATCCCGAATCTGTGTCCGTCATTATCTAGCGTGTTTAGACTGACTTCCCAGTCGTAAGTCATTGGAATACGCATTGGCGAAACGTCGGGATTTTCACAAGCTCGAAAATCGCAACAATGTATTCTCAATCTATAGGTAATATCATATCGCAGTTGTCAAAGAAACTTTTGATTAAGGCAGCATATAAATTATACAGCCTTGTTTAAAATGAAATAGCCATCAGTGAGTTCTTTGTGCAGTATGCTTTAGCTGTTGAGCGGTGAGGTTGTGTTGCAGCAAGTTAGTATACGTCGTTAAAAATACCTTTTCTCCTAGTGGGGTCAGGATAAAACCGCCATACTGAACACGTAAGTGTATTATCTCGCGTTGCGATATATTTCAGCAGGAAATGGTGTCATCCGCATGCAAACAATGTATATTATATCTTGACCTGAACTATCATGGTAGTGGTTCAGGAAGAGAAATTACAAAATTGAGATGACGTGTTGACAGCTTATATGAGTAGTGAAGAAGAGGAAGGGGGCAATGGGACACCATAAAATCTCATAGAAACTATTACAGAAAGAACAGATTTAAGTGAAAATCCATACCATCTACCACAAACGTTTGAACTCGTGCCCATAATTATTATTTCATCTGTCAGTCATTGAACCTGTCATAGATCAGAATAGCTCTTGCATTGAATTGAATGCCAGGCCATGTCTGATAACTAGTGATATTTTAGTGGAAATCGTTTTGAGAACAAACGAAAAACTACAGCAAATCAGACAAAGGATATTTGATAACAATGGATATCAAGCAGCAGATATAGAAATTTTTCTTCTATTCAGCAATTTATAAGTTCAATGATGAGAATCTCAATTGAATTTTTGCTACTGTTGAGACTGGGAGATATATATGAGATAAACGTTTGTTTATAAACTCCTACTGCGGTTCTGTCCAATTGTTGTGTGTATTTAATTTCAAACACTTTTATAAGGTTCTGTTATTCTTGAATTTGCTATTTCAAACTTTCCCCCCAATGTAAACTACGCAATTCAGTTCGAAATAACTGATTCATAAAATGACTACGTGTCGATTTTTTTTAAAATTACGTATATGTTAAAAGACTCGCTAAGTATGCATGAAGAAGCTTATAATATAACTACTGCCTAATTAATTTCTAAATATAACTAAATATTAAAATTGTGTTTAGTTTCATTCTGATTTATTATTCTCATCCTTTATCATTTGGAAAAAGGAATGGGGTTCACTGGACTCCACCATACCAGTTGTGCTACAAAATGCATCATACTGGTTACGGCTTAAAGTTCATGTTTTTTTTTTTTTTTTAATTTGTCGCAGTTTGACATTTGGAGTAGGTGTATCCGTTTCCTGACTGAGACAAACTATGTATTACATACTTAGGTAATGGTTTTGGAGAAGTCTGCTGCTGAGGCCGTACTAAGGGTTACCACCGTTTGATTGTAACATTCACGGACACCTTATTTGGGTTGGGAGAGGTTGTATCCAAGATATAATATTTTATGTACCTCACTTAGCCTTAGGTTTACAAACAAAGATCTGATTGTGAAAATCTGCCAAGATTTTATTAAAAAGACATGTTACAAATTATTTTTCTTTCACGGTACAGCATACAACATTATCTCTTTCATCATTAAAACTGAAATGCACACTTCTTCTTTGATTTTGCAGCTTTAATAAGCAAGGGTTTAGACAGTATATAGTCGTAACATTCAGAACATTTCCTTGACTGGAAGTTGATTTTACAATAAATTTCTGCCTTAATCACACGTACATCAAGTCTTTTACGATTATCAGTTCAATTATTTCCCACTATTGAAAACATTCCGTAAATGCATTGCTAACAAAAATATAAAGTACATACTGAACAATTACAAATAAATTAATTAAGAAATCAACTGCAGCTGTTGCAAATGAGAATCATATGCATTATGTTTTGAGACAATTTCAGGAAGGACATTCTTTACAAGGCATTATTCTGAATAGAGGGGCGTTCATCTCCTTAAGGTCACATAAGCCAAATTTAGTTATGACATCTTCAAGACCATTCCATTTTTATATCTTCTGTGAGAATGCAGACTTTGAAATTATGAAACTGGTTGTTTACCTGAAATGGAACCATTTTTGTAACTAGTCAATAGCACGCTCATAAAATGCGTTCAATTTAAGTTTCAATTGTTGCCTTTTCTGGGCACTGTGAACAGTGAGGTTTCTAAGATGCATAGAAACCTATAGCCATAGAAACCATCAACTAGTCTCTGTTTGAGTTCGCTTAATAAACACTCCCTTATTTCCTACACTTGGGGAGAAATGCATAGATTATTCTCCAGTTGCAAAATTTTTTTGTGAAATATTCCCAACACGTGGTAGAAATATAAATATGCTTCTTCAGGAGCAGGGACAGCGTCCATAGAATTACTGTCCAAACCACTTGAAACAAATTTCCAAATAATTGGTTCCAATTTTCTTCTAAGCTCAAGTAGTATGTATGCTTTTATAGCTGATAATTTCTCTGGCTGCCGCATCACAGCACGACACAAATAAAGCCACTTAATGAGCACAGGTCGTAAAATATTTTGCCGTTCCAAATCAACTTAGTTATGAAATTCCTTGAGAAATTCGACATTCTTTGCAGAAATCGAAAATTCGTTGTAAACTTTAATTACCAAAGTCTCAACATCCATTTCACCAAGATTATTTTCAGCATGTTTTGCTTTGTTGTGAATAACGCGACATTACAGCCGGCAGGAGCTAGATTGCGATTTTTTTTATAAAGTTCTGAAATACAGACAGACTTATTTTTCACTCACACACATGCGCGCGCCGTGACATTTTAAAATATCTAAGCCTTGTTTAATTAACACCTCCAAAATAAGGTCAGCAATATATTCTGAAGTTTCATAGCTGTTTTCATAACAGTCTTTCTGTAGTAGAACTTTCGAATAAACACCTTCATGTGTAAAACTGAATGCAAAATTTCCTTGGGTAATCTGTACTCTTTAGTAATTTTATGTAAGATTTGCATTAAATAAACACTCAGCGTAATTTATTGCTGATGCAGCACAGTGGAAGTACCCACAAATTGAATAACTAATAATAATAATATTATTATTAAAATATTCACCAGGTCTAATTTATTGCAGTTGCAGCGTAGTGGAAGTACCCACAAAATATAGTTACGAAATCGACACACCATTTGATTTAAGATTGGCAGAAGCGCTTCTTGGCAGTCATCTGTTTATATGAGGTGTCAAAACATGGCGACGGATCTTGCTGTAGGTGGGTGGAAAATACTATCTTTTAGAATTACGCACTATTTTCAAAGTATTTTTTATGCTAATGTAACGTTAGCGCCGATTATTTTTATTAAATTAGCAAGTTTTACAATACTATGTTCATATCATTTTCTTAATCGCATTTTTAATGAAAACGTGACTTTTAGGGTTAGTTTTTTTAGCGAATCACGAGTTTTGATATATACAGATATGTCTTTTTATTTCATTTTCAGGTTCTATTCCTTCCTATTACCGTGAAGTTTATGATATTATTTCTCCAACTGATAGCAATATAAGTAAGGATTTATTTACAAAATTGCTTTTGAAATCCAGGCTTCCTTCACAAACCCTGAGCTTGGTAAGTGGCCTATTTGTGAAATGTTTTCAATCATTTGAGTATGAAGTGTTTAAATTTCTATTATTATGCTTGACTTTATTATGCTGAAGTAGCTTTTGGTATTTACTGCATTGATGATCTGTGTGTAACGTAATGCAGTTATATTACTTTTTATTATTTTTCACCTACCAGCACGTAGCGCTTATATAGTTAAGTTTAGGCTGGAGTAAGGCAGGAAACTTATGTATCTATCCTCATACACTATTGAACTTGAGTTTTTAGACTTGTGAGTTTGTCATTATCAGAAAAAAACTACCATGACTGCTTTAATTAAATAATTATCTTATTAATGTTTTAAAGAAAATTGCTTACCCATATAAACAATTTAATATGCAGATACTTGAAGTAAATGGGCCAATATAACAGAATATTTATGTGCATAACTGTTGTTTAATTGAGTGTATTTTGAATAAATTAAATGCACATATTACTTTCAGATTTGGGAACTAGTGGACACGAAGCAAGGATCTGTATCTCGAAGCAGTTTGTACAAGGCTTTGGCATTAGTAGCTTGGGCACAACAAGGAAAACAACCAAGTATGAAGCTGCTAGAGAATTTCTCAGGTGAAGGTAGTGATGTTTATTGCTGATTATTTGTCAGTACTTTTCTAAAGAAGCAATTCTAGATCATCTGACCAGATCAGTGCCATTCACAGAAGTTGCTTCCTTAAGCTTAAGCTTAAAGAGGTCCTGAACTAAGAACTTCTTTTTGACACGCTAACAGCATGTTGCTGATAGCATTTTAATTCCTATATTCATTGTCTATTATAGTGGCTTAACTATGAAGTCTGTGTTTGGCATGATTTTATAGTATATCTGTTTGCATATTCTTCCAACAGCCAGCTGAGTAAGTTGTGAAACTTTTTATTTCATTAATCATTGAATAGTAATAATTTGATGATACATGAAATGAACAGAGAAGCTGAAAAATTTTTTCTTTGAGATGGAAGTGTTCCAGGTATAACTTTAGAGTATTCCAGGTGTTTGTCAGTAATGAGGACTGAGAAAAACCTGGGGGAAAAAAAAGAAAGGGGGGGGGGAAGAAAAGAGAAAAAGAGGGGGAAAAAAAACTCAGTCATGGAGTATGGTTATGGCAGGATTTTATTGCAGTTTGACTGTTTATGAGTCCGTTCTTTAGCAACTTGGATTTGATTGTGATAGAAATGTAGAGTATTTTCTCTTTCCAAACAAGAACTTAAATTTTGCATAAAATGAGGAGTTAAGTATATACATAAAGTATCCAATTTGAACTCCAACTTTTTACATATTTTGATAATTTTTGAGTTGAAGAAAGAAATAATATTAATTTTTTCTCTTTCAGAAATAAATTTGATTCCCTTGTCCTGTAAGTTTAATAATTTCAAAACATCATCTAAATGTGTTTGTGGATCAAAGGAAAGATGTCATCAACAAATCTGTGCCAGATTTTGAAAATATATGGGAATGGTTTAGTTATGCATGTTTCTAAATTTCTTATGTATAAATCATCCAGAAAGAGTGATAAAGCATTTCTGATAGCCAAGCCGGCCTCTTGTTTATAACATTTACCATTGAACATAAAAAAGCTCTGCTAGATGTAAACTGTGGTGGTTTGATATATTCCTCATTTTCCTGCAGAAATTGCAACCATTTTTAAAGGCATGCTGGAAATTTGCTTTTTGGTATGCTGGGAAAGAGTGAATTTACATCAAAGGAATCAGAATATCCTATAGTACTTCTTAGGCTTTTGTGGCTGGTATCGTCTTTGTGATGTTTTTAAGGCGAATGGATATAGCAACAAAGGTACTGACAGAGCCATCTGTCTGAAGCAAATGACAGCATCTAACACCTACTCAAACCAAGAAACCCAAGGCTTTGAACATACATAGATGTTATTGTGCATATTGTTGTACATATGTTCAAAGAAAAAAAGGCATACAATCTATTTTCATACCTACTGTTAAATTAGAGCAAATGCTTAATAATGCAAAAGACCCTAGGCATGCTGTTGACACTAAGGAAATTTACAAAATACCTTGAGAATGTGGCAAAGTGTACATAAGCATGACTGGAAGATCAATTAAAAACTATTGGAGAAACACCAGTGACACCTTTGCCTTAATCATCCTGAATGATCTGTGATAGCAGAATATGTCATAAATGAATGCCTTGGCATACACTTTAATAAACAGAAGTGGTTGCAAAAAACAAGTCTTTTTCATTCTAGCCAGGAGGGAGGCATTGGAGATACAGCAACATACAAAGAACTTTAACAGAGATGGGGAGGGGGCAAAAAAACCTTACCACAACCCCCCTTCCACCTCTCCACTTCTGCCACACACACATAATGCTTTTAGAAATGTTAGTAACTTACATTTAATAAGTCAATAATACAAACTAATCATGGGTTTTAAAACATTTTAGGCCTTTTTGGATCATTTTTTATAAATTTTAAAGCTCTCTTTTTGGTAATTTTTTAGGTAATCAACATCCAGGCCCTGCTTGTAACACAGGAATATATAGGAGCAGAGCCTAGGAATACACAGTAACTTGCACACCTAACAAAATTTTCCACTCTTCAAAAGAGTTGCATTATCATACCAGTACCAATTGTTATGACTCATCTGTATGATGCAATAGCTTCTGTGGATAGAGTTTGTGATTATTTGATGCAATATGTCTGAACCAGAACACTAAAATACACAGATAAAATTAAATGATTATTAGTGGACTGCAGACTGAGTCTCTCTTAAATTAGAGCCAATCAATAGTTTTTATTGTTATTTTTTATTCATCACTTCAAAATTTGTTAAGATTTACTATTTTAATTTTGTAGGTAAATTGTGTGTTGTCAAATATAATAAACTGATGAAATATTTGGGAATTTGGAAATTATTTACAATAGTAGTTCGTTGTACCTAATTTATTGGTTCAATTCACATGGGATCCCTCAATATATTCCCCACCAAAAGTCAATTACACCATTGCCATCTTCTTGGTAAGTTTATTATGACATTAGAATCCATTGTTTGGGAGTATTACACCCCCACTTGTAGACAGCTGGCTGAATTTCTTCATTGTTGCCAAATATTTTACCTTGCAGAGAGTTCTTCATGTTGTCAAATAAGGCATAATCAGTTGGAGTGAGATCTAGTGAATATGGTGGGTGCAGCACAACTAAGAACTTCAGCAATGTCAGCTTTGTGGTCATAGTGTTGCTGACATTCCTTTGACCACCTCCCCTCTCACCATTGCTGAATTCTGCATCTAAGTCATGTAAGGGTCTCACAGTACACCTCACTGTTGACAATTGTTCCTTGAGGAAAACAGTCTTTTAGTGACCTGAAGTGTCCTAAAAGATTGCTAACCTACAGATGGAGCAGCACAAAATTTCATGGGCCATTGACTCCCTGGATGTTTCCATTGCATGAATTGGACTTTCTTCCCTGATGTGTGGTAGTGATATCATCACCGTTCACCAGCTACTTAAAAAAATCCAGATTTTCATTATGCATTTCCAGTAACTGACAACAGACTTCAATGCTTTATCCTTTTGTGCCTATATCAAATCCCTTGGAACCCAGTGTACACTCACCTTTTACATATTCAAATTGTTGTAAATAATGGTGTGCCAATGCATGTCTGACATTCCAATTCATCGAAAGTTGTGCACATATCATCCATAATCAATTCAGACAAACCTAAATGTTACAGGCAGACTGCTATGTTGATAGATGGCCAATACTCGCTTTCTTATGTGCAGATTCCCTGTTGCTGGCAAACCCATTAACCCATTGTAAACATTCTTCTGTGTAGGAACTTCTTGGCCCTGTATTGCTGTTAAACACCAATGGATTTCTGCAGTTTTGATGCTTTCCTAAAAAATCATGCAGTCCATCTTTGTTAGTTGCCCTCCATCTTGTCCACACCTTTTTCTCCCTGACAACAAATGAATATTGTCCTTTTGTTACACACTCTACTTACAGCTACCATCTAGCATTCTGTAACATGAACTAATATCGAGTCCATTGCCCAATGAATGGACATGCCCATAGATTTACTGTATTCGTAAAACACTGCTATTGTAAATCACTTCCAAATGCCTTCACTGTATATCCAAAAGATAGCAAGAAAAATCAGATTTGATCATATGGAAAAGGAACTTGTTCATTTAGTATTCAGCCAGTATATTGATGACTTACATGGAGAAAGTAAGACTAAGATAGCCATATATAAAGAATGAGTGCAAACAGGCTACCAAAAGTTTTAGAAATAGCACTCCAAGGGTAAAAAAATCCTCTAAGAGACACTAAAGAAAATGCAAATGCACAATCCTACAGTTTGGACGTTTGTAGATTTGGGAGTGAATAACAGAGGGAGAGAGGAAATAATTACTTTTAATAACGTATAATTACTTTACATTCCTCCTTTTTTTCCTAAAGGTTTCAGAATAGCACGCTCACAACTCATGGTTCATTAGATGCAATGCATAAAAGGTGTGACAACAAAATTATTAATAATAATGCATGCTTTATTGGCCCAGTCACTCTTTTCCCAACTTTGATCCATGTGACTGTGAACAGTTTTAAAAACACAGGAACTGAAAATGTTATAGCATCACTTTTCAAGGGATTATTGAATAGTTGATTTTATGTATCTTAAAATGGTTGTATTTAGAAGTACAAACTTTGTAGATGTTGCAATGTCATTAAGGCTTATGAGAGGCCTTCATGCAGGATAATTTAATAACTGGTACATATAGCAAATATTTGTTACAGAGCTGCCGAGACCTGAACTTGGTGACTTGACAGATTTAGCACACAAACAGGGAGCTAATCCAATGAATCTAGGTCTGCGATACCCCGACATATGTCAGTTAGATACTATTGAAATAGATGTGGTACCTGAAAAGAAAGGCCTGTTCCTGAAACATGTGGAATATCAAGTCACAAGCAAGGTGAGCATATTTTTTTTTTTTTTTTTTTTTTTTTTTTTTTGGCACCAGAAATGTATTTTAGTTGTATTGAATCAGTATGAAACATCCCTTGGGCAGATCAGTAACCTTTAAATGTTCTTTATGCAAGGAAAGTGATGAGAATGCTACTCTATTATTATTGAATGGTCATTAATGTTGTGCAATCAGGTGACTGTTTAGTATCCTTATGAGCTTTTTTTAAATGATAATGGTTTGTACAGAGTTAATCAAAAAGATTTCTGGAATTTTGCAATAAACTGCATATACACTGATAAAGCTAGAATGACAAAGCAAGCACTAACAGACACAGTAACTGTGAAAGTTTTTTTAATTTATTTCAAAGATGTTCATTATAGATTTTCATGGCTACATTGGTAATATTGATGTACACATTCCATTGAATGAAGATATAGAGAGATACATGGTTGATTTTCTGTTGCGCAGTTTGGTTTTACACATCATGCAAGGATATCTGTATCTCTGAATGTATCTTTCCTGTATTCTGCTTGAAAGCAAATTGAAATGTGATTATGGATTTGGTCATATGGAATTCCACCATACAAAATATCTTCTTTGCAACTATGGCCACCATGTTCTCAAATACTATCTGTTTTTTTTTTGTTTATTTACGGACGTTCTTTAACATGTAAGGTTATCAGCATCCCATTCTATTCAGCGGGTGAAATGACCGACAAATTTTGCTCAGAGGCCTCTTCTTTCAGGCTTTAGGTTCTTTTTCGTGCCGTAAATTTACGACACAGGACCCATTACTTTACTTCCCTTCCGAAGGAAGCCATACTTAAGATTTTTTACGGCCAAAAAAATCCATTGATCCTGGTCGGGTTTGAACCCGCGATCTTGGGTTTAGAAGGCAAGTATGGTTACTGCTACACCACCAGGACCGAGATATATATATATACACCATCTGGTGGCCAACAGATCAAACCATTAACTAGAGATGTTAATTGGAACTTGTACTGTGAAGCTAATCATAAATTAAGATCATTGTATGACTGAGTCGAACTACTCACTCCTATTGGCTCCACATACTTGCTTGTATAACAAGTGAGGCCAATAAGAGTGTGTAGTTTGACTCAGTCATACAATGATCTTAATTAGATCAAACCATGTTCATTGAAATTTATGATCTAATGAATAGGATGGGTTGGGCATGGGTGCATACAGGAGTAATACCCCTGAAAGGATGTAGAGGAGATGATAATGATAGATGTAGTATGTGTGGGGGAGCAGTCAGTGTGTTCCAATTTATTGAAATGCGAGAAAGTCAAATGGTGAGAAAAAGTTTGGGATAATAAATGGGACAATTTACAAAAGGATTTAATGTTAAATAAAATGTTATTAACAAGAGTGTAAAAAACATCTGGAAAATGGGAGAGTTTTTGGGTAAAGTTAAGGAGAAGTGGGAACGAACTAGGAAGAAAGTAAAAGGAGGAGGTTTCTAACGGACAGACAACCACATGGTTTACGAGATAGGAAACCGTATTTTGGAGAATGCTGGTAGGATCTTCAGTAAAAATAGTAGGTTAATAATGTATCTTAAGATATAGTTGTTATTGTAAATTGAGGGTATATTGTTATAAAAGATTGTAAAGTTAATTATGGAATAAATTCTTTCATTCATTCATAAATTGTTAATGAAAATAATAAATATAATAAATAAATATAAATATAATAAATATAATGCAAGATAAGAGATAGCGATATTTCCTGGCTTTCATTTCAAAGCCTCTATACCTTTATAATGTTTTCATGTCCTGAAGGGTCTATATGTAGAGCTTTATAAGCTCTTAAAAATGTAAATGGTAGTCTAAATACATTTATTTTGTTTAAAAGCATTAATTTTCCATGTGTCTGTTTACAGAAATATGGATCATTAGTAAGGAGACGCTATAATGACTTTGTGGCTCTTCATGAACTGTTGCTTGGAAGGTTTCCCTACAGGCTCATACCAAAGCTGCCTCCAAAAAAAATGGTTGGAGGTAGGACTTAATATCATATTAAGAGTTTACCTTGAGAAGTTGGTATGCAGTTGTCAGCATCACATTGTAAACTACACTGTTATCTGTTGTCTTTTTCCAGCTGACTCTCAGTTTATTGAAGAAAGGCGAAAGTCTCTCAGAAGATGGCTAACTTTGGTGGCACGACATCCTGCACTCACTGGTGACCCATTGCTCAATTTCTTTCTCACATACACTGGTGCAGATGTACAGCATAAGATTAGAGAAGTGTTTAGGCGAATGCCGGATGAGTTCACCACTTCAGAACTTGCAGCCCGTGCAAAGGTAATGTATGTTAGATGGATAGCTCTTAACTGATGACTGCTTTAAAATAATAATTTAATAGAGTTAAGAGATACTTAATATAAATGACAAACTGGAGATGTGAAAAATTTATAAAGTTTTCATGGGTAAGTATGAATAATAGTGAAAGTAATTCTTTTTACCATATAATCACTTAGAATAATGGAAAGTAAATATTCAAATGGTAACTGTTTTGGTATTAATAAGACTTCATTTATTAGGTGGAAAATGTTAGCTATCTTTGTTGATACAACAGAGTGGTTTCCAGAGCCTCTTTGCTTATCATAGCATTAAGAAAGAGTGTCAGATTTTTTAAAATATGTGTATGTGAACTGTGGGAGATTCTTGCTTAAACTGAAAATGTTCAGAAGTGCTTTCTAATTAGTCTCACCAGTAGAGCTAATGGCAAGAAAATAAACTTACTTTCCCAGGTACTAAAGGAAGTTAACTGACAGTATACGAAACCCTTTAGAAATCTTACAAAAATTACATGTATGGATACTTTCTGGAGAACTATATTTGCGCAGAGTTTAGTTATGTTTCATGGTAGTGCTAAGGGGGTAGAACATGATTAATTTTCCGAAAAGCAGTGATAGTGTAGAAATGCTTTCTATACCAGTCAATATGCTTTTATATTAGAAAACTGCTGCTGACTGTATTCCGTTTAATTGATGAAAATCCAAAACTTCTTGCATTTCTGGTTTTAAAGAAGAAAATGGTAAACTTCTATGGTTTTCATGAAGAAACAAATGCATCATTGAAGGTTGAATTACCTATGTCAGTACTACTCGCAATCACATTATGTAATGTACTGTAATAACATGGCTTGTAGGAGCCTTACTGAGACTTTGGTTATGTTTTGAAGCATGAAGGTCTTTAAATATTGTACTTATGTAGCTGTTGACAATGGAGTGGTAATATATCCTAAACTTACGTATTCATTTTTACACTAAACTCCACACATAAAAGTAAGACACATTTCGGAAGAATCTCTCCCATCTTCAGTTGCTCACTGAACCACCGTTACTTGAAACAATGACTAGACACCCGGATGTTCCACCAGAGGCACCTAAGTTTAGGATATGAAGGTCTTTGTTTCTGACAAGTGGCCATTCATTATTTAAGTAAATGTAAAAGTTCCTTAAATGTAACACTGGTGAGTGAAAAAATGCTATTATAATATAAACTCAAATGGCAACCAGCTGAACTTAATTATGAAATGAAATATATAGATGAATCCGAACTCCCTGAAAAACTTTCACAAGTTATTCAGGGATGTTTTCTGAGTGTATTGATATAAGAAACCCATAGTCTCTGGGGGCTGATTACCTGCTAATTTCATTGCTTTTATTTTGTTTAACTCAATTACCTTTATATCTGTTCACTTGAAATATCATTTTTGCCAAATAAAACAATCTTTCATTGCTGTTGTAGAGCATAGTAGTATGTATTTTCAGTGCCAGTTTCAGTACCACTCAGTTTTGTCTCAACTTTCGTTTCTTGCATTACATTACATTGCAGTAAATGTTATGGAATACCTTGATGAAAAGTTAGCATAGATGGATTGATTATGGTAGTCCTGTTTCATGGCCAGTTCAATCACCAGATCTGACACCCATGAAATTTTTCTTCTGGAGTCACTTGAAGAGCTTGGTGTACATGACTGGTCAATACTAATATGGACCTGGTTGCCAGGATTGTAGCAGCCACTGACAATGTGTGCCAATGTTCTGGGATGCTAGAGTCTGTGCTACAGTCCATGAGATGTCATTGTGGAATCTGTTATGATCATGGCAGTCGACATTTTGAACATTATTTTAAACAGTGTAATTTGGGTTTTTTCATGTCATTTTTTTCTAATATTTGGTCATCTGTCCTTAAAAATAAATAATTGCAGTTGTCAGGAGGCGATGAGTAATTGATTAAAACGAAGCAGACCGTAATGTAAACCCACTCTACAGCAATCAAATGTATTTTGTGTGGGAACTGGGAACAGTCATATTCTGAGTAAGCAGATACAAAGGTAGTTGAGTTAAAATATATGAAAATCAAAAGCTAGTTGATAAGGCCCCTGTAATAAAGGAAATCAAAATTGTTTGTAAAAAAAGAATTAATCCTATAGTTAGAAAGTGAAAACAATGAAATTACCCAGTAATGAGCCACGGGAGACTTATATCAAAACACTCAGAAAAGATTCCTGAGCAATTTGTGAAAGTTTGTTGGTAGAGTTTGGATTCACCCTATATAGCATCACAAAATTACTAAGTTTTCAGCAATATATCTGTCATTCATTGTTATTCTCCACAACTAATTGCTGCTAAACGCATGCCACAGATTTCAGATACCAGAAATGCATTTTGACTTGAAAATACTATACTATCATTAAGAGATGCATAAACACAAAATGCAGTTATATAAATTGGTCAACTTTGGACACTCATTAGAGCTGGTAGTTACTTGTTATATTGCAATGTGAAGGAAAAATATTGTATTGATTTCAGGAGCTGGTGCCCCCAGACACACATAGTGAGTTTGCCAACAGTAGAGATCAAATAAGAGTAATATTGAATGGCATTGCACGCATCAAGCAGATTGCTGATGTTCTGGCTTTTCGATCCCATGGGTAAATATTTTAACTGTGACTTTGACTCTATAATTTACATCATGTGGCTTCTTGAGTTTAGTGCTTGCTTTGAAGCTAACTGGATTTCAAATTTTGCTTTGTTCTTGGTTCTGAATATATTGGCACATAAGATATGTTCATATACTGCTAGAAGACATGGTTGGTGAACTTCTTTCTCCATTAGCATAAAAACAAAATTATTTAATAGAAGTACAATGCAATGTTCATGTGCCAAATATATTGTACAATTGAGTTTATTAGATCTTTATTGTTAAGTTTCCGTAATGTGAGTGCTAGGTCATGTCAAATGTGTTTCAAGTGTTTTTTGATCTGGTTGTACACTTTTGGGGTCATTTACACTGTTACATTTTGAAGATGTCAATATGCCAGCATATTTCACATATCTAATTTCTTTCATTACTTTAATTTACTCACACACATACACTTATCCTAATGGTTAGCACACATATCTTTTGGAATCTGGAGCACACAGTATATGAATGTGAAACGAATTAAGCAGCCTTCAAGTACCAGAAATCAGCATTCAGTATGCATTTTTAACAAAGAGTCTGTTCTATTATGGAGTATTGTGCTTGCTCTTGGCCCTAGATTTTCCGTAATAACTCTCATACACCCGGACATAATTCAGTGACTTTTGATATAAACATAAGTTGGTATATCAGAAGCATGATGTTCTCATAGCAAATGTTGAAAATACCATTGAACGTAAGAAAATCCTTTTTCCAGAATTCCCAAATCCAAAAATCTAACATCTTAAAATTGCAGATTAAAGAATATCGTTGCACCTTTTTCCAGTAATAATAGAATGAGACATAATTGTGGTTGCAGAGAGATGAACAGTGACAATTGCCATGTTAGCCAATTTGATCTCATGCCAAGGCTGTTATTTACATTTGTTCATTCTCATCATTCAGCAACAAAGTAAAACAAAAGGAAGGTCAATATAATAACTAGCATCTTGTATATCATTTGTGTATCATTCTTATGTATTCCATAGTGTACAAAAAGTACATTAAGGATTGAATAGCTGTTGTCTGTAGGGTAAATATGAAAAACTATAAGAATAAGTAAGAGTCATAGAAAGCTCAGTTGGTTTGCATTTCCTGTAATGAAGATTATAGTGATCCATACTCTAGAAGTTAAAAGGAGTGTAATGAATGTTGTGACAGGTATGCAACAGACATGGCAGAACTAGGATCCCAGCTAACCAGCTTAGCCAATGAACCTCATGGTTCATCAAACTGGGCTACTGGAGGCAATAAAGTTTGGGCAGACATGAAAAAAGGCTTCCATATCATATCTAAGTAAGTAAAACCGCAGTGTTTTATTTATATTATTTTCAGTAGAAATGCTTTAGTAAAAGAAATTGTCTAGAAGTCAAGATAGTATGATTATATGTACAAGGGTTATTTGGAAAATCTGGTGAATTTTCATGAATAGGGTGAAAGTTTGTTAAATGACTGCATTAGAGGTAAGCATAATCCTTGTACAGATGTATATGTTAGTGGTGCGAATGAGCAAAAGATGCACAGTGGTTTCTGGTCGAGTTCATTTTCTGTTAATATGTTTATATAGTAATCAGGTTAGTATATCTCTTATTTCTGTACTGAACATGCTGGAGAGGTGGTTTAACATGTGCATCATTAAGTACAGTGTCAGGATAATTTTTGCAATGCCTCTCTTGTTGAGTAAGCTGAGTAGTAAAGTTTTGCATTCCCAGACTCATGAAGTGGTTAGCAATGTTTACCAGATCATGAAAATGGAAGCTGAATTAGGAAATGTCACAAATATAAAAGCAGTTCAAAATAGGGTAGCACAGGCAACTGGTGTCTCCTCATGAAGCATAAACTGCATAGTTAAAGAGTTGAAGAAAACAGAAGCCGGAACTTCTAAAGCGTTCTCTGCTCCTCACAAGGAAAGGCCTAGAATGTTACCTAAAGCTACCTTGAACAAATTTAATGAATCTCTGGTTCCCAGGACAATAAATGATTATTACATGTTGAAAAATGTAGACCAACGCTAAACAAAACTTCTAACAAGGCTAAAAAAAATCAATCCATTGGTTTAGATGGCAGTATTTCAACACTGCACAAAATAATTTTTGCTCTGGGTTTCCTCTGGAGAAAAACCAAAAATAATAGGTGGATATTAATAGAGCAGGGAAACATCCAGGAGAAAAGGATCACTTACTTGAGAGCCATAAAGAAATACATAAATAAAAGAAAGAAGGTTGCTCCATCATCTTCATGAATGAAACTTATGTTCATAGTTTACATACAATCCCATCAGCTTAGAGTGATGATTCTATGGAGGGACTCTTAGCTCCAGTGTCAAAAGGGCAAAGGCTGATTGTGCTATATGCAAGAAATGAAGATGGTTTTGTTGTTGAGTTGGTTTATTTACGGGCACTCTTAACATTTCAGGTCATCAGCATCCCACTCAAATCAGGGCATGAAATGATCCTTAACTTTTGCTCAGAGGCCTCTTCAATCAAGCTTGATGTTCTTTTATGCTGTAAATCTACAATATGGAACCCATGATTTTACTTCCCTTCAAAGGAAGCCATATTTAGGATATTTATTCCTGGAAAAATCCGTTAATCTGTGATCTTGGGTGCACAAGGTAAGTATGGTTCCACTACACTACCAGGACTGAAAAGATGGTTTCGTTGAAAACACATATCTACGCTGCAAGGCTCATGGGAAAAGTGATGATTATCATGGCGATATGAATTATGTAAATAATGATAGATGGATAAGAGAACGGCTTATTCCTCTTCCTCACAGTATCTTTGTAATCAACAGTGCACCATACCATAATTTAATGCTTAATCCTTCTTCAAATTCCAATACCTGTAAACCTGAAATGATATCCTGGCTTACTAACTACATATTGGAACAATAGCTTCAAGAAATTGGCAACTTAAATAGTTAATAAAACCAGAGCTATACAAATTGATAGAAAAGATTAAATCCAAAGACATCACATAGAAAACATCTGATGAAATCATGGACAGAGTGACCCTGCCTGTTACTACCACCTCTCCATCAAATAGCAACCTATTTGCCATAACAAGACTGGGTGGACCCTGTTCTGAACCTCCCTAACTTAGAAAACTTTAAGTAGGTCCTGGGGATCAAAAGCCGGGACTTACCAGCCAGCAGGACCAAGGAAGCAAAGAGTATAATTCTTAGTAACCTCTTTTTTCCTAGTGCTTTAGGGGACTCCTAGGGACTGGAGGCACTATATTGCCTTAACCTCTTATTGTTGATAAACCTGTCTCCATATAGGAAACAGCTCTTTTGGAGGGTATTTTTTAGGTGAAAAAGTGATCCTGTTTTTTCTTACTTTGCAGCACTCAATAGATCTCAGTATAACCTTTTTTTGAAATATATGATTACTTTTCTATCTGAGTTTGTAGCATCTCTGTTAATGACCATGGAGCTACTTCTGCTATTGTATTCATTAATTTAAAATGTTCACGACTGAAGAAGAATAAGAAAAGTAAGCTGGAGTAATATATACTTACAAATAGCTACTAAGAAAATTAGAAATATTTGGGTTTGAAAACACTGATAATGGGCATTTTTATAAGAAGTGTTTTTTTGGGGGGGATGGTCAATTTGGTCACATAGCCTTTTCGATTTTATCTGTTTGCAGCTTTTTGCAGTGTTACAGAATGTAAGTTCAAGAAAAAGTGCATACTTAATAATTTTGACAATCATTTCTTTTACTTGCCCATCAGATAGTATGTGCCTGGTACAATATTCCTGTCTCCTGATAGGAATGGCAGCGGAAAGAATAGCTCAATTCATGACTGGTTCATAGGATCGTGCAACAAATGCATGCAGACAAAACAGTCGTAATGCATGGAAACATGCAATGGAATGCAAAAAACAACTTTTTAGGATCTATGTTAATAGTTAATCACATTCAGTATATAACTAAATGTAATGTAGGAATATAACACGTAAAGGAAATAATTAATATGGAAAAAGGCAAACACTTTTAACAGTATTAGTTTTGCATATATATATATATATATATATAAAAAATCTAAGCTAATGTAACCTAACCTAAATTTTCAAAGTACATGAAATAAAAGTAAAATTGCAATCTATGCAATTATCCTGTTCCGTTATCTAAGAGAACCACCAAAGGTCACTATGTCACCTGCCAGCATTAGTCTGTACCCAGCTGGAGATGAGAGCGAATGCTCTTGAAACATGAAGAATTAATCAGTTAGTGAAGTTTTAGTGTCACCTAATACAGACTCATTTGTATATTTGCAATCTATGCGTTGTCCTCCCTAAAAAAGGAAACTTATATTCTGTGTAAAAAGGGGGGGGGGATTTAAACCCACTATTTTCCCATTAGTAGCATAATGAGCTAATGAACTGACATGGACGAGGTAATTATCCTCCTATATTTGTTAACTGGGATTTAGGCTTGGTTTTCTCTGCTGCCATTAGTGAAAGCAGGCATGACTGGTGCACATGTACTCTATGTAAAGATAGTCTTCTTTTGGGTTCATAAAACTTTTGCTAGTTAATCTTCAGCAGTTGTGTTACATTCTTCAGGGAATTCAGCCTGTTATCAAGCAAGGCACTTCAGCAGGCTGTAAGGGAGGAAGATGAGGTGTGTGAGAGGCTAAACTTGTTGCTGGATATTCTGGTGGCACATAGAGAACTCTGTGAAAGGCATGAAAAGGGTGTGGCACAAGATCATGCCAAGGCTCTAGCAAAGATGCTGGCACTAAAGAAAAGACAGATGCAAGGTGTCATCAGGGGTACAGATGTAAGTATTAGAACTGTAGCCTACAATGATATGTGAGACTCTATAATTTTCTTTGAAAAAAACCATTTGCCTGGTGTCAAGAGTTTAAACTTTGAATTTTTTTTAAAATGGAAAATTGCATTAATTATTTTATTTCCCTGTAATGGAATTTGGTTAGGACAAAATAATTAAAAACTGCTTTTAATATTAATTCAATTTGGAATGGAACACTGTTATTTTTTATTTGATTGATTGATTTATTTATGGACGCTCTTTAACATCTCAGGTCATCAGCGTCCCATTCAACTCAGGGCGCGAAACAGCTGACAAATTTTGCTCAGAGGCCTCTCTTTCAGGCTTGAGGTTCTTTTTCGTGCCGTAAATGGGCCCACAGCTTTACTTCCATTCAGAAGGAAGTCATACTTAGAATTTTTATGCCCAAAAAAATCCATCGGTCCTGGCCAGGTTCGAACCCATGGTCTTGGATTTAGGAGGCAAGTATGGTAACCACTACACCACCAGGACCGACATGGAACACTGTGAAATGCCCATTATTAATCTCTTCTGAGTCAGATGTTTAAAACACTCTTTATGGTTTCACTTAAATGAGATTTATTCAGGACACATGTTTCTGACTCAGAAGATATTAAAAACTGCTTTTTTATAATTAGACATGCAAAATATATTCAGCACTTATCTGAAGAAATCTTAGTCCAGTATATAGTTTTCTTATACTGAAATAAAAATAAAAAAGCAAGATTGAAAATGTCAATGGCTTTAAGTATCTCATTTTTATCTGCTAGGCTGAATCTGTGGAGCAGTTAGAATCAAAGATGATGGAGCAGGAGTCTGTCATTGCCAATGTGGAATTGCGCAATGCATTCTCTCTTCATTGTTTGCATTTGGAGACACAGTTGGTTCATGCACATCTTGAAATTCTTGCAGCTGTTTTAGGAACCATAGTAGCAGTTCAAATCCGTGGACATTCAGAGGTAAGGGTGTTTTCATTCTATGTAATCAATTATGTGTCACATAGAGGTGCAATCCTGTATAATAAATTGCCAAACTCATTTAAAAACCCTTAAGCATAACATTTATGTTATGTAACCTATTGTTAAAACATAATTTTTATACTGTGTAGGAATTCTTGGAAACTAAGTTAGTTATGTATGTATATGTATATATAATACATTTTTACTTATTATTGACAAAGCGAAATGTGCAAACTGTATAAAATTAAGTTACTGGAAACTCAAACACTTTCGAGTAACGGCAGTTCAGTGAGCAACTGAAGATGGGAGAGATTCTCCCGAAATGCGTCTTACTTTTGTGTAAGTGAATGGAGTTTAGTGTAAAAAAAGAATACCTAAGTTGAGGTTATATTGCCACTCCATTGTCAACAGCTTTGTAAGTACAATATTTAGGAGAGATGCCTGTAGTATTTCATTAGTTTCTGTTTGAGCAACACTCTTTTTGTTTTTCCTTATGTAAACAGAAACTCCATTAAATATTAAAGATATACTTTAAATAGACAACATAAAGGATAAAATTCCTCCTGGTAAACAAATGGACTTATATGAAATCAGCTATAATATCTCAACAAGATATATAAAATCAAAAGAACCAGTACTTTTCATTTAAAGAGTACATGACAATTATCAAATAATAAATAGACTGAAAAATCAGCACTATCACATCATTATTGGTCCACAAACCATGCATTTAAAAAAAATTAAACTTTTTCTAAAAGCAACCACAAACCATGCATTTAAAAAAAATAAACTTTTTCTAAAAGCAATTAAGAAGTCAATAGAATTAACAATCAGGGAAAGTTTATTTATATACATGAATAAAAAAGAGTAGGTACATTTCAATCTTCCAAAACAAAATGACATCTCGAAATATGTGTAATTTATAGGCAAAATTTAATAATGAATTCAGTGATGAAGTCAACCAATTTCTAAACATATGCTGGTGAAAATTAGCGAAATTTAGTGATATATGGTTAAAATTTGAATTTAATAGATTGTTTTATTTATTCATCTCTACTATCAATTAATTTACTTTTTCATTTGTTTCCCTTTACTTTTCACTCCTTGATCACATATTAATGCTTATAAGCAGCAATGGCAGTTGTAAATGAAAGTCTGTATAAAATACAGTACTAGAGGTGAAATGGTTGGAAAGGGTGTATGATACATTAGTAGAGACTAGTATGCTATATGGTGTTGAATTATGGGGTCTCAATGATGGATGGGAAATTTTAGACTTGGTACATAGGATGTTTTGCAAGAAGGTTCTAGGATTGCCAGTTGCAGTAGTCAAAGAAGTTACACAAATAGAAGTGAGAAGCATAGGAAGAAAAGAATTAATTATAGAAAGAGCTCTTAAGTACTGGAATAGGATCCTGAATTTAGAGGACAAAAATTTATTAAAACAATGTTGGAACTATCAAGAAATGATCTAAACAAAAGTTGAGCAAGTGATTTAAGAATTAATTTGGAAAATAATGGTTTTGGAGAAATATAGTGGAAGAGAGAAACCAACTTTAAAGGTTTCTGGAGCGTTTAAGAAAAAGATATGAAAATATGGAGTTACAGAAACTATTTAATGAACTAATAGAGAAGAGGTCACTAGTTTTCCACATCCAAATGAAAAGAAAGAAAAGGGTATATATATATTAATAACACAAGTAAAGAAGAAAGAGAGGTGATTGTGTAGTTAAGAATTGGAGAAGTGCATGTTAAAAGGACAAAGAAATGGGCATGTGCAAGGTGAATGTCCTTTATGTAGAGGAAGAGAAATTGTAGAACAATGTTCGAATATAAAGAAACTGAGATATGGATAAGATAAAGAATGGGTAAAAATGGCTTAAATTGAATAGCACAATTGCTCTAAAGGTATCTTTGAAAAAAATTATAAGAACATAGGTCAATACTTATTCAGAGTAAAAATTAAATGGAAATGGGCAGTAAAACATTATAAATAGAATGATAATAAATAATGTATATGTGCTTATATAGTTATACAGAAAACTGATCATGTGTATAAGCTTTGTTTGTAGCTTGTTATACTGATGGCTGTCTAACTGAAGTAATGTCTAGGGCCAGTTTGAACAACAACAACAACAATAATAATAATAATAGCAACAATGAACAAAGTGTTGTTGTTATGCTTGGCTAGAATGTAACTTTCATCATTGATGTATTAGAATGGCAAAAATTTAATAACCAAGAGAATGTATTGACATACTGGGAGTCTGAGTCGTCCACGGCCGAAGATCAAGATAACATATCTTTGAAACCAGTTCCGTATATATTTAAGGTTAGTGAAGTATGAAGAGTGTTAAGACGACAGATTCAATTCACATGAGCTTCACTGTGTTAGTTCCATATGAAAACTTTTTTAAAGATTTACAATTTTTAAAAAATTTTTGGTCTGAGTATTGGTTAACATAGTATTTGGTACAAATCATAGTATTAAGATTAAATATGAAAAAAAAAAAAAAAAAGGTTTTTCTTTAATCCATGCAAGCAATATAAATGTGTTAAACCTTACAGGCTTTATTGCCAGATTGTGAAACATGTTATCTTTATTGTGTAAACATTAATACAGAAATAGAGAAATTAATCTTAATTTTCTTTCATTCTATGACTGAACAGAATAGAGTTTGGACCTTAATTAAAGGTTAGTAACTGGATTGTTAGATTCTACTATAATCAATAGTGCAGCTTTTTGGGAACATACTTTTTCCCAAGAAGTTGTTTTAGAATATAAGCAGAACTAATTGTAGAGTTTGATATTGCATATAGTAACAATGGCTGCAAATTCAAGAGAAGTACTGCAGCTAACAGTGAACCTGAAATTGTCATGCTTCGTAATATGAGGAGCATTTTCTCATATGCAGTGAACTATCTTTCTTTTTATAACTTTTAATATTGATAATCAGTTTCCAGAATTTTATTGAAAATAAATAAGGGCACAAATAAGCCTAAATCAATGCGTAAGTTACTTAAAAATCATTTTTCCAAGTTAGAAGGAACTTTATTCTTGTTATTTGTCAGAATTAAGAAAGCAACATGGCAGTAGGTAAATCACATGTTTGATCCAAGGGCATTATGGTCAGTAAAAAGTTTGAGACATAACAGCATGGAGATATGCATGCTTTAAACCAATAAAATAATATATTAAGGTTCCTCTATGCAAGCAACAACAATTAAGTTGTAGAGGATTTGAATCAATCAGTTCTGATCATTAGTTTATTGGAGTAGTCAGGGTGTATGATACAAGGGTAGGTTCATAAATTGCCGGCCTTGCTGATTAGGATTATGACCTTCACAAAATCCTTATTAGGTGTCATACTCTATCTGTTAAGTAAATAAATGCAGCTGTAACTTCTGTATTGCTTTGTTCAGTTATTCAGATATAATTGCATAAAGAAGGCTATGTTGTAAAAGATTATGACATGTTCAAAATGGAGTATCGACCTGTTATTAAGTTCTTCACAAAAGAAGGGCTTACTCCAAAAGAAATTAAACAGCGATTGGATGGTGTATATGGGGAAGCATCCCCCTCACATTCTACCATAAAGGAAAGAACCAAACCTTTTCAAATGGGTCATGAAAACATTGAAGTTAAAGGGTGTGCAGGTCTGCCCTTGAAGGTGCTCACTCCTGAAAACATCGCTCTTATGAAAAAAGAAATTATGGAAGACCAGTGGCTCAATAGCAGCAAGATTAGACCTTTCTAAAAAAACAGTCCTTCAAATTATACATGAATATTTAAACATATGAATAAGCTTAGCGCCCTGACTTCTTTCTCTGTCCAAAAGCAGCAACAAATCATCTGTTGTTAGGCATTTTTGGAGCTCTGCCTGGTAATGAGAGAGAGATGTGCTACAGGCCCCTACTATGATCTCTTGTTCAAAAGAGAATCAATGGAGTAGTGTAAACATGGCAAAGCACTGCCTCTAAATGTCAAGGTCATTCAGCTAACCAAGAAAATCATGGCCATAATCTTTTGGGCCTGTGAGGGAATACTCTTTATTGACTTTAAGGAAAGGAACACCACAGTAAATGGGGAGTACTATGCTGGTCTACTGCACAGACTACATGCTTCGATCAAAGAGAAAAGGTAAGGAAAGCTGGTGGTGTGAGCCTTCTTTATGATAATGCTCCTGTGCACACAGCTCTGGTTGCAAAGGAAGCAGTGAAGAATTGTGACTTCATGGAGATCCACCATCCACCCTAAAGCCCAGATCTAACTCCTAGTGACTGCTTCCTCTTCTCAAAACTCAAGAAGGACCTTCAAGAAAGGAAATTGAAGTATGACAAAGAAGTAATGGATGCTGTTTATGCCCATTTCGCAGACAACATTTCTGACTATTTTTTGGAGGGGATTGAAATGTTAATTCAAAGATGTGGGAAGTGTATTTGAATAAAGGGTAACTATGTTGAAAAATGAAATAGAGTTTTTGTCTTTATCATATCTAGAAAATGGTTAGGCCAGAAACTTATGGACCTACCCTTGTACTTCATTTTTTATAATGTATGTGTGCATACATGTTTGTTTTTGTACGTACTCTAAAGGTAAATTAAAAATTCATATGTTAGAAATTTTAACTATCTATTAGCTTTGATTGTTATCTCACACTTCCAAGCACTGACTATGCCACTGACTTTCACGTAGGTGTGTGATGTTTGGTGGATTCAGAGTGGGAGAATACACAATACCTAATCCTTTGTTAGAATGGTTAGCAGCTGTGGGAATAGGGTTTGTGAAAAATAAAACAGATGTTTTCTTTCAAAACAAAATATGGAGGGTTCAGTATTTGATGCCAAATTATTTCTGAAGTCCACAACCAAAAAATCTAGAAGACTTTAATATATGGTGGGGTCTGTTCACAAATAAACAGAATGTGTGTGCATTTTCAGGATGAATTTAAGAGATGCTCTAGGTACCTTGAATTGTGGATGTACGAACCTATTTTTCATGCATAATAAACACTCTTGGTGAATACTAACATTGATATATGTACCCAGAATATATTTTTTATTTTCTTTCATGAAAATATGGTTTTGCCTTGAAATTTAAAATTATATATTAATGTAAATATTATTATAATTACAACATCCAGTAGGGTATAGAAATATTGGAAGTCACTAATATACACAATATACTTGCTAACTAATTCATTAAATTTATGATTAACCTATGACTATTGTTCATTGAAATATATTCCCTGCTGTTTTGATACTTGGAGAGTTTTTGTGTTTATCATTCCACTCTAAAGATTAATGTTCTCATGTCTTTGTTTTTGTGCTTAGGAGTGGGACATGCTCTTGTGCTTTGCCAGAAAGTCAGATCTTACCATAACCAATAAGGGAACATAGGCTTTCACAGCTGGAGTCACAGATATCACTAGAAATATCTTCTGGGCTGTTTTGCAGTGGTCTCTGGAGCTAAGAGTTCCAGATGTTTTGTCCACAACTGCGGCAGACATCTTCATTGGCATGAATGAAGTCTTCTTGGAGAAGTATTACTGCATCTGATGTGTTGACTGTCAATATTGCTGTATTTGTATTGTGAGTGTCCTCTGCTGATTGGTCTGGAGTGGGCAGAGGTATGGCGACTGGTGGGGCGGCCTGACCTCTTCTATGTTGTTGTTCTCTTCTGATTGGTTTGTTATATGCCCGACTACAATAAAACTACAAACATTCCAATGATTTCAATAAGAAGGAAGAGGCTCTAAAACTAAATAGCAACTGGCACCCAGTAATCCAAAGCAAAAATAGGTATATAAATGAAAAAAAAAGCATAGCGAACCAATCAGAAGAGAACAACAAGATAGTAGAGGCCAGGCCTCTTCCACTAGCTGCCCTACCTCTGCCCACCCCGAACCAATCAGCAGAGGGCTCTCACAGTACAAATTAGAGTGATACTGATGGCCAACACAGCAGATGCAGTGATATCTTCTTCAAGGAGACTTCGTCCACGCCACTGAAGAGGCCCACCAAAGTTGTGGACGAAATGTTTGGAACTCCTAGCTCCAGCAGACCATGGCATAACAGCCTGAAAGATACCTCTAGTGATATAACCAATAAGGTTTATATTTTCATGTACAATCACATGCATTATAGGCAGTGATGTTAACCCTTAGAGAGCAACAAAAATGATTGCTGTCCATCCTATGTCAGATGCCTGCTAATCATTCATTTCTAGGATGTGTCCTCAAGATGATATGGAAGCAAGCATGTATTGTGCATTTGTTTCTCAACTACCAAAAAAACATTTTAGTATGCTGACTTAAGTCTTGTGCATTGCTTCTTCACATTTCTTCTTATAATGCAGACTGCCTAGTAGTGGTGGCGGTGGTTTTAAAGAGAGTTTATAGACTCCCACACTTCAATTATAGGCTCCAAACCACTTATAGCAGTTTGAACTCTATATCCTTAATAAAGTCAAGAGCCTTTATTCCTATAAGGGTACCATCCATATTACTTTATGGTTGCGAACCAAAGAGTTAGTATCTCATCTTCTTCAAACTGCACATTCTAAGAGTATGTGCTTCGCAGTTAAGTAATTCTTTTTACATAGTCTGCAAATGGTACTCCCTGATAGAGCCCATTTTGTAGAGATGTTTCCTGAAATGACAATGTTCAGTAATTAATTGCACCAATTGTCTTAACTTCTTTCTTTCCAATTTCAGAAGTGTTTTGGTGAGTGAGGGATCAGGTCCATTGACAACAATTTTGCCAAAAGTTTGTTGAGGATAATGGGACCATTCTTTCTTGTGTTGATCCCTGGCCCATAACTTTTATTGCGGTTCATGCTACAGATTTCTAACACCACAGGATAGCAAAGATCTCTGCCTGAAAAATGGAGCAATGCTTCCCAAGGTTTAAACTATAGTTGGTCTTGGGGGTACATTCCAGCTGCAGTTTGGTATATTCCTGAACCATAAGTGTGCCATATTAGGTGTCCATGGACCTTCTTTGGTTTTTGTCTGTCAAGCCAGTGTTCAAGATCCAAGATTTATCTTGAAAGCTCGTTGCAAACTGCCTAACTTCAACCATTTTTAATTTTGTTTCTTCAAATATGTATGCATTAAAGAAAGAAATAGCTATTAACTCAGATCCCATGTATCACAAAATTTGTGCAAAGCTATCTAGGAAATTTAATTGTCTGGTTATTCTGCCAATGCTTAAAGAAACATGAGTCTTGAATTATGTTCCACAGCATTTGAATACCTAACTCAAGTTTCTAACTGCAAGTTGATAATGAACAAACAAATGTCTTGAAGTGCTTGAATGCCTTAAGGGAGTTTAAATGTCCCATTATAATCATGGAAAAATGTCATTTTAGTAAGAGAGAAGAACATGATTGAGTATTAACAATATTAAAGGAAAGAAAGAAGTGACAAAGGCTGTCCTCAAGGTCTTGCTGTGGTCTAGGGTAAATATCCAATATAATTCCCTATCCAACTTGGAATACACCAGCCACATTAAAAGCAATGTATTTGCCGGTAATAAGCAATGGAAGAAGCATCCATGAAGGTGAAAAATTTGCTAATTTTGTGTTGTAGAAAATTATAAAATGAATATCAAAGAGCAAAAGCCTAGTGACATTGAAGAGAAGTAAAAATAAAACTTGTATTAAATATTCCTGAATAGCAAAAAGCTATAATTGAAACAATAACATAGCAGAAATTATCATAGATAAAAAACTTAAATTTTGTGCTTATATTCAAAACATTATAGACAGATACACAAAATTGATTTTCTTGTCCAAATTTGCTAAGATCAATTGCAAGTTCAATCATTATGTTCTAAGCATGATATATGAAGTAGCATTCTGCTCTTATTGTCTTGTGTGGTCCCTATATGAGTGGAGGCAATACAAAAGAAATGCATGTCCCAACCCTCATGATGCATGCCTATGGGTTGGTTGGACTAGCAAGTACATATAAAGACATCAGTATATTACTTCGTACAAAGAATGGCTCATGGGTTCTTGTATTCCACGGTTACATGGTATCCCACATCAATGTTGGCTTATAACTTTCAATTCTGCCATTTCCGGACCAGATTGATGCATTTGCCCTTCTCCATCATCCCTGAAAGTTTGTATCATCAGCTGTATATAATTGAGTAATTTTTTTTTTAATAATAATGTTGTCAAACATCAAATTGCAGCTTCACTCCATGCAGAAGCTCTCTGACAAACACATTACACTAGTCCAGATGGTGGTGTTTCAGTTTTGATGTTATTATGTTAATTATACAAGATGGACTTATTCACAGTAATAGATTAAAAACCTTCATACTTGAAGATAGATGTAAGGGTATTAGCTCTAGCTTAAGAATGATGATTGCCTTAGTTATAGTTTGTTATTTATTACTGGGTCTATGGAAATAAATGTTTATTATTTCTTCAGAGAACGTGTTTTCTTTTTTATTTCTTTTTCCTTTTTTATGTATTGTATTATCATTGCAGATGGCTGAAGTATGGCAGCTGATTCAACCAACAGTAGTGAAATGTCTCCCAGATAAAAATCCTCAACATTCCATCAATGGAAAGACATCTTCACTTTCTGCTCAAGAGAAATGACATCTTCTGGTCACCACATCATTGTCCTGTCCAGATAGATTAATTGCAAGGGACCAAGGTTACAGCAATTTACTGTCATTCTTGTTTAGAGACATGAAAATAGAACATGCTAAGAATGTGGCTTGTTACATTCAAGATGAGAGATGATACAATGCACTTGCTGTAGAAATAAATGTTTCCTACTATTTTGTTTTTAGGCTATTGCCTTTATGAAACTGATTCTGTAATAATGTTAAAATTTGAACATGTTCTATGGTCAAGAAAACTGCTTTAGGCATGTATCCTGCTCTAAGCTTTCAGTTGTTGGTTGCTCTAAGCTTTCAGTTGTTGCAGGCCCCACACAATTTCAAGAATATGTTTTAGGTTTAGTCGGTACAAACTTGAATTAGGCTGGTCATAGCAAATAAAATGTCAAAGCCAAGGGTGATGGTCATCCTCATTTTTATTCTCTTAGGTATTATAATTGCATAATTATAGAAAATTGCTTATAAAGAAGCAAATCCTAGAATTTTTAATGAAAATTTTACTTGCTGGAAGTGACGGTTATTTATCATGCTTTAGAGTATAATGTGCTGATTATAAGATTAATGTTGCAATTTTCTCATGTTGATATTTTATTAATTTTATGACAAAGGAATTTATAGTAGGTATTAGAATATGTCTATCAAACTTAGGTATACAAGTGTGCAGTTTGCCTATGTAGTACTCACCTCACTCCAAGAGTTTGCTATAATGATGGCCGTTTATTATCTCTGGCTTAGTTACATACAGTAATAATATAACAGCAGCATGTTAGAGGAGAAAGTACTGGGTGAGCAATGTTGATGCGGGACTGGCTGGCAGTTCTATGTCGGTGGAGGCGGGGAGTGTATTTTCCCTTCTCTATGCAAGCCTTCAGTGTGAGTTGAAATCTTGTACAAGTAGCACGTGTTTGTTAGACGATGCGATATATTGTATTGAGTGAAAGTGAAATGGGGCAATACAAGTATTCTATTCCCCAAAGAATATTCATGTATGATTCATAGGTGTGTACAGAATCAGTGCATGCTCTAAGGAGTTTATTTCAAGAGGAATTCCTGATGTTCACTTTCCTAATCAGAGTTCAATTCATCGATTAGTAAATAAATTTTGTGAAACAGGAAGTGTTCTTGATAGGAAACATAGACAACCACATACATTATTACAGAAGAAACTCTAGGTAACATTGGACATGCTCTGGAAACGTCTCCTAGAAAATCAGTTCGCCATCAGAAATGCTTGAACAACAAAGGGAGGCAGTTCCGACATCTCCTTGCTTAATATATGTGAGTAATTCACTTTTCTTTTTAAGTGTTTATGTTATGTAAGTTGGAATAACTTACGTGACAAGCCATACTATATTTACTGCAGACTTCCTGTTACCTGTATCGCCAACACAGCAGCCAGCCTTGCCAGCCGGTCGCGTGCCATAAAATTGATTGCTTGAAGGATTGTTTACCCCGTTCTTCACACCTATATATCTGAGTTTGACAGGCATGAATTAGAGAAAGGTTTCTGGGTGTCATCCAGCAAAGTAATTTTCATAACAGCTGTGCAATCTAATCAAATGACAGTTAAGAGCTTTATAGGCTCTTTAATATTTATATTTGGATTTTATTTTAATAGATTACCATGTGATATTGTTAATCAATGTGTGTGTTCACACAAACAAAAAGTGATGTGTAACCTGCTTGAAACAAGTGAGACATTGTAATGAGAAGCTTAAAGCTGAAATTTTTCTTTGTTCCAGTTTTTTTTATTGTTATGTTATGCTGTTTAAATATTAGTAAACATTGTTTGCACCAAAACTGTTTGACAGTGATAACCAAATAGTGTGCATTAAATTTGGGATTACTTGAACCAAAGTGTGAATAAGCTCATAACTTTGTTAAGTTATTAACATTTTAAGTCTGGGCTATTTAAAATCAATAATTCACACATGTGTCTGTTGCCACACCCCTCTGATTTCAGTTAAGACTTTTAATGCATTGTGCCTAGGTAATATCATTAATGTATTATTAATAGTATGCTAAAATACTGGGATCTTTGTGCTGGGCATTACTTCTCCTCCATGTTTTATGTCTTATCCTGAACACTGCATATGCGGACAGAATCAACATTGTTATTCAAGCTAGTATTCTCACATAATTCACCAAACACCATGCATATATCATACCTTAAACTTATTGTTTGCAGTAGATATAGGGAGGAGTCAACAAAACATCAGGAGCATGACAGGTTAAGGCTGCCATGTCTTTCATTTGCTTTATTCCTATTTTTTCAACATGTCTATTCCAATGATCTATCAATTCTTCAGGAACATCCATCATATAGTCGGTTACCAAATTTTAATTTAGAGAGCATTGCTCAGGATAAAACAAACAACAGAGTACAACTCATTTACTTAATTAAACAATAGTGAATTATAAATACAAGTGTAATGGAAGCATAGACCCCTTTGGGAAATGTGTACTGAAGCTCTTGGTAGCAATTTTCAATAGCCATTGCTCTCATCTATCTCCTAGTGATGTCACAACCAAGATGGAAAAAAAGAGCAAGAGCTTAATAAGGTTGTCTTCAAGTGCAATCTTGGCCGAGATGAAGGGTTACAATTAATCTTAATATTTTGAAATGTTTTCCATTGTGTAAATTAGTAGATTATATTTTTATAAATTTTAAGAGATACTAAACAATAACATTTAAACTAAATTTAATATTATGTATATGTATACCATCACACTTTAACTCAATTCTGAGAACTCCTTAACAGCCACCTTCATACCATGAGGGAATGGCTACGATCAGATAAGGTAGGGATACACCAATGTGATGTGACCTACTGATTGCATTGCATGTGAGCAACCATCAATGCTACCTAGTTTCAGGACTACTCGATGGCACATATTTGGAAATATCATATTTGTAAATCAAATATGAAGATAAAGCAAATAAAATACAAATATTTTTATGAAATGTACATGTAAAACAAGAAAATCAGCACCATAATTTGCAAACTGCTGAAATATTATGCTTATTAACAAAACAAAATATGCATTATATACAAAATAAATATTGTTTAAATTTTTGGAAATTTAGTTATTAACTCATACTAAGTGAGAATACTTTGACAGCAGAGAAAAAATGTGCATTTGCATTGAAATCCTGTCCCTATTGATTATATACATAAAAATGTCAGTATTAGATAACACTATACTTCACTAACTGAATAATTTATCAGAATATATTTCAAGAGCTCTCATCTTCAGCTGGGGACTGACTAATGCTGGCAGATGATGATGTGACCTCTAGTGGCTCCAATATTGTGTATAATGTTTTGTTTATTCACATATTGAATTTTACATTGTAACAGAGGGTGTGGCATGCAAGACAAATATAAAACTTAATTGCAACATTCCACCATATGACTGATGCTATCTCTGATAAATAACATTCCTTCATGTCTTCTTTATTGTTTTAATGGCAGTGAATGATTGATTATCTGTGTTGGTCATTTCATAGCATTTTTTTACTGCAGTAACAAACAGCGTAAATTCAGAAAAAAACATTTTATTTAATTTTTGCTGCAAAATAATAATGTGATATGTACTAGTCATACAAAAGAGTTAAAAGAAAACAAAGTCATATGAGAAACAATTGAGGACTGTTTTTGCAAACATCTGCTTTGTAAAAAAATAAAGTCAAACTTTGCTAAAGACAAAAAATTATTTTTAAGAATAATTTTAAAGTTATAAATTTAATTTTATAATAAATAATTAATTTTATAATTACTTTTATTAAATGGTTATATGCATGTAAAATTTTAAAATGTATACTCTATGGTACCTTAAAATTCATTGGTTTTTTTCAAAACTTGCCTCCTACACCAAATATCAATGCAACAGAATAGTAATAATTTTCCTAATAAACCAAATAGTTTTTTTTTATATACATTTATTAATAATGGAAGTATTATTGAGCATCTTTCGTGTACATCTTGTCATATACACTTTTTAAACATGAAACAAACCCAAAGGGGGAGGGGTTAAATTAGTAAAGAAATAAAACAAAGCATAATTTTGTTTCATAAAAGTCTGAACACAATCACTTTATCTCTCTTTTTCATTTCACTTCTTCACATCAAGAGTCTTAAACAACTGAAATGTTGTCACTTAGTAGTTCTCATCACATCTTCATTAAAAGGTTTGTCATCCTCTGGTACCTCAAAAGAATTACATCAATTTTACAAAGTCTTCCCTTTTCTTTTTATCCAGGGTTTGATTATCTCTTTACATTGGCATCAATGAGCTTCAATTTGTTCTTCCCCTTTTGGATACTTCTGCCCCTGTTTCTAGTCTTGAAAAAGTACTTTTACTTAAATTGACATATGTCCTCACTTTTATTATTTTGAATCTTTGAAATTTGTAATGGTAATTTATTTTTCAAAAACTTAGTTGATTTTTCTTCTAAATCGAGGCTTTTCAGTTATTTCATAATATTTTCACAACACTATTTTTATATCATAATACTAAACTGGTTCATATTTAGTTTTCTTGACTGGTGGACCTCAATGTACTTAAATAGAAAAATATATTATTTTGATTTTATTGGGGTAAAGAAACTTGCTAAATTAACCATTATATTCATAACTGACATCAAAAGCATAGAAACCATGTTGACCTTTTTTGGTCAAATGTACTTCAGAAAAATTATTACATATGGATATTTTAAACTTTCTTTCCTTTTATAAACACTTTCGCTCCTTTTCCTTCCTCATTATACTGCTGATAGAGGCTATGAATATTTTTTAAGTTATGCTAAATATAGTTAATATGTAATTGTACAACTGTTACAACACATAAATCACTAAACTTCTTTCCTTATTGAGCTGTTGAAACTCAATTGCATTAAGAAAAATAGTGTTGCATAGTAGAAAGCTAGTTTTGAAAAAAAACTTAACAACTCTTTTTCTTTGTATAAAAACTATTTTAAACCAATTAAAGCCTCTTTCCCATGGGAAAGTTTAAAATAAAATGGTTAAAATATTCCACACTCTTAAGCATTTCACTCTTTAAATTATTGAAATTCAAGACATGTTTCATGACCTGTCGATCACATTGTCAACTGATATGACTACGAGCCATGCCCATGGGAAAGAGATTTTAATTGCTATAAAATAGTTTTCATTTAAAGAAATTACACACGTTTTACTGTGTTGATTCTGATCAAGTTTTATATTAGTTACAATCTGTTGTTTATTATGGCAGCAAAGTCAAACTGTACAAAAACATCATACAGAAGGTTTCATCATTAGTGTAGATCAATAAAAAAGTAAAACTTTTGTTTTGCAAACTTTATAAAAACAGTCCTCAGTAGTGAGTTGCAGTGTTAGAAGGGTTAGGAAATGTAAATCTTTTTTGAAAGAACAAAAAATACCCTCATTTTACTTTAAAAACATTTTTCTAGTAACATGAAAACTCATTTCATTATTGATTTAATTAGGAATTGAACACAGTGAAACATGCATTAATAATCTCTTCTGAGTCGAAATATTTAAAATACTCTTTATGGTTTCACTTACATGAGATTTACTCAGGACATGCTTTGTGGAACATTTGTCCACATCATCATCTGTTATATGACAATTGGATCATTTGTAGAAGTTGGGTAAGTAGGGATTCCGGTTTACTCTGGTGGTCTTGTGATAAACTTGAATAAAGTGCTGTCTGCTTCCGGGATGTCGAAATTCATAAGGTTATTATGCTTTATATAAATCCTTTCCCATATGTTTAGTTATTTTGTTGTTGAACAGTTTTTAATAACTTGATGCCTTTTTCTATTTCATAGTTTTCATGTGCTGCCACAGCTGATTTAACTATTTGTTAGTAACATATGTTTCTCCAGTGTTCTGTCAGCTTAATGCCTATATTTCTGCTTCTCTTTGCTGCATAGATTTTTTCACAATCCTTACAATTAATCTGGTAAATACAGATAATTTCTGGGCCTGGAATCTGTTTTGTTTAATTTAAATAAAATTTTTACACTATTGGTTTTGAGGTGCTAAAATGATGTACTGCTTGAAAATTTTTGAAATTTTTTGTTGACTGATGGAGGATAAGTGAACTTTTTAAATGTTAAATATGGTGGACATTTGTAACAGTGATGTTTAATATAAGTTTTGAATAACTGAGTCGAATTTGTAACACATCACTAATAGTTTAAAAAGGGAAAACTAAGTTTCTGGAGCTAATCACTCCCATCTTAGTTCCTGTTTGACTGCCGGCCTTGTTCTTCCACGAAGAACAAATGTGTTACAAATTCGACTCAGTTATTTAAAACTTTGTAAATGTTTTTTGCCGGATAAATAACTCAAAATTGTTCTTGTTTAACTTTTTTTTGTTTCTGGAATCTTTTGTTTATTAAACCTATTGGATTTAGCTACTTCTATCCTCTTCTATACTTCTATTCATTCTTGTATTCTTCTTTGTCCAGTGGATTAGTCTGTATGTCATGCTGTTGAATACTGCTTCATTATGCAATCTTGGATTGAAACCATGGGCATTGATATAATTGTCTGTATGCTTGTCCTTTCTGTAGATGCCAAATTCAAGTTTATTATTACATTTTATCTTCAGATCCAAAATGATAATGTATTATCTGTTTCAGTTTCATGTAAGTGCAACCATGAAGAGTGTTCTAAATATTTTGACTCAGAAGAGATCATTAAAGCTCATATTTTGTTTATTTTTAAAATTGCTTTATTGAGCTATCATGTCTAAGCAATAGTACACAGAACTTGTGGTGATATTTGTTTAAGACAATAGATGATACAAGCAAGGTTTGTCAAACTCTAAGCATTTTTCAAAATGTATAAATTATTTTTTTCCCTTCTATTTTGACATTTATGTTGATACTATTTTCTGAATCCCAATTCTGCTTAATTGTAGGGCATGATTGTCTATCAGAACACCTCTTGAATGAAATTAATCAAGGACAGCTACTGTCCATTGTATAGGATGTGAATTTATCCCATACATATCAAGGTATCTTGGAGCTCCAGTCCCAAGCAGCAGCCAGAAAGCCAAAGGTAATGTAACTTCAACAGATATAGGTGGATAACAATGGCATGTTAGCTCAGATGGTTAGAGCATCATGTTATAAATGGGAAGGTAGTGCGTTCAATTCCTCATTGCCTATTTTTTTTTATCTGCTGGACTTAAGGGACATTTGACAGCATAACAATGATTTACCTACAGTAGTACAGAATTCCCTATCAATTTATATATATATATAAAAAGAATTTGAACGTAGGCCATAGCGAGCCACAGCACACCACTTGGTCCACCAGTTTGTAGGATTTACCTGAGGTTAGGTTAAGGCTAGTGAGTGTGTATGTGTGTATAAATTAATTGCAAATTCCAATAAGACAATGTGTGGTAAAAGTAATAAAATGAAGTTAAAATATACGTAAAAAACTCAGTTTTGTAATTAGGAACAACATATTACAGCCAGAAAGTTACAGAGGATAATGCGTAGGCTCCATTTTATGTTGCGTTACATTTAACAAAAAAATAATACATGCAAAATTTATAGTGTTAAAGGTGCATACCTTTTTCATTTTGCTTGCAGCTCCAGTCCCTCTTCTTCAGTTGCTGTTTGGGACTGCAGCATTCAGCTTTCCTGCTGCCACTTGGGGCTGGAGCCCCATGAATCCTTGATTTTTATGGGTAAGCTCCTAAACAAAGAACATCTAGGGAAATGCATCCAACTTGATAGCAACAAAAATGAAAAATAAGTTGGAAACTCTTTATTGGGAAGCTGGGGAAAAAATAATAAATATCAGCAACCCCAATGGCCACTAGGAACTAACTAATCATCTTCTGGGTTATGATCCTAGGATCAAACAATTGGGCTCCACTGTCCACTGTTTTATTGCAATACTTGCAAGATCTTTATTTTTAGTTTTCTCTATCATCCTCCCTTAGGATTCAGATGGATCACTAAAAAGGTGCGAGATATCACACATTTAATTTATAAATTATAACAGTTCTACAACTGTGCAAGCTACCAGGTACATGTGTACAAATGTTTCAGAACCCTTCTTGAAAATTTATTTGGTTATTGAAGTAATTTACTTCTTGCACAATTTTTTTTTGCATAAATTGGCAGTTTGTAGGGGGATTAATATAGATACTTTTATTTATTGTTTTGAGTAGTTCATCCATATATAACCTTAATAGTGCCTGAAGGATTGTGCCTGTAACTAGCAGGTACATTTGTCCTAACTGGGTTTCATTAATCTTTCCTCTCATCACCACCAGGAGCGCTTCTCTATGAGGTGTGCCAGGCCAGTGCAGAATCTTAAAATTTAAGAAGGGATTTTTTTGTGCAATATATTTAAACATACTATGTCTAAAATTATAACATGAAAGAGATGTAAGTTTATCAGAGAATTAATGTTATATTACTGTTATTGTTTAGGAAATGTGTTTAAAATTAATTTTATTTATAAATTTTCATTCCTGTAAAATAGTATTAATTAAAATAGTTAACTTTTAGCAGATATTGAAGTATCCAGTGTTTGCATTGTTTTTGGAGGTAATTCTATTTATTTTTTAAAGCTGATTACTTGGATCTGGGTAACTTCATGACATTAATAGTTTATTTTCTACAGAAAATTATATTTATAACATTTCTATCATAGTATGAAAACACCTTTTACAACACATCACTTTTTGAGATATTTGTTATTTTGCAGAACTGTTACATATTTCACATGTTGTTTTTTAGCTAAAGGAAAATATAGTAATTGTTGAATCATTTTTTAAAATGCATAATAGTGTTGACTAGTCCTATAACATTAACATTCCTATCTCGCATAAGTGTCAGAGATGTATCTTCTCAAGTTACACGAAATTATTGCAAAAAGTGAAATATAGTAAGTTGATGATTGGTCATATATGAATGAATGGTGCACGAAACCATAATCAATGGCTTTGAGAAAACTGGTTTTAAAGGCAGATACAAATTTCAGAGTCTGAAATTGTTTTAATAAATAACTGATATATTTATATCTTTGTCTTTTGCAGTTATTATTTTTAAGTGGAAGGGAGAAAAGAAGAGCAGCAACAAAATACATAATATATCAGGAAAAACTGTTACAATCAAAGAACTATTGCCTTCTTAATTCTTGCTCTATCTTTTATCATGTTATTTTCTAAAGAATGGACATTTCACTGCGATCTTCATCTGATGGCTGTGAATGACCAGCAGGAACTAAAGTATTGTTGAGCTATTGAGATACAGAACAGGTACAGCAATTTTTAAATCTTCATATAAATGGTTCACTCCAACTTTTTTTTAACCAACAAAAACTGAAATGTGCAGTAAGCGAAAAAAAATGTTTTATTCTCTTTTATAATTGAGAAAGTTCAAAAATACTTTTTATTAGAAATGTTAGAGCTCATATATAAATTTTTATACTAATTATTTTGTATACACAATAACTGCATTTTCAAATCTTATTTAGAAAAAAAATTGTTATTACTGATTAAAACTGGGTGAGCAATATTTGATGCAACGATGGGACAGGCCGGCAGCACTATATTGGCAGAGGTGTGGAGTATATTTCCCATCCACTGTGTGAGACTTCAGTGAGAGTTGAAATTTTGTACAAGTAGCACATGTTTGTTAGGTGATGTAATACAGTGTATTGAGTGAAAGTTTATCAAGTGAAATTAGGCAAGTATTCTATTCTCCAAAGAGTATTCATATATGATTTATACATGCATATAGAATCAGCTTGTATTGTAAGGAGATTATTTTAAGAGGAATATCCTGATTCCTCTCACTATTTAACCTCATGCAATTTTTATCTCTGAGGGGCATTAAAAGAAAAAGTGTACAAAATAAATCCACAAAATCCAGTCAAGAAATTGCTGCCATTTCTCAGAAGGAACTGCAGAGAGCAATGAGCAACTTCTAAGCAGGTGTCAGATATGCTTGAACAACGAAGGGAGGTAGTTCCAGCATCTCCTTGCTTAATATACATGAGTAATTTACTTTTCTTTTTAGGTGTTTATGTTATGTATGTTAGAAATAACTTACGCGACAAACCGTACTATATTTACTGCTGACTTCCTGTCACCTGCACTGCCGATCGGCAGCACCTGTGAAACTGGTTGCATGAAGGATCATTCATTCTGTATATTACATTATTTTGCTGTCTACCACATTGTTCCGCCATATTTTAACCATTTACTTACAATGATAACAAATAATAAATCAATATTACATTATATTTAGCAAAATAATACATTCCAAGTATAACTTTTCACTGAAACACAAAAAATGTTAGGAACACAAACTGTATTAAAGAAAACTATACTAACAAAACTGAGCTATCATATCATATCTGATATCATATGAGATGCTTGTCAAAACCTTAAAATTCTTCATATCATCACAAGGATTACTCCCATACAGCAGACTGAAGACCTCTTGAGGGAAAGATAGCATACAATCGCATATGCATCGAAGACTCGTATGACTCTGACGACTCCTACTTCTCTCTGTCTGCATCTTGTCCTGCAAAGAGATTGAAAGAGCCAGGTTTTTTGAAAAATCTAGAGCAGCACAGTATTTGAATTTAATTTTATTTTCCAATAATATCTCTACATAACAATTTTCAATTTACTACCCACTATACCTTAGTGGGCTTCCTGAAAACTCAGGTTCTGCTACATATAATTTTCATAAATATATACAAACAAAGCAAACCAGAATTGTTTACCAATTTTTAGTAAACATTTATGAATATTTATCAAATTAACATAGTTAACCTACATTATACTATTAATAAATCTAACTTACATCTATAAGAGGCCTCATTACACAAAACCTCCAGGTTATCTGCATAATGAAACCCCTCCCCTTTGTGAATTTTCCTTGTTATCACTATTTCATGAATCTTACCCCAATTTACTCACCCTTCTTAATTATTCTAATCCATTTCTCTCTTACTTTACCTAAACATGTCTCTTATCATTTGTTTCTCTTTGACCCCATATCAGTCAACATTCTACATGCTATACTTTCTTTCTATAATTTATTCATTTCACTTTCCATACACCCTCCCTCCATCTCTTTATCCTTTCATACTCTAATAAACAATAAAATATTTCTTCAGGTTATCTAACATAACACACTCTTCCCAATTTTCTCCTCTGAGACTCCTTAAAAACAATCCTGTTGCATCCAAGCCATTTTTTTGCTCCCAAATTTATCACAACAATCCACAATTTCTCTCTCTCCTAGTCCTCTCTTATTATTCTGTGCAATTTTAAAGAACTTTTATGTCTAAAACTAACCCAAATCTGCAACATAGTAACTGATACTCTTATTTAATATTTTTTTTGCTTCCAACGCCCATTACACCTAATTTCTAAAACTTGTCGGACTTTCTTTCATGTGTTTAATTTTCATCTAAAATATACTTTCTTCTTATTCAACTCCAGTGCAGTAACATCATCATGATTAAGTTAAAATTGTAGTTACGAAGCTGTGGACAATGGAGTGGTAATATATACTACATTAATGTGTTCAGTTGTTAACACTAACTCCACTTACTTACTTAAAACTTTGGACTAGTTTCAGGAGAGGTTCCTCCCATCATCGGATGTTGTTGACTGAATGCCGTTGTTCGAAACGGGGGATGGATGCCCGTTCGCTCCTGTGGTGGTATCTTGTGGTTCTAGTAGAAACTTGCTGAGTTCATCCAGCGGCAGAAAATCAAAATTCTATAAGTTGTGCTTATTTTTTAAAATGAAAATTCTCTGCCATGTGGATAGTTCTATTGTTGTGAAGTTGTTTCAGTAATTTAATTTCTGGTTTTATTTTGTGATTTTTGTTCCAAAACCACCACAGGAGCGAACAGGCATCCATCCCCCGTTTCGAACAACGGCATTCAGTCAACAACAGCTGATGATGGGAGGAACCTCTCCCAAAACTAGTCCAAAGTTTTAAATAAGTAAGTGGAGTTAGTGTAAACAACTGAACACATTAATGTAGTATATATCATCATGATTGTTAACTATTTATATAATAGCTTGCTACTCCTTTCCCAATATATAATTCTGTTTGATGCATCATCAGTGTCCAATGCGTGTGGTGCCTCAATAGTAAAAATGGGTGTTAAATACCATTAAATACCATTCTCAGATAACTGAAACTTATATTTGACACAAAAATTAAATCATTTATAGGATATTTGATTGCACAGACACCTTTTTAAATACGTTGCAAGAAATTTTTGATATTAAGGACCTCTGAAAAATATAGTTTTAACTGTAATGAGTCATGCAGCCTTCTGAGACTTTAATTATTGTTTTAACCTTAATTTTGTGTGATCTGTTATGCATTTCCATTGGTCTCAACATGGATTTTTCTGTAGTAGTTGAAAACTTTTCCAGAGTGATAAGGCATTTTTTTACAAAGTCATATGTGAATAAAAACATTGAGTGATAAATCAGGTGTTTCTGTGGTCTTTCCATTCGCTGTCAAGCAATAGCTATAGGGAAAAAAATCATAATGTGCTTCTTTGTAATTTGTGTATTCTAAATTTCATTATAATTAACTCTTATAGATGTGCATTATGTTTGTCTTATGAAGCTAACCAAATACATTTCTCTCTAAAGGAGGTATATTTTTAAAGCATTTGAAGTATGAATACTGCAAGTGATCTCATGGCTCAAACCTGTTTTGGTGCATCTGAAACTCATTAATGAATCTTCCTGTTCTTTAAACTTGCTCGTGGTTTTTGCCCACCATGGAAAAATATTATTCTTGATAAAAGCTTTTAGTGATCTGTACAAGAACTGTGGATGCAATATAATATTAATAAGTGTATAAAAATTTGCAATAATGAAGTGAACTTTAGTTGCATTAAAACAGAAGTGCATGGAAAAGGATCCTGAACTCTTTTCCAGGGTGACTGATAATTATTTCCAAGTACACAAAAACTTATGTCTAAATTATATATACATTGTTCCAAGTTGGTAAGATTAAGTTTTTCTGTTTATATTCATATTACCAGATGGCACTAACAAATAAAATTTACTAAGAATGGATTTTAATTGTGTTTTTATGTACCCTTTATATTTGGGATAAGATGACTGTGTCAAGGAAAAAATAGTGAATTTTAAAAAGCAATTATTCTTAGACCAAGATTGTTGTTGAAATGTTTTATCTAAATATGATATTTTTACATTCATGTTAGAATGATACTGATTGTTGCAGTTCTGATGAATTGGTGTTTGACTTGTGCTAGGACCTTCCTCTTTCCTGGAGGAAGGAAATTTAAGTATGATGAAGAAATGATGGATGTTGTTTATGCCCATTTTGCAGACAAGACTCCTGATATTTTGGGGATTGAAATGCTAATTCAAAGATGTGAGAAGTGTATTGCAATAAAGGGTAACTATATTGAAAAATGAAATATAGTTTTTGTCTTTATCATACTTAGAAAATGGTTAGGCCGGAAACTTATGGACCTATCCTCGTAGATTGCAGCTGTGGTCATAACTGATATGACTCAAATAGAACATAATGGAAACTGTACAAGTTCGAATCTTGCATCTTCTTTTTATACTTGAAACTCACATTTTTAATCATTTTTCCATCTCTTTTATTTTTGTGAACAATATAATTTGTCCAAAATGAAATATGGAGTATCTTTTTTAAAATAAATTATATATAAATCATCACCATATTTGTTAGTGCTAATGTCCTTCCACTGATTAAGAAAGAAAACGTGTGCTTTTTCATTTCATTATAAAATAAAATGTCTCTATGTAGTCCTTTAATAAATATACGTCTTGCTGTATAATAAACCTATTCGGTGTACTTATAACACTATTACAAGTGCTCGTACTATTTCTTTTACCTCTGCTGTAGAGCGAGTCGCTCAGCGCATGTACTAGTGCACACTACCACCCCTCTCAACGACTAGCCAAACTAAAGGATATTATTTCGACTCTCAAGACTCCATCAGGGGCCTACTTATTTGGTATGGGGTGAAGTGACCCCCAGGCACGCAAGCTGCTCTCTCAGGCACATTTGGGGTGTTCCTCTTATAATTTCGCCAATTTTGATTTTTATTCTTCTAACCTCCCTGCTCTCATTCTGATGGGTGCCTCTACGTTTTGAAGTGGTAAAATGTGACTGGGTAGGGAGAGTATCTCCCAGTTTGGGTTATGTAGGACGAGAGCTTGTCCCCTGGTAAAGGCTGGGCCCGGGAATGGTCAATTGCAACCTTCCTTAAGGCGATTGGGTCCCTCTGTGTAGACCAGTGGCTGGCAAACACGATTCATGAAATCATGTCATATACCCCTTGTACACGGTAACCCATACTGCACTCCGCACTTACCCGCCGCCTCCATCTTCAGAGTGAATAAAAGCAGCGCGGGATTAACCAGTCATTCTATTTACATTTACAATGGCATCAACAAGGCCATCGACTTCTGCCTACAAAAGAAAGTTTAGCAGCGATTGGGAAGAAGAATATTCCTATTTACTTTATGGAGACGATGCGAGATGTTTGGTATGTTCCAAAATATTAAAGGAGGTTTTCAGACAGCATTATGAAACCTACCACAAAGAACATAACCAATTAACAAGTAAGTGTTTCAATATTAAACATGTTCGTTTCGAAATTCAATACAGAACTAATCAAAAGGCAATGTTAAAGCAAAGTAATTTATTATATAAATTATACTTTTATATTATACAATAAAAGTAATACATTATTCAATATTAAATGCTTGGCAGTTTTCACGATTGAATAGGATGCGCGCAGTTTATTTTAGGCTACATCGAGAAAGACATAAAAAAAAAAAAAAAAAATTAAGGAATTTGAGTCCATAGCAAGCTACTGCTTGCAAGCTATTACGCCGTCTCGCAGATCGACAAGTCGTTGAAATGTATTTTTAAAGTAGCTGGAATAATGCTAGAAATTACTTATGCTACAAACCGTACTATATTTACAGCAGACTTCCTGTCACTCGTACCGGCAACACAGCAGCCACAGCCTCGCCGGCCGGCCGCGAAACCGTTGCGTGAAGGATCTTTACCTTATATGTTACATTATTTTGCTATCTACCACATTGTTCAGCCTTACTTCAAACATTTAATTACAATGATAACAAACAATAAATCAATATTACATTATATTTAGCGAAATATTACTTCCAAATATAATAATAATAATAATCACTCAAATTAGAATTTTATGAATTCATATCCATTTCATTGCAACAGTTCTAGCTGCTTGTGTAGGGATCTAAAGGTCTACATGATGAAGACCATGGATATTTTGAAGTAGAAAGCGGATTATCTTCTAATTAAATTATACCGTTCTGATTGACACCACATGACAGCATGTTACCAAAAATTCCGTCAAGCAGGAGTTGCGTAAACTAAGCATATTTCTCACATGGTAGAGTTCTATAAAATGAATATAAAATCAAAATTAGCCATTATTAATTAAATTGTAGTATTAGGAGAACAAAATTAGAATTCTTGCAATGTGCAATTATAGCAAAAAAAAAAAAAAAAAAAAAAAAGAAAGAAAGAAAGAAAGAAAGAAAGAAACTAATTTTTAACAATTATAATTTTTATAATTGGGATTAAACTACAAGTATACCAGTAATTAAATGAAATATATGGTCACTGATAGACAAAGCTATCAATGTGAGTATTTTTAAACATTTTTAAGTGTAACCATGTTTATGAACTAAGCCCTTAATATCAATTTCACATGCACTAAAATAAAGAAAAATAACAGAAAGTTTCAAGTTACATTGTGCATTTAAGACGACCTTCATATGTTTCAATAAAATAAAAAACATGTTATAATTGAGAAACAATTACAATATACGCAGCATTAATAAAAACAATCGAAAGCAATATCCACTTTCATTTGCTTTGAAATTTAATTGAAAGGTTCTTGAAATAAAAATATATAAAGCAAACGTTTTCCGAGGGTTATCACAGAGCGCTCTTACATACAAATACAATTCTCAAATGCATATTTGATTAATATTTCACATTTTACTACCTTCACAACAATACTTTTGTTAAAAATAAAACACATCGTTATAAATACAGGTTATATGCTTAATTAATTTGTCCTTTTATTTTAAAACAATATACAGAAAATGAAACGCAAGAAGCTTTTTAAATGTTGGTTTTCAAATATACGCCTACTCCTAATGATCCAGTTTTCCTAACTTTCACCGCCACGGGTGGCCGAGGCCGTTAAGGCGCGGACTCGTGAGCGGGAGGTTTTGGGTTCGAGTTCCGCGAGGACCGTCCTCCCTGAGTTTTTTTTTTCTCCCCAGGTTTAGGCCTGGAAACTTCCTTCCTTAAAAAATTCCTTTCCAGTTTATCATTTCATCTCATGTATCATCAGTGTCCCTCGCCTGTGGTACCTCAATAGTAAAAACGGGCGTTAGACACTATAAAAAAAACGTACACCATCACAAATTATCTCTTACTCAAAGGTTTCGCGGGTACAACCGCAATAGCTACTACATTCCTTCGGAATTCGCTAATTAGCTCGTTTAGCTGTTTTATTTGTTTTCGTGTGTTTACCGGAATTGTTTTAACACTTTTACTTCATAGGATTCAAAGTCTTGTTGTTTGTACCAATTCGATCTATCACGATTTTCCAAATCTGTATTAAAGACTCGTTCTCCAGCTTCCTTTTCAACCTTTGGTCAAAGTACTTCGTTTTGCTGCCGACTATTTAAGGCAGAAATCACTTCGTCATAGTTTACATAACATCTGTCCCCTGCGAAAGTATCGCATTCGGAGATAAAGTGTGGAAGAACATAGCGGGCGATAGCTAGCGTCTTCTATTCAAGTAAGTGTACTTTTGAGCAGCGTAGCTATGTATGTTTTAATAATAATAATAATAATAATAATAATAATAACTTTCCCATACTTGATAGGACATTGATACGAGTCGATATTGCAGTCTGACTTCTGTTCGCATACCGGAGGTTTCTTTAATCGTGATAAAATATACTTGCAAATAAACCTTAAACAAGAAAATGCATAATTTTTTCTATTGTACATTCTTTTAATAATTGGTTACTTTCCCATATAAATGGACGAAATCTTTTGTATTAATAACAAAACTCAATACTTCGGACACAAAGCTGTACTGCTTTTCGCAATTTTATCTGTGGGTGAGATTCCTGCCAACTTAGGAAACTTTGATTTCATAGTCTTCATTCTCAATTTCTTTAATAATGCAAATTACAAAAAAATTGCGTTTAAGGAAGTTTTAGATACGCTTATTTTTTAACTTTCGTTACCTGAAATGTTTCGAAATATGTATAAAAACTCAGGAAATCAATTCTTATCTGACCACTCATATGATAAATCCCCTTATCTACTCTAATCAGTTGTCTTTATTCGTTTGAGCTGTCTGTTCTAAACCACCTTAGAGTAAAAGTTCTCATTAGAAATTAGATAATACTTTTTGATGCCATGAACAGCATTCACTAAATTGTGCACTGCTCTCGTATTAAAGTTATGTCCCTACATCAACAACCTAAGGTCTAAATTTAGAAAATGCTAAAAGCTTTTTTTTTAAGCCGCATGTTCCTAGAAAAGAAAATGTTTACCATCAGTGGCGGCTCGTGGCCTCTGTGGAAGGGTGAGCCAGGAGCATATCCAAATGGCGTAGGGGAAGATCTCTTTATTAAGACTTAAATTCCTCCCGATATTCTCTCATAAGTGCATTTTGTTTTATTGAAATATGAATTATTTAATTTGGTAGGTATATGATGTAATTAACTCTGTTTTTACATTTGTTCTTTTCGCATACTTGAAACGATGAAACAAAAATTGTGGAGTAAAACATGTTGAAACTATAAAAGTCAACAGTCCACGCTGAGCCGACAAGTGCATTTTTGTACAGAACGTTGCCAGTTTTGAGCGTCTTCCATCTATTCTGCTTCTGCAGTAACTTTTATAGTTGTCTACATTTCTCTCTCGCAGCGCCTGGTTTCCTTTGCTCAGTTTAACTTGACCTCTTTATATAACGCTATGAAATGTAATATGGGATTCCTAGTTCTAATGCTGCCTTTATTTCTTCTAATACTGATTTATTTGTTCTTTATTTTAAATCATGGCATGTCAAAAATGTTCTGCAAATCCAGTGTTCATTATTTTTTTTCTCTCTTTTCTCTAAAAGTCCGTAATTCGCATATATTAATTAATCAGTGTAAAATGCATATATTTCCTAACCCAATTTTCTCTCCTATTTCACTGACATCTTTAGATTAGATCTGATTATTAGCACTTGTTAAGGTAATACAATATTCCTTAGACTTTTGACCGTATAAACTGAAAAGCTTATTACCATTTGAAGGGCGCAGGAGAAAAACAATCAAAGTCCACTTTTGGTAAAATATGAGGTTTTTGTGCCAATGGATTGTAGGTAATAGTACTACATTCTAAGACATTCATACATGTAGTCCATAAAAATCGCTGCCCTCTGTCAATGAAGTCGTAACACGAAGGTCGAGAATGCAGAGGTCGCTGCGGTAGGACAAGGCTCACCCTGGGCTGTAGCGCCAAACGAACCATAAAATTGAGCATAGAAAAAATATTGTCCAGGGAAAAACAGAGTCCTCATAAATTAAATGATTATCATTTTGTCATACTTCTGAAGAGTCTGATTTAATGTTGGTTTTTATTATTAACCTACCTATGAATTGTTGTGGGTTATATTTTACAGCTGCTATTTGACTGTATTGTTGCTCAGGAAAGGCTGCATGACTGTTGTATGAAAGATAGGCAGTTTAAATTTAGACTTAGTGCTGCTAGCAAACGCATTATATCAATGAGTCATATTCCCGGTGAAGATTGCAAAGTAGAAAACAGTGTTTCGTGAAAGTTGCAAAATAGGAACGCGATTTATTAATCCAATTTACTTGATGATGGAAACATACCGAGAGCACACTTGTTCTAATATTAGTTTAACCAGTGAAACGAAAAGACCACGGAAACAGGAGAAGACAGCAACCTTACGGACGATTCCTACTCCTATCAGATACGTGTACGGAGGGAAGGAAAAACTATTGAAATATCAGTTTGTTACAAAGCAAAGACGAGTCTTCATGGTTTAATAAATCAAAATATCATCACAATAACTACTAGCTGCTGTGCTCACACTGGCCGGCGAGGTTCTGACCAATGAAAAACTCGACTGAGACTATTGAAAAGTAACGGAACATATCATCACTATAGCCCTCGTGACTCCTCTAAAATTGTTGACAAAATGTGCCTTACACAAACTGATTAGCAGCCTGCCTGGCCAGGGTCGATAGACTCGGGGGTAAAATCCTAAGTAAAGCTTCTATCAAAAGGGAAGTAAAACCGCGGGTCCCGTGTCGTACATTTACGGCACGATAAAGGACCTCAAGCCTGAAAGAAGAGACCTCTTACAAAATTGATCGGCTGTTTCACGCCCTGAATAGAATAGGACGATGATGACCTGAGATGTTAAAGAACGTCCGTAAATAAAACAAATTAACAACAACCTTTTAGTGTGTAGGTGATTACGTTTCAAACCCCTCTCACGGGTGGCCGAGGTCGTTAAGGCACGGACTCGTGAGCGGGAGGTCTGCGGTTCGAATCCCGCCAGGACCGTCCTCCCTGACTGGGGTTTTTTCCAGGTTTTCCTCAGTCTTCATAACTGGCAAATGCCGGGGAGGTACCTAAACTTAGGCCTGGAACGCTTCCTTCCTTAAAAAAAAAAAATATCCTTTCCCAAATTATCATTTCATCTCACAGTGTCCATCGCCTGTGGTACCTCAGTAGTGAAAACGGGCGTTAAACACTACTCAAAAAAAAAAAAAAAAAACCCTCTCACCATGATAAAATATGTAAAAACAATGCACCAATGAAATTGACCATTACTATACTGACATTAGTGAGCAAAGAACCGTAAGTTGTCAGCTGTGATATGTCCACCAGTACTTGTTTGCAATCTCGAAATATTGTAGCTGAATGTTACAGAAAGAAATGGAAGTTTTAAAGGAACAGGGAAAAGATATAAGGGAAAAATGTGATATCGCTAAATACTATGGGTTACTATGGAACATATTCCACCCAGATTCAAAATAAACGTATTTATTGCTAGGTTAATTATTGTGAATGGATTAAATACAGAGTTTTAAGATAAGTTCCATTGCATAGTAATTATTTACGTGAAAAGTTATTTTGTTTTGTTGCTTTTCTTTAAAATATATACTTTTTTGTTGCTAATCCGAAAATTTGATATTTTCGTATTCCTGTGGAATTCGAATTAAAAATTCCATTGTATATAGAACATATTTGCTGGTAAAATGGGGTTTAAATCGATGTCTTTTTTTTCAACCATGTGTTAACAGAGGTTTCAAGTTTTTTCAACTATCTGTTAAAAGAGGTTCCAGGACCTTTGTATAAACAATCTAAATATGTAGGCAGTACGACCAACTAACCCATACCGCTTGGTGCTCCAGTGAAGCCTACTTTCACGAACGGCAGCGGAGAAATGGCTCATTTGGTTAGAGGTAGTGCGTTCGCTTCCCCCATGAGCAAACTTTTTTTAATCTTCATAATTAGCCTACACGTTTCTTATTAAAGGTTACCTTTTTATAAAGGACAACGCATAGGTTGCAAATTTAGAATAGTTATGTAGGTTAGCTTAGGTAAAAAAAAAAAAAAAAAAAAAAAATGCAAACGTTGTACTGTTAACGCATAGGTTACAAATTTTGGTTCGGTTCGGTTAGGTTATCTTTGGGTTAAAAAATAAAACTTGTATTGTTAAAAGGATATGCTTTTTCCTTTATCAATTATTTCCTTTGCGTTTTACATTGCTACATTGTAGTTTCCATTTGATTTTAGATTATACTGAATGTGTTAACTATTAACATGCATCGTAAAAGTTCATTTTTTGTATTTCAATGCTTTTTTCCGTGCATTACGACTGTTACATCCGCCTGTATTTGATGAATGCACACTACAGTTTCTGCACTTCGACGCTGTCACTTTAGCAGTTCATATTTATTTATTTATTTTGTTTGTTTAAGGACTCTCTTTAACATCTTTGGTCATTAGCGTACCATTCAATCAGGGTGTGAAACGATTGATAAATTTTGTTTAGAGCCCTCTTCTTTCAGGCTTGAGGTTTCATCAGTTCAGTAATTTTATAACAGTGTTTAATGTTGAGTATAAGGTAATGTTGATACATATTTGGCTTTATAAAGAAAAAATCAAAGTAGAGACGCGAATAAAATATTTTTTATACATACACTCCCCTGAGCTCAACAGAAGCATGAAATCTTGTTCTAAATACTTTAACCCATTAAAAACGCACGCATATTTGTTGTGCTATAAGCCATTCTTCCGTAGTTAATATAACTTCCTCAATGAATGAAAACTTTCCATTCTTTTGAGGTTAAAACGCACACCGTAGTCCGAGGGAGCCAAATCAGGTAAATGGGATAAATATACTAAGATATACACCTATTTACTTGATTTTAGTGTTTCAAAGTGAGATTTGCCATTGTTTGCTGTCTTGTGTGGAAGGGCATTGGCGCGGTAGAATCGCGTTTTCTTTTGTAATGTTTTTCCACTTTAAGGGCAAGTTGTTGCTTTTAATAAGTTTTACATAATGTTGGGTTGTAATGGTTGCACCCATTTACAGAGAGTCTTTCATCATTATCTCGGAAAAATAGACGCCATCGACCTACATGATAACCTCTACTTCCTGAAATCTTTGGGCGTGATGAGACTGTGACTCCGTTCTTTGAACTGTTTTTTTTTTTAATAGTGTTGAACGCTAGTTTTTACTACTGAAGTATCACAGCAGGTTATTTGAACTGTTACTTCTTTGGTTTCTGCATCATATGTATATATTCAAGTTCCAGCTATGCTTGCAAGACGATTTAAATCATGGAATCCTGATGAAATTGCTCCAAAATCAATCTTTAGGCAAGCACTCTATCCTGCTTCTGGTCAGCATGGAAACCGATTCCAAGAGTGTCTGAAACCTTATGAACAGAACCCGGAAGTTAGGCAAAACGTCTTTTCTATTTGGGTGGGTATGTTTAAGAGTCAGATAGAAATGAAATGTTTCCGGACATTTTGGGGATCAGTTATTATTTTTCCTTTTTGGCTTCGATTGCGTATTTTAAGATTTAACACCCCCATTTTTTGTCTGTTTTGATCGTTATGGATTTCTTCTGCGAGCATTTACGCATTTTAAAAAAGCACACAAAGGATTTCAATACACCGAAGTGAAAAAGTTATAAAAATTAAATGGCATGTTTACCTCATAAAAACATCTACTGAGAATCTTGATATTCATATATTTCTTTTCAAGGAGTGAAAACTTTCTCCTCAATCCACTAACTTATGCTTTTAAATAGCAGAATATTTATTGCCGAAAGGAACGCACCATTATCTCAGGCATATGAATACCAGGAAATAGAAAGGATGAGGCAAATACCGTAGTTTTGAATAATCTTTCTGAATAACCTTCAATCGATCTGCGTTGCCTCTGGTGGTAACCATGCTTGCCTCCTAAACCCAAGATCGCGGGTTTAATTCCGGCCAGAATCGATGAATTTTTTCGGACGTAAAAATCCTAAGTATGGCTTCCTTCGGAATGGAAGTAAAGTTATGGGTCTCGTATCGTACATTTACGGCACGACAAAGAACCTGCAGCCTGAAAGAAGCCGATCTTCTCTGAGCAAAATTTATCGGCCGTTTCACGCCCTGAATTGAATGGGACGCTGATTACCTGAGATGTTAAAGAGCCCGCAAATAAATCATATCAATCAATGAAACTATAGGACAACAAGAGTATTCCCCCATTACAGCGTCGTTACAAATTCATGTTCATTCAGCCATGTTGTCATTAATTGCCATAGTCCAATTGTTGACAGAAGAAAAAGATCAAGTCCGAATATTTTTACTGACACAACGTCTTTTATGAGAGAATGTCGGCTTTCACGGCCGGACTCACAGATGTAACTACAATTTTACAAACTTCTGGATTTCTCATTTCCAGTAGACCACGGCACAACAGCCCGGAAGAAAATTGTAGCTACACAACGTTTTTTGTTATACAACTATTAATTAATCAATGTAATTATTTTACATTCTCTTGCCGAGGAAAGTTCGTGTTTAGAAGAATGCAGTGCACGATATTCCGTGTCGTGAAAATTATTTCTAGGCCAGACATTTCAATTAATATTTTCATAAATAGCTTTATCCATCTCTACCAGCAAAGCAGTATTGCTAGTCGACTCTCAAGCTGCTATCTCCGCTCTGGGCAACAACAGACTGCCCCCATATTATTCAGTGTCGCATCAAGCTGGCAGAGTTAACTGCATCTTCAATGGACCCCCGGCCACATAGAGGCAATGAAAAAGTCGATAATTTGGCGAAACAGGGAGCAGCATCAGAACCGCGCGAAATCATTAATCGGTCACTATCAACTCTATTAAGAACACTCTAAGAAACCAAAGTAGCGGAAAATGGCGGCAATGTCTCGGTACTGAGGAACCAATCCCAAGAACATTTTAAAGTTCCGCGTTATGACTATCTACAAGCAGAGGTCTGACTGACGACGATCGTCAAGGATGAAGAGAGATCAACTATCCACATGTCCAAGGCTGGAGCATCTGCTCGATGATATTACCCTGCGTTACTGGGAGGCTCAACGTCAAATGACCGGACAGCCACGGATTGGCCTTGGCTAAATACATAATAAATAAATATTTTCATAAATTTGAAGCTTATTAGTATATAAGATGTAAATTGTAACCTTAAATGAAAATGTCTAGCTTGTAGGTGTTTACATTCATGTTTTAAGTTGTATTTATCATATTTTTCATGATCTTGTAGTTATAAATGGACGAATAGATAGATATGTCTTAATGTTAAGTCATAGAAATCAACCCCTAGTCATTACAAATGTTTCATTAATAGTGTACGAGTTTAAGCATGCTTGTCTTATTTCTTGAACACGCCAAACATTTCTCTCATCATCTTTAACTTTTTACAAACACTAGGAAAGAAAAACATTTTTGTAACATACTGTTATATATATTTTTTTTCAATATATTCGCCTTTAAGATTTATATACTTTTGAAAGCATTCAAACCAATTCTCGAAACATTTTTTCCACTCTGAAGTTGGTATCTCAAAAACATTTTTTAAAAGGCTTCCACAGCTTCTTGAGGTGATGAAAATCGCTGTCCATGCATTTTTTGTTTGACATTCAGGAACAAAAAGAAAGCGTTAGGTGATACATCAGGGGAATACGGGCAATGGGACATTAATTTAAATTTTACTCCTTTAAATAATCAATTGTTTGACGTGTTGTGTGAGAGGTGGCATTGTCATGATGAAGAATGGTGCGACGTTTTCGGCTGTTTTTCCTGATTTCGTCGGTGATTTCTGGAAAACAAATTGTTGTATATCATTCAGCATTAACTGTTCTTCGATTCTCTAAAGGAATGGTTGCGACATGTCCAGTACAACGGAAGAAATTAACATTTATTTTCTTGGAGGCACTTCGTAGACGAACAACTATTGTGGGATTCGCTTCATCTTGGAACACCCAAACAGTGGGTTGTTGCTTAGTTTCCAGTTCATACGAATATATATCCAGGTTTCGTCACCTGTTACAATGTTGCATACAATTTTGCAGTTCCACGTTGGAATTTTTGAGCATTTCACTACACCAATTAACACGATTTTTTTTTTTTTTTTTGAGTGTCGGTAGAATTATACGGAATTCATCGGGAACAGATTTTTTTTCACAGCTAAATTTTGGTGCAAAATCGAATGTACTGCAGTCTTCGATATGCTTAAGGATGGCTCTATCTCACTGTAAGTCACATGCCGATCTTCAATATATTGCGATGTTTTTTTTTAATGACAACCGATTTTGGTTTACCTTCACGAAAGTCATCACTGACGGATACAAGATCACTGCGAAATGTTGAAAATCAATTATAAACAATCTTTTCTGATGGTGTTTCGTTACAAACAGTTGAACGAAGTGATTCTATGCATTGCTATTGAGTTTGGCATTTACTAAAATCGTAAAAAAATCACCCAACGAAAAACTTCATGTAAAATTTCCGTTATTTCGCAAAATTGTTTTGTTTAAATGTTTACTGTAAACAAACTACTCGGTCAATTTGTAAGCAGGAACTGTTTTCACAATAACAAATGTCAATTGTTGCGAAAATAGTGTTAACATATCTCAAAGGCGCCACCTAGTCGTTTATAACAACTTAAAAGGTAACCCTCGTAACTTGTGCAAATTTAAATAGAGCATAAGCTCTTGATCGTGCATTCAGATTAGGGTAGGTATCCAAAAAATTATTAAAAATAATAATAAAAAACCAACACTTCTTTAACCATAGTGTTTATAACATTTTAGGCAATCATGGATGTCAAGAACAAGGTTGCTCTAGTAACTGGAGGAGCAGATGGTATTGGATTGGCTATTACTCAAGAACTTTTGCGTGAAGGTGCCAAGGTAATATATATCTATGTTTTACAGTCTCTAACTACACTTAAAGTAATAAAAGTAAATATATCCTAGATAAATTAATGAGATCAAAACATATAAAATTAAAACATTTCCTAATTATGGACTATACCTTTTAGATAAGTAAATAAAATAGGAAAAAAAAAGCATGGTGCAGAAAAATATATAAGTGGGGAAGGAAGTATGGACACCAAAACATTGCCTAGATATAGTTACAAGTTTAAGGAACGCTGGCTGTAGGTTCCTATAGGAAACGAAAGACGACAAGTGAAGGTACCTCTGACTTGATATAAATAATACGATGCGTATAACATGCGACGTAGTATAGGAAAGGTGAACAGGTTAACACGCGGTAGGTTTCAGTATAAGCGAAAAACAAGTTGTTCCGTTATAAGAGAACACCCTCCAATAAATTGCTCTCCTTTTCTCCAATCATTTGCTAGAGATTGTTTTTGGCAGTTATACACCAACTCCACGTGGAATCCTAGACGCGGTTGCAGCATTTCCCTCTGCTTCGTTCTATCTCATTTTGTTTCGGAGTTTTGACAGTAAAGTTGCAGCAGCAAACTTGCAAAATGTGGAGAGGATGGTGAATGGGGTAAATGCTGGCTTTAACGAGCTGTTTCATCCTTGCCTCGAGACCAGAACGAAATATGGCGACACAGCACACTAATCGTGGAGAGGAGATAAAGAGTTTTTGAGCCTTCTCATTTGTCGTTTATTTATCAAGCCCCGTATTGATGTATTCAGCGTTCTGATTAGTAATAGAGACTCAATATAGACAATGAAAAGTTTTAATTATTTGGGGGTGGGATTTGTGAGCAAAGGAAGATGGGAGCTACAGTCTAAATGTGCACAAGCCAAAGGCAAATAAGTCCCCACATTGTCAATGAAAGATCGTATGAGTTGAATCAAAGATGATGTAAGGAGTAGAAATTTGGGGAGGATGAAAATATTAATGTGTGTTTAGTAGAATGTTCTGGGGTACTAAAAGTTCGCTGAGGGAAGTAAGTTTTGGCAGAACTATGAAGAGTAGGATGGAAAGTATCATATTATTGGCTATTATTGCATAGAACGTTTGAACAGTAGGTAATCACGAAATAGGAGGAAAACAGAGAAGAACATCTTATGATGCTACTTTCAAGCGTAAAGTAATTCTTTATGCTGAAAAAAATAACAAGAAGAGAATTCAATTTAGCTAAGAGTATCCTTCATTTGTGGCGGCAACAGAAATTGACATTACTTGCAACTAAAGCTAGTAGGAACAAATTCACTGATTCCCGCAAAGAATGACATCCTGACATTGAAGAAAATTTTTTATAATTCGTACATGAAAGGAGAAAGAACGGGCAACCTGTGACCAGCGACAACATAAGAAATAACTTTTTCTTCTTTGACGTACGCCAACTGTCCTGGCAACAGCACGAGTGATAGATTTTGCTCTCAGTGCTCCAAGATGTAATAATAGTCCTCTTATAAATTCTATGTTCTGATCGTTTTATAAAGTGAACGAGATTATCTGTATGGTGCTGTATGCCAAAATCTTTTTTCTTTTCCGGTACGCATTACTTAGATTCCGTAAATACAGTATTTATAATGGTTTATCTGAAAAACTGCTGCCTAATATTGCTCCATCTCAATATAATGTTATTAACAACACATTCTACCGCCACGGATGGCCGAGTTCGTTAAGGCGCGGACTCCCCTTACACAAAATAGGTATCGTTGCTCAGAAAGCAATACATGATGTTTATCACTGTATCTAAAATAAGTGAACTGAATTGGGCGCAGATTAAAGGCATTGTTGCGCAAAACAGCACGTTATCGCTATTTACTCAGGTGGTTGACACACAGCAGTAAATCAACAAAAGAAATGATTGAAAATACGAGGCATCAAGAAGGGGGAATGAAACCGCAAGTGGCGGATCGTATCATCATGGCTTAGGGAGAAAACAGTTCCAACAGCAGCAATTCTGATGATGACCAGGGCTCTGTCTCACAAAAGTATCTTCTAATGCATTACAAATGTATGGACTGGCAACTTGTAGTTATCAGTAAAATTCTGTTCAACAAAGGTTTCTGCTATACTTGTACTTTACTAGTCCATACTTACAAGTGTACAAGTGAATTTTCATTGTTCTCTTCCACACAAATATTAATATTATTCGGGCACTGGTAATTTGTATAAATTTCTCTACAAGTATAGGAATATTGGTAACTTTAAACACTAGCACAAATTTTATTATCTTTTTAATGATTTTGGGAGGCAGTTGACCTAAATGTGCTAAGTATTAGCGAAAGTGATGATAATGGTGAGTAGGAATATGTGTAAAGAAAGAATAAATAAATATTTGTGTATAATGACAAAGTTAGGTTGTGCAATTAAAGTGGATTATGGACGATATTGACGTTTCCTGTTTCAAATGTACATTTCAGACCAGCATCTTAGTTAATGTATTTGTAAGGTTCTTGCTACTTGACACAAAAATAATTTTGTTCATTCTATTTTAGAATAATTTCTTAGTATTTAAATTATCATTATGTCTGAGAAAAAACCAAGACCCATTTTGCAGAAATGACAATGATCCACTCTGTATATTAAAAATCTCTAAAGAGTGGACATAATCTAATTCAAGGTATGGCGACGTATGGCAAATAGCTGTTCCTCCATCTTTCTTTATGTGACGTCAACATGACGTCACTTTTAACTTTTTACTAATACTTTACCAGCAGAAAGTTACAAGGCCATACTTTACAAGAATCTGCACTAATACACTTGTGTATATTACACCATACTTTTGTGAAGCAGGGTTCATTAGTTAAAAACTAAATTTTCCTAATTTTTGAGCCTCAAGTACACATTTCTTATAGAAAAGAGGTGATAAGTCGCATAAAACAGCGTTTTTGCTTCAGTAGAAGGTTTTCAGTAGTTGAAAAGAATAAAATGACCAACATTCCTATTACAACAGAAACCAGCGGCTGCGACAACTACGGCGATGCTGGTATAAAACATTTTTATTGAAACTCATTCGTAAGCATATGCCATTTTATTTACATAAACTTAGAAATGTAAAAGGAACAATTTTCAAGAACTTCCCGCATTGACACTTCACCTTCTACTTTTATTCTGATCAAATGAAGAAATTGCGTGACTAAGCAAGAATGAATGTTCTGGCGGGTTAAGCACAACAATAAGGTGAATAATGCCGTTCTTGAGTGCGAGAAGAGTAGTTAAGTGTTGCTGCATGCACGAGTTTCCGTAATCTGTTCCTAATAAAATAAGCTTGTAACTAAAATAACATTTTATTGTAAAACTAGTCACAAAAAGCTATCGTTTTTCATTTCATCTCAGAAGACCATAAAACTGAACGTTGAGTAACTTCTGTAATGTGTTGCATATTGCCAAATCAAATCAAAACAAAAAATATAAATAACATATTGTGTGAAGAAGCCAGTCATGAAAATAGAATGAGTGAGTAATTTATTTTACATATTATACACAGTATTGTGAAATCCAAATGTACTTATATAACCACGAGAATTCTTATATTATTCAAGTATATGGAAAAAATTGTACATTGGAGAGGCGTGTAAATTTTTCCTTGCGGTAAAATTGATTTGAAAATGTGGCACTTTTTGGAATCGATCTAGGTACTATTAAGGAGTATAACGGCCATTTTTAAAATTTATTGCTGGCAACACTGATTGTAAATTAAACGTTTGAAAATGAGCACATGTTATATATTGCACACATTTAACAAAAATATCAGGAATGTGAATAAATCTTAAACTTTTTCTATGTAATTTAATCAATGATATCCTATATTTATTTCCATTAATATCTACCCGTAACTTTATTTGCAGTGCTATAATCTTGTCCATCGTACTTTTTAGTGAAATATTCCTCCGCGTTTCCCGCTTTCCCCTTCTCTTGTGTTGCTATTGGCACATATTATTACACCACACTGAAATGTCTGTAAACTCGGTTATTCTTTTTCGATTTCGTCGTCTTTTGTATTCGTATATTTTCATAAAAGCTCTCGATAGAAATACAACCCAAAGTGTCTTATATATGTTCAAATTATTCCTTAACGCTATAAATAACAAGAAGAAATAGAAGGGCATACAAATAACCGAGTAAGTTCAGTTAATAAACGGCACTACTTCGCGGACTAATTTGGCAGTAAGGAAACCGGTCAGCCAATTAAAACTACTTTCACCACATAGTTTATTGTCACTCACTATTAGCAAATGATGGAACAAACCTAATATAACGGATAGGAAATGCGTGATTATCTGTTTATAAGAGGTATTTTTCATAAAAGAAACACTTCTTAAGAGCCTATAAATATTATTCCACAAAACTAATAATATGTAAATTATCACAGATTTAATGTTTATGTTTTTATTTTCAGGCTGTCGCCATCTGTGATGTCAATTTGCAGAAGGGCAATGAAACAGTTGAGAAGCTAACAGCTGAATATACCAACAGCAAAGCCGTGTTTATTCGCACTGACGTTAAGGCCTCTGACAGTCTTAGGGGTAAGCATGCTGTTTATGAAATAAATTCATAAGTTGAAATTACCTAAGAGAGGGAACTTGTTATGACTTTTATTTAAATCGCCTTTAAAGATGGACCACCGGTGCTTCTCAAAATGATTAATGTCTTATTGGATGTATTGTGAACATACTTTTAATGTTCTTTTCCCATTTTTTAAGAGTTGCCCCACACATATCTGTGACAGGAGCTACATCGCCTCCCCATGCTGTTAGTAGCTAACATACAGAGCAAGATATTGTCAGTTGGAAGCATGTGGTTGATAAAATGGGTTCCGTAATAGCGCCCCAGTTAGTAGTTGTTAGTTGAAATTGAATTGAAATTTATTGAAATATTCCAACAGACTACATAATATATTACACTCAAAAATACGTACTTCATTAATTCATTACATAATAAAATAATACTAATCTTGCTTATCTCCTCCAGATATTTTTTTTCTAGAGTTGCTTGTTTACATTCAGATCCAAATACACACAATTCCCGGTAATTAGTGTATTTGTGAGCATCATATTGCTGTATTATCCTGTCCTTTTTTATACTTCTAAGGTTATGTTTCCCTCTATCTTTCTCTTAATCATTCTGATCCATTTCTCTCTAACTTTGTCCAAATAGTTCTCTATCATTGTTATATTCATCTCTCCTTTTACAGTTAAAATCTAATTAATATTTTCCCATCTAAATTCTTCCATTTTTTGTTGCCAAGCCTGTTCTCTCCATAATTTTGTTTGCTTACATTATTTTTTTTAATGGTGTTTAACGCGCGTTTTTACTACTGAGACACCACAGGCGGTGAACATTGGTGATACATGAAATGAAATAATTGGGAAAGGATTTTTTTAAGGAAGGAAACGTTCCAGGCCTAATTTAAGGTACCTCCCCGGCATTTGCTAGTTATGAAGACTGAGGAAAACTTGGAAAAAATCTGCCAGGGAGGACCGTCCTGGCAGGATTCGAACCCCAGACCTCCCGCTCACGAGTTCGGGCCTTAACGACCTCGGCCACCCGTGGCGGTGCCTACAGTATAATAAACAATGAAAATCCGTATCGGTTTCTCCACACATATTCTTGTACTTCAGCGGCGGTATTAAGTTTAACATAAAAATATTTGTTAATGAATGTGTCGTATTTGCCAAGCAACTCAGGTGATTTGCGCAATGTCGGCAGCAGTTCTATGTATGGAAGATGTTGAAACAGCAACGCGCGGTAGAATACTACAACAAAGATAATGTATGTTGTTAATTATTGCGAATAGCGCGTAGGTTCTTGTTGCACTCAATTATTTCGTTTATGCTCATGATTTCTGCCGCTAGATAACACTACGTATGTTCTGCTGGAGTTAAAAGGAGATTTGCCACCACTACAATGATTTACCCGCTAATACACATCCACTATCAATTTATATTTACGAAAAGGAGGCGAGCTAGCTAGCACCACATTTATAAAGCTATAATATAAGCTTTTACCTTTCTGGTTGTAATATGTTATTTCTTATTACAAAACTGTGTTTTTTCAGAAATGTTTCAACTTCATTTTATCACTTTTTACCACGCGTTGCTTTATTGGGCCTGAGTCGAGGAGAAACGAATATCGTGTGCAAAAGCAGCATATGTACTGGATGAACTAATCGAGACTGTTACCTTTTTGAACAATGGAGATTTTGAAGACGAGTTTGGGCAGCATGGCCCCATATTTATACTATCCCCGAACAGAGACTGCACATTATCAAACAGTTCTAGGTGCAGCACTTTACTGTATTAAAATAAAGAACTGAAATTAATGTCTGCCTTTAAGAGGCTCTCAGCCGGCATAGAATGCACAGCTAGAAGATGTATTATTGCTTCCCTCTTTTTAAATGATTTTTTCCGTCATTACTTTAATAGTTGAAGTATGTTAATTCTTTTTTTTAAAAAAATAACTGTTCACTTATACGTATAACCTGCAATTTATTGCTTCTCTAAAGTACAAAGTTTAATTTTCCATTTTTGTTTTTTTCATCTTCTATGTCTTGTTCTTTTTTATGTCTTTTAATTCACATATGCAGTTTTTAAGACATAAAAAGCATCGAAATATATTATGGTGCGTGCTGTTGGAAGTAAAAAAATCCTACATTTATTGGTAGTTGAATTAAGAGCACAAACACATGTGGAAACGTTTTTATCACCTCCGAAGTAAACGTAAAGATAACAGAATCGAATTCAGGAGTGAAATTCCCAATTTTAATTTTAGCCAAAGATCCTTCTGTACGCTGGAACTGTTCCCCCACAAGCTGACGATACACGGAAACAACAAATATTAATTCTAATGTTTGTTTGACCAGACAGTTTTTACCGTCATGTGCAGTTTCTTCAAAATCACTAAATTGTAAGCGAATTAATTTCCCATAATGAATTTAGATTGCTTAATGAATTCTTCTTCCTATTATTAAGAAACAGAAAATATATGAAAGATACAAAATCAGCTCGTGTAGGAAGTTGCATGCTGGTTTGCGCTTTCTTATGTTTAACTTCCTGTTGGTGCGATGCTTAAAGATCCATCTGTAGGGCTTTTCTGTCTTGCGCTTAACGCTTGTTCGAGAGAGTATAATTTATTGTAGAACAAATGTTAATTTTTCTCCTGAATTAAGGAATTTTAAAACAATGTTTTATGATTCGTCCTTGAACTTATAAATGAAAATTAAATAACCAAGGAAAATAGTACGCAGTGGCTGGTTGTTATTAAGAGAGATGAAATACTCATGTCATGAGTAGGGTTATCAACTTATTCAATATCCCAATTAAAATGAAATGAAATAAAATCTACAATACTCCGTCCCGGCACCTTGGTACCTATACCGGGATGTGCATTCCAAATCTTATCATTTAATAACTTTTTTCTTTTTTCCCAAAATGCATAATACTTTTACAGATTAAATCTATAATATATAAACAGGAGAACTATAACTTAATGTAAAAATTAAAAAAAAAAAAATTCACCATTAAAAACGAAATAAAATAAAATTACAAATCTACTGGATGCCAGTAAACATGACCAATAGCTAACTATCAACGGTTGAGATGTTGATAGCCAGCACCTTCCCCACCCCAACTATCTAAGGAAATGATACTTGCCTACATCTTCCACCTCACCCAGTCTTCCTTCTTGTATCTTCTTCCCGGTCCCATAACTTACACCATCCAACACCCCTCAATTTTCTTCTGTAATCTTCTATCCTCTGGTCCCAGTCGGTCCTGGTAGCGTAGTGGTAAACATATTTGCCTCTTAGACCCAAGATCGCAGGTTCAATCCCGGCCAGGGTCGACGGATTTTTTCGGGCATAAAAATCCTAAGCATGCTTCCTTCGGAAGGAAAGCTACGTGCCGTAAGCCTGAAAGAAGAGGACTCTGAGCAAAATTTATCGGCCGTTTCACGTCCTGAATTGAAGGGACGCTGATGACCTGAGATGTTAAGAGCGTCCGTAAATAAAACAAATAAACAATGTTGATGAATATGAAAATTCCCATATCTTTCAAACCATTAATGCTACCGTAATTATTGTGTCCTTTAAAAGGGGCAAGTCATTTTTACCAAACGCTGAGGTATTTTAAAATTTTAGTAATAAATCACATTGTAAAGTAACGGATGAAAATGCTTTAATATGAAAAAATAAATTGTATTGCATTTCTGAACCCTAGAACTGATTTATAACAGAAATGTGTCGATTACACTGGAATGCATGTTTTATTTTTAGTTTTTTTTTTTAAAAAAAAGAGTATTTGTGAAACAGAATTGCATGCTGATTACAAAAATAAAACCTGTTTTCTTGTATCAAGCCAGAATTTTTCACAATTCTAAATTTTAAGCTTTTGATATTTTTCGCAATATTATTATTATAAATCATTATTATTTCTCTGTGATTGAGATTTGTTAAAAATTATTTACAAGACAGGACAGTTAATGATTTCAACTTTATCCCTTTAAATGTGAAAGAACCTGCTTCCTTCGGTAGAGAGTAAAGCTTAGTATTGCCATATCGGTTGACATAAACTATAAGCCCAAAGAGCGGAGATTGTTCATAGATTCATCTCAGAAAAGTCCTAAAGGCGTTTTGCTTCATAACGGAAACATCCATCCTTCCAGTAGCCACTCTGTTATTTTAAAGAAGACATATGAAAATGTAAAACTTTTGGTTCGAAAAGTGCAGTATGAAATCCATGAGCGGTCTGTCTGTGGAAATTTCAAAATTATAAAACTGAATGGCGTAGCAGAGCTAAGTCAGAACACTGGGAAAAGGGAACAGTGGCCACCTAGAACTAACTTTACACCGGGCGATTAAATGTATAAGTAGTGAGCCTTTAATCGACCTCTCAAATGTATTGCTGCCCCCTCTGCATGTAAATTAGGTTTAATGAAAAAACGTGTGAAAGCCCTACATAAAGACAGTGAGTGCTTTCAATATCTTTGTGTAAAATTTCCCTCATTAACCTATGAAAAAATTAAAGCTGGCGTATTTATTGGCCCTTGAGAATGAACAAACAGTTCGAGAATACTGTCAGCGGAAATGTAAAATTTGCCTGGATTGCATTCAGAACTGTTGTTTTTAATTTTCTTGGAAATAAGATGCTGTACAGTTTCAAAAGATTGGTTGCAATATGAGTGACAAAGTGCATTTTGTTCATTCTCATTTAAATTACTTTTTGATAATTTAGGAGATTTTATTAAGGAACAAGGTGAAACATTTCATATGAAAATAAGGTATCAAAGGAAGTGCATTATTAACATGGTGGCTGACTATTAGCATACTGAGACAGCTCTGAGCAACATTCGAACAGGTCAAAAAGAAGGACATTTGAAATGCAATATTGTGCAAGTGATTGATAGTGGTTAAATGTAACGTATTTTTTTCTCACAAAATGCTTATGGAAAATAATTTCCAAGGGATTTCACAAAACTAGAACCTCATTTCTATGTTTATTGTCATTTAATTCACATTTTTATGATTTGCATGAAAACCTGAAAAATTGGAGATTATTTTCGAATTGAGCTCATAAAAGCATTAAGAATTGCATATCAGATGCAAAACTACAGAAAACACGTTTTAAATCATACAAATCAATTGTCTCACAGAAAATAACTCGAATTTCAAGAATATATCCTCATTGGTTGAGTGAACATATATTCTCTTTTTTGTTTGGTCAGATCACAGGTACCTTGAATTTTTTCTGTCATCAATGTCATAATATGTACTGGTCCTACAAGTCCATTCCGGTTTCCATGTTAGCATAGCTCATTCTCGACCCTCCTTCCACTTGATATGCATGCTCGGATAAATGTTGATATCTTGTTGCTGACATGGACCTTCTAAAGTTTTTGTTGTTTTTAGTCAAACCATGCACTTCTACTCTTCTCTGATTTCAACATTTCTTTTACTGTTGGATGTTTTACTACCAGCAACTCTACGTAGGAAGCACATCTCTCACTCGTCGTATGCGACATCGTAATGATGACTAAAGCCCCATAGACTGATTAATATGTGTACAATGTCAAACACATACACATAATGTATGCCGACAAACTTTCCTATTTTTCTGCTGCTGTTCACAAAATCATTGTTTAGTTTTGCTACTAGACTATTATTGAACATCCCACTAGCCAGACTTCATCGCTTTTAAAATGCAAGTCCCACTGATTTCATGTTAAAGATGATTTTGAGTTACTATTTGCGCAGGGTTTTAATAGGTTAGGGATATGGCCTCCATGATGCAAATAAAAGTATCTGAAATGCTGTTATCATTTATACAAGTAGATTTCTCTAACAGAACTTCAGGTCAATTAAATGGAGGGAGAAGATATTGGAATAACTGCTGATGAGAGATGGATCGTGGGTATGCCCCTTGGTAGAGCTAATATGAAAACAACCCCATCTGCTACATATCTGTTATACGTGGATAAGCCAAGAACAGAAAGTGCATCAACTTTCTCAGCAGTGAACATGGATACGAGGGTTACCTTTTAAGTTTTTACAAACGACCACGGTGGAGGTATTGAAATGTCCTTACTATTTTTGCAACAATTGACATATGTTATTGTGAAAACAGTTAAAGCTTAGAAATTGACTGAGTAGTTTGTTTATAGTGAGCGTTTAAACAAAGCAATTTCCCCCCCTCCCCCCCAAAAAGGAAATTTCACGTGAAGCTCTTTGTTGGATGATTTTTTACGGTTTTAGTAAACGCCCAACTCAACAGCAAAGCAGAGAATCGCTTCGTCCAACTTTTGGTAATAGAGCACCATCAGAAACGACTGTTTACATTTGGTTTGCAGAATTTCGTCGTGGTCGTGCGTCCGTCTGTGATGAATTTCGTGAAGGTCGACCAAAACCGTCTGCCATTCTAAAAAAACATCCATGCTATGCGCAACATGATTGAAGATCGCCATGTGGCTAAGGCATTCTTAAGCATATCGAAGACTGCAGTGCTTTCGACTTTGCATGAGCATTTAGCTGTGAAAAACATCTGTTCCCGATACATTCCACATAATTTGACCGAAGCTTAAAAAAAAAAAAAAGGGCTAGTATTGATTGGTGTAATGAAATGCTGAAAAATTCCAGCGGGGAACTACAAAATCATAGCAGGTGACGAAACCTGGATATATTCGTATGAACCGGAAACTAAGCAACGATCCGCTGTTTAGAGGATCGAAGAACAAACAGATAATGCTGAATGGTATACAACAATTTGTTTGTCGTCATCGACGACATCAGGAAAAAACCGAAAATGCCGCATCATTCTTCATGATGACATCTCACACTGCACGTCAAACAATTGATTATTTGAAGGAGAAAAACATCGAATTAATGTTTCATTGTCCATATTCACCTGACTTAACGCCTAATACTTCTTTTTGTTCCCGAATGTCAAACAAAAAATGCGTGGACAGCGATTTTCATCCTCATTTTTTTTTTTTTTTTTTTTTTTTTTTTTTTTTTTTTTAACTAACTACTACATGATATTAAAGGAGAATTTGGGAAGTGTGGGGATTAGAGGAATTTACTTGAGGTACCGCTTTAAGCACCCTCGTAAGTATGAGAGGTTTGCAAGCTTCCTGCCGGTGGCCGGGAGCGGTCTCATAGAGTTGGGTGCGGGAGGAAGTCATGGCCGAGGCCCTGGCTACTCCCCCGGGGAAATGTGGTGTATTTGGGGGGTTTGAAAAGTTGCTGTCTTTAATCATTCAATTAATTATTGTTAGCTCTGACGAGCTTTTTGTTTTTGTTTGGCGCTCTGACGAGCGTATGGTGGCAGCTTTATTTGCGCTGGTGTGTCCAAGATGCCGGAGTGGTTCCAGAGTGAGTGTTACGGTGCGTTTGTGTAAGTTGCTGTATGCTGGCTTGGTTTGCTTTGTGTGTTCTCTTCATGTCCAGGAGGTAGTTGTTGATTTGCGCAAAGTATTTGAGGCTGTATGTTCTCATTTCTGTGAAGCCCTCTTCTAGGCGGTCTAGGCGTACGGAGAGTAATTCTAGAGATGTTAGTTTTTCCTTTAGCTCGTTGTAGTGCCGTTGTGCAAGATCTGTGATGGTGGCTATGGCTGCTGGTATGGATTGGCGGAGGAAAGTGTGCTGGTCGTCGAGGCGCTGAGTCAGGGCGTCACGACTCTTGCGCATCAGCCCTGCCTGGTTGTGGAGCTTCTCTGCCAGTAAAGATTCTGGGCAGTGTTGCTGGCTATTGCTCTGAGTGATGGCTTCGTGTAAAGACGAGATGGCCGCTTCCAGTAGGCTGCTGCGAGTGGCAACAGCTTCCAGGGCTGTCGCCTGCTGGTGAACTAATGTGGTTAGTTTGAGTATGTGGTCTTGAAGTGTCTTGATGTGATGAGTTGACTCAGATGACGGAAGTTGAGATGGGTTCTCTGGCGTGTGTGCTGCTTCGGTGTCCATTAGTGTAGTTACTGTAGTTACTGTGCGCCTCTTTGAAGGTTTCTGTGTGTGCGGTTTTGAAGATTGGCTGCCTATGACGTTGCTGTTGAGAATGAGTCCGCGTTGGAGGGGGCATGATGCTTGGCCGGTGAAGTGGTTTGTCCCTCCGCAAGAGGCACAAAACCTTCGCCGGCTTGTCAGGTCATGCGCTGTGCATTCCGATGTAAGCGACGATGAACCGCAGTAGTGGCAGCGTGGTTGCTCGCTGCAGGCCTGTTCGTTGTGTCCGTAGGCACAGCAGCGCCTGCACGGAGCGTTTTGGCGGCGGTGGCTGGCTTCGAGTGTGAGGCGTTGTGGGCCAATTTTAATGCCGGTTGTGATGGCCGCCTCGCACTCTTCCGATTCAAGAAAGTTGATTCGGACCAGGGGTGTCGGGCCTCGGTGTGAGTAGATGCGCGTTGCGAAGTGTGCTGAAGGCCATAGCCGCTGAGCAGTTCTCAGGATGTATGATGAGGCGATGCTCCGGGGGACCCCACGGAGCACCGCGCTGGTTGGTGAAGCTGTTGGTGAAGCTGGGTTATGTTGTGTCTCTTCCGGTTGTGCTCGGTTTATGTTTGGCGCTGATGGTGGCGAGTGTGCAGGTAAAGTGCTGAGTCTTATAGAGGAGTCGTCCAAGAAAGTGACTGTTCGCTTTCGTGGGCTGTCCTGCAGCTGCGCAAGTTTCTCCGTGAGCGTGGCGACTTGTGCAGGGCCCCGAGTTGGTGGTGAGGTGACTGGTGGAGACTGGAAGTTTACTGTATTTTCACGGACTTCCTCTTCTTCTTCTTCTTCTGCTGGGGGACCCTGCTGCCAGAATTTTCCCTGAAGGAATTGTGATGGGTCAGCAGGGCCCCAGGTGACTGGAGTTGTGAGTTGAGATGCCTGGATGTCTACAGTGCTGAGCGAGTGTTCTGGAGCGAGTGCGGCGGCAGGTGCTGTGCTGGTAGCGGCCAATGTTGGCTTTGCAGCGCCGGGTGCTGTCTTAGATGAGGCGGCGCGAGTGGTGCGGCTTGGCTGGTTTGCAGCGAGTGGAGGGGAGAGCTGGCTTCGCTCTGTTGGTGCGGCAGGCGGTGGAGTGGCGGGACGAGGTGGCTGCTCTGAAGCTTCTGCGCTGGTTAGACTGGCTGCGCTTGAGGGCCGAGTGCTGGGAAGTCTGGCAGAGCTAGTCTTCTTTTTCTTGCCTGGTGCCATCCTGGGTCCTTCCTCGGCGCTGTCCGTGTCGCTCAAGAAGCTGTGGAAGCCTTAAAAACCACGTTTTACAAGATACCAACTTCAGAGAGGAAAAAGATGTTTCGAGAATTGTTTTACACGCATGCAAAAGTGTATAAATCACAAAAGGAATGTTTTGAAAAATAATAAAACGGTGTGTTTTTCTTTGCTAGTTTTTGTAAAAACTTAAAAGATAACTCTCGTATAAACTTGAGCAGATGCATGCATCGGTTGTGTTAGATTTATTTCGTAATAGCTGATTGTTTTGATATTTCTAGAGTACATGGGTGAAGTGCTATGCCTTGTAGCAGATCTTCATGGGGATGCTGGCCTCGTCTGTCCAAAGTGCTGATAGTACTGGCAGTTCTTGCAGCTCTTGAGTACGCCTTCAACAGTATATTAGAAACGCGCCAGATGGAGCTGCTTTTTATCGTGAATTCCACTCGTGTAAGAAGTCATGGCAAATGGGGACATGCACGAGGACTTCTGCCTCCTGCTCAGTTTCATCATAACGGGAATGAAAACACAACGTTAGCTGTTTCCACAGTTGAGGATAACACTTCATACAAACATTTAACATTCCACATGCACAACAGTAAGAGTATTACAGTGTCAAATTCAATACACAGCTCCGTGGGTATGAAAAAGTTGCAGACCTTAGCAGTAGCAGTGACCGAAAGGAGCCTATGCCCGTTAGTTCCACCAAATTTAAGTGGCCCAATAAAAGTGACGAAAGCGTCTCTACCTCTTGCAGATCTTGAGAAAAAGTTTGCAATGTTGAACCTTGGTGGACGATATTCCCCCAAAGAGTGTGAAGCGAGACACAGGGTAGCGGTGATTGTGCCATATCGCGATAGAGCTCAGCACCTCAGTACCTTCCTCTATAATTTACACCCTTTGTTACAACGCCAGCAACTGGATTACGGACTGTATGTTGTGGAGCAAGCGGGAAATGGTCCTTTCAACCGTGCCATGCTAATGAATGTTGGTTTTGTGGAAGCCTTGAAGCAATACAGCTATGACTGTTTCATTTTCCACGACGTGGACCTGCTTCCAGAGGATGATCGCAACCTGTACACTTGCTCAGAACAACCCAGACACATGTCTGTTGCCGTTGATGTGTTCAAATACAAGCTTCCGTATGCAGACATTTTTGGCGGTGTCGGTGCAATGACAAAGGCCCAGTTTGAGAAAGTGAACGGCTTCAGCAACATGTTCTGCGGTTGGGGGGGAGAGGATGATGACATGTCCAACAGAATACGCTACCATGGATACCACATTGCTCGATATCCAGCTAACGTGGCTCGCTACAAAATGTTAGCACATCGCAAACAGCACGCCAACCCAAAACGTTTTAAGTACCTGAACACAGGGCGCATGCGCTTCAAAATAGACGGACTAAGTAGCTTGCAGTATGAGGTGAAGGAACTGTATTTTGGCAAGCTGTTCACTAGAATTCTCGTGGAACTAGCAATGCCCCGCGCCGTGCCTTAGCCAGGGCTGTGGCGTGCCAAGTGAATTGTGTGGTTTTTATACATTAGCACAGTTTTTCATTTGTAGTGAACATAAAGTCGATATCTATTTTAATTCAATCAAACAGGCTTGGAAATGTTTTCTTCAGTGTATTTTTTAATTATATTAAATAATTTGTCAAATTATTGAATACTCTTTTTTGATATCCCTTTGTGTTATTTCAGCGAATTCCAAAGGATTTTTTTGATTGATTTATTTATGGACGCTCTTTAACAGCTCAGGTCATCAGCGTCCCATTCAACTCAGGGCGTGAAACGGCCGACAAATTTTGCTCAGAGGCCTCTCTTTCAGGCTTGAGGTTCTTTTTCGTGCCGCAAATGTACGACACGGGACCCGCGGCTTTACTTCCCTTCCGAAGGAAGCCATACTTAGGATTTTTGCGCCCGAAAAAATCCATCGGTCCTGGTCGGGTTCGAACCCGCGTTTTGGGTTTTAGGAGGCAAGTATGGTAACCACTACACCACCAGGACCGACTCCAAAGGAATGTAAGCTATTGCCGTTGTACCCATAAAAACATACATGTATACTACACCGAAATATTTTCAGAGAGTGTAGAGATGTCGCATGTAAGCAATTTGAGATAGGCAATGTATGGTACACAACTAAGCATAACGCAGTTTTATGATGTTAAACTTTTTTGCATCAGATAAATCGGTGTTAAAGTCTAGCAGTTTGAAAATTCGATTTAGAATGTCTTTAAAACTGCCTTGCGAGCTTAGAAATATTGATATTCTGCAGCTCGTTATCTGCGCTTTAAAGCTTTAGTGCAATTAAAAACCCTCAAAATTCGAACTAATCGTTTAACAGTGCGACACTGAATATCTGTTAACTGCCTCCTTGAATTTCGTAGCCTACTCTAAAGGGTGCTCTTTAACTGTCTATGTAACGTAATGCATAACACAAAAGCTCATGTTCCGCAGGCCGCAGATTCAATTCTCTTTCTCAACAATGAATGTATTACTAACGTAGATCACCGCCACGGGTGGCCGAGGTCGTTAAGGCGCCGACTCGTGAGCGGGAGATCTGGGGTTTGAATCCCGCCAGGACCGCCCTCCCTGACTGAAGTTTTTCCAGGTTTTCCTCAGTCTTCATAGCTGGTAAATGCCGGGAGGTACCCTAAACTTAGGCCTGTAACGTTTCCTACCTTAAAAAAAAACCCTTTCCCAATATATCATTTCATCTCATGTATCATCAGTGTTCACCGCCTGTAGTGCCTCTGTAGTAAAAACGGGCGTTAAACACTATTAAAAAAACCAACATACAATTGTTAATAAGTTTACTACTAACATGATGCCTAAATTTTTATTTATCTAACGCACACTCAGGATACGATTTTGAGTGCTAAATATAAATTGATATGTTACGATTTGAGTGTATAAATTGAAACATCAATTTAAAACATAGGCTAAAAGCTGCATTAGGACAATCAGAAACAAACCAAATAAAAATAAGTAATGAACGATACTCGAACTCAAAAACAAACGACCATCTCTTACTCTAAAGCTAATGTCATAACAATCAGTAGGTTCAGAAATCTGTTATTGTGTGTTATACTTTCGAGAGGCATCTTCATTAGCCAGTGGCGTACTGGCACTTTAGAAACTTATAGTCGTAGCTGCGGTCTTTGAAAAGATAAGCCACATGTTTACTATCCCAAATTTCTTATATGTGACATCTCTATACTCTCTGGAATAATTTCGGTGTAGTTAATTAACACCCTGTATATTGTGTGTGTCCATTTACACTCCAGCGGTGGCAATTATTTTTCTCAACGAAACTCAGCATTTAACCATCAATTAACAAACGATTCATCGAGTTCGTTAAACAGCAAAATTGGATAATTGGGGTGGGGTTAACCCAAAGCGATTTTTTTTAAAAAAAGTTACTCTAGTGGTCAAAATTATTTTTATTCTCAACAAAACTGAGTAAATTTCTCTAAAATAAATTGATAAAAGTAGTTCCCGAAAATCAGGACAATCGGGCCATTAGGCGTAGATTGATTTGATTTATTTACGGACGCTCTTTAACAGCTCAGGTCATCAGCGTCCCATTCTATTCAGAGCGTGAAACGGCCGACAAATTTTGCTCAGAGGTCTCTTCTTTCAGGCTTGAGGTTCTTTATCGTGTCGTAAATGTACGACACGGGACCCACGGCTTTACTTCCCTTCTGAAATTAGGCGTAGAGCTATACTTGAAAAACGAGTAGAATTTAAAGCGAAATTTAATAATCACTCTAGCGACAGCATTTATATTGCTTTAAAAGAATCTCGGTTTATATCGGTATATAAATAAGATAAAAATAGTTCCTGAAAACCGTGAATTCGGACTATTAGAAGGGGTTTACCTGAAACCCAAAACTTAAAAATCACTCGAGTGGCATTAATAGTTGTTTTTTCGCAATGAAAATCCGCCCATAATTTAAATAAAACGAGAAATATGGGTTCTGAAAATCAGAGAAATCGGAGTATTAGCAGGGGTAGCTTACCTAAAATATAAAAGTCGCTCTAGCGGCTAATATTTGTTTTTTTTTTTTTTTCGCAACGAAACTGTGCATATAGCATTTAAATAAAATAGAAAAACAATTTCTGAAAATCATAAAATTGGGCCATTAGGAGTGGGCGTTTGCCTCAAACCCAAGATTTAAAAATCTCTTTACGACGCTAGTATTTTTTCTTTCCAATAAAATTGGGCATATACCATTTAAATGAATTAAACAAAATAGTTTACGAAAATTGGGGAAATTTGACCATTTGGAATAGGAGTATACTTGAAACCCGAAATTTAAAAAGTACTATTGCCTGTACTTTTCTCTCTATTGTTTTAAAATAAAAGAACAAATTAATTCAGCATATAAACTCTATTTATAATGATGAATATGTTTTATACTTAACAAAAGTACTGTCGTGAGACTGAAAATGTGAAATATTAATCTAATATGTGTTTGAGAGTTATATTTGTATGTAAGAGCGCTCTATAATAACCTTCAGAAACGTTTGCGTTATTTTACTACAAGAATATTTAAACTAAATTTCAAAGTCAATGAAAATCGATGTAACTTTCCATTGTTTTACTTGCTTTTTACATTGTAATTGTTTTTGAATAGTAACATGTTTTTTTTCCACCCGGAGTTATTGATTTGTTTTATTTACGGACGCTCTTTAACATCTCAGGTCATCAACGTCCCATTTAGTTCACAGCGTGAAATGGCCGACAAATTTTGCTCAGAGGTCTCTTTTTTCAGGCTTGAGGTTCTTTATGTGCCGTAAATGTACGACACGGGACCCACGGTTTTACTTCCCTTCCGAAGGAAGCCATACTTAGGATATTTACGCTCGAACAAAACCCATCGATCCTGGCCGGGTTTGAACCGCGATATTGGGTTCGGAAGGCAAGTATGGTTACCACTACACCATCAGGACCGAGACCCCCCGGAGTGTTTTTTGCCCTAATGGTGAGCGCGCCGCTTGTTAGCCGGGTCTCGGTGATTAGCGGGAGGATCAAACGTGAAACAAAGCAACTATACAACAATACACAAACCAATTTAAGAGACTCATTACTTACCAAGTTATCAAATGAGACCTGCCTTCATTCTCCACACATTTTGGCATTTTTTGTGAATTATTCATCACTCCCTGTAGTTCATTTTGAGAAATCCGGACAATTTCCTGACGAATATTATCTTTGAGTTCTTGTATGGTGTACTGGTTAGTCTTGTACGCGACATTTTTTAATTTACACCAGAGATAATAACCCAGGCTGTTAAACGGGGGACCGAAGACTGCACAAATTTCTACCTATAACTCTGTCTTGGGGGGGGAAAAAAAAAAAACAAAAACAAAAACAAACAAACAAACATTGTGAATTGCTCTCATTTTTCCTAGATGCGTGATTGTTTTTAATACGTTCCATTGTTGCATTACATTTAACTTCTTTAGTTCACTTATCAGCTGATAAAAGCAATTGAAAGCGATATGTGTAGTGTTTAGATGTTCAATTTAGTTTTAAATTATAGTGTTTTCAATTGAAGGTATTTTTCTTGTTAAACATGATTTTCAACAAGGAGATAAATATAGAGATTTAGTGCAGGAGGACTTTGCTAAAAAATTCCCAGAAACAGCTGTACCTCATCGTAATAAGTTCGTCGGCTTATTGAGAAATTTCGAGAGACAGGCCCAGTGTTAGATGCCGAACGAACTTGAAGATCGCCTGAACTAAACAAAGAGAAGTTGTTGGATATTTATGTGCAACCCATAAAATCACTGCGCAAGTTAGCACAAGAAAAAGATATCAGGCTCGCAACCGCGCATAAAGCGGTTAAGAAAACATTGAAATTGTTCCCGTATAAAGTGATAGTATGCAAGAAATGAAAGATGCGGATCGTGAAAAGTGATTTGCACAGCTGGGTTCAACTACTCAAAATATACTTCCAGGGACGGAGTTTCATTGTTGCACCTCATTGAAGAAGAAAATGTTATTTAAAATTGTAACAATACAACAAATATGCATTGTTCTATTTCAGAAGCTTTCGAAGAAACAAAACGGTTGTTGGGAGTACCTGATATTGTCGTCAACAACGCAGGAATTTTTAACGAGCAGACATGGGAAGTGACAGTGGATATTAACCTGGTGAGTGCTGTATATACCATAAATGTATTGAAGGGAAGAACCTAATTTCCAATTAAACTGTAGTTTAAAGCGTTTTTAATGTCTTTAACACCAAGTGATAACAAGTGGTAGTCAGTAAATTCATGATTAACTCATGCTCTGACAAAAACAAAGCTTAGAAATCCATTAATTATGGTATTATTGTGACCAATGGTTTCATTTTTATAGCTACTGTGATGTACATACGAATAATATTTATAAATAATGACCGGGTTTTCTTTTGTTGGAGCGGCAGGTCTGGTGTTCGAACCGGGCCAGGATGGTTCTCCCTGACTGAGGTTTTTTTTCTAGGTTTTCCTCAGTCCTTATAAATGGCAAATGTCGGGGAGGTACCTTAAACTTAGGCCTGGAGCATTTCCTTCCTTACAAAAATCCTTTCCCAATGTGTCATTTCATGTATCACCAGTGTCCACTGCCTGTGGTGCCTCAGTAGTAAAATCGGGCGTTAAACAGTATAAAAAGAAGAAGAAAGAAAGAAAGAAAGAAAGAAAGAAAGAAAGAAAGAAATTCGCAGCTGTGATTGGGGTGTAAGAATTACTAACACAAAAGGTTGTTGATTTTTGATTTGGTTTATGATGCTCCATGAAACAAACAATGTCAGATCCATTTGTATCTGACTTTGTGGCATACGTCAACCTCTGCGGCTAACACTAGCAGTCCATCGGCTATCAACTAACAGAGAAGCAAGGAGCTGAATTGTGTGATTGTCAGTTTGGGTTTGTCCTGAACAACATACCTGACTCCATGCTGCCACTGCGATATGGCAACATTGCATCACCACAAGCTTCATGCAGTCCCTGATAACAATCTCGAGTACCAAGACCTCGTGCAACTTCAAATTTGTTCCAGTTTCGAAAACATATCGCCAGATCGCTTGCACTGTCCACCTCTACTTCAAGACACCGCAGCACGTCACTGAATAACCGAACAACTGTCGCCACTCGCGGCTGAAAGTCATCGAACATTCCAGTACCAAACAACCCTATGACTGACAACACGTCCGCTGCGTGCTGCCAGTGTTGCCACTACTTTTTATTCAGCCCTAGTAGAATATTGTCAACTAATGTTTCGACACGTCCGTTTCTCTTGATAATTAACACTTAAAGTATAAGATAGGGGCATGATGAGTGGATTTTTTTTGAAACTGTATTTGTTAGGTGACTCACAAGCACATAACAAATTAACCCTCTATGGGCATTTCCATCTGCTACAACAAAATGACATTTTTCTCTGTCGCAGAATGGAGTCATCCGTGGAACTCTTCTCGCCTTGGAGTACATGGGTAAAGATAACGGCGGGAAAGGTGGCGTAGTGGTTAACATAGCCTCAATTTGTGGCCTTCAAATTGTGCCAACGTCACCTGTGTACAATGCAACAAAACATGGAGTGGTTGCTTTCAGCAGAACCGTTGGAGTGAGTATAACCACCTGCTTCCACGAGCTATGCGACAACGGATGTGTGTCTTTTAACTATGGCAATATTGTTCACAGGGCCCATTTCATTTTGATCTAAGTGGAGTCCGAGTTTTAGCTCTTTGCCCGGGAGTAACCACAACTGCGCTTTTGGAATCGGCTAATTGTGTCTGGAAACAGAGCTGGCTTCCAGAGTGGAAGAGACAAGTGTCAATTTTTCCTAAGCAGAGGTAAGCTTCTTTCTGAAGGAAGATTCATACCATTAGCTTATGAAACTAACAATAACGTAATTGTTCTTTTTATTATTAATACACCGACCTACCTGCTTTTTGCTGAATGAAAACTGTTTATATTTTCTGATTGCTTACCACATGGAATCTCTCAAACCAATCTTAGTTTTATTTCATCGAGCTACGGTTTTCCAGAAATCAATATTATAGCAAATAACAGTTTTTATTAATTATTCATGGAACAAATACAGAACACAAGTAAACTGAGAGATTTAAACAAGGTAATAAATTATTCACTTTGTGAATGAAGCAGTACGGCTAAATCAGAACATTGGAGCATAAAAATTGGCCGCAAAGGGGCAATTTAGTTCCTGGAGAAAAAAAATGTGAAGTATGAACCATTGGTATCAGTGTCCACCGCCTGTGAGCCTGTGATGCCTCAACAGTGACAGTATTACAAAAAAGTACCGGTTTCTGAAGAAAAGTATTCCATAGTTGACGACGAAATATAATTTGGTAATGTTTAATTTTGTTAAATTGTATATATTGCAGAGAAACATTTTAATACAACGCAAACATCGTTTTGCTTCATACTATATTTAATATTTAGTCTACACTTTAAGTCTTTTATATAACAGGATAGGATGATTTATTGATGATGCGAGTCTGAAACTGTTCTCCGTTTTCTGTTTTGCAGCCCAGAACTTGTGGGCAAGGCAGCAGTGGAAATCATTCGAAATGCAGCTTCCGGAACGGTGTGGGTCATTGAGGCAGGTGAACCAGTGCACCGGGTTGAAATACCAGAGCGACAGGCTCTGAAAAGGCCATAGGAAGGAGCAGCCATGACTTTTCGGGCTGGAGCAGAGTATCATCTGTGAAATGTGAAGCAATGCTTCATGAACAGAAATTTTACTGTTCATTACAATATGAGTAAAACTTCCAGACGTAAATTGTAAAGCTTTCTAAATAAATATCAAATCCTTTTAGGTCTCAAAGCATCTTGATTATTTTTTTCTCGGCTAGTGCTTTTATATTCCTCTAAGAAACCATGACTTATTTTATAAAATATTTAGGCCTCTGAATAGGAAAGCACTAGGGGTGGATAAAAAGTAGTGGCAACACTGGCAGCACGCATGGGGTTGTGTGGGTCCGATTAGGATGTTGGATGACCTTCAACAGCGAGTGGCGACAGTTGGTACGATGTCTTGAAGTAGAGATGGACAGTGCAGCCAATCTAGCAATGTTCTCGAAACTCAAACAAGTTCGTGGATCAAAATTGAAGTTATCTGTGGTGCTCAAGATTGATATCCTGGACAATTGAAGCATGTAGTGGTGCAGCGTTGCAATATTGCATAGTGGCAACATGGGTGAAAGTGTTTCGTGTAATCTGCGATGTTGTTGAGGACAAACCCAAACTGACATGGACACCCCATGCTATCATGGAGAAGCAACAACGGCACCGTTATGAATTATACAGAACTTGCTGAACCATTCCCAGAGAAGATGACCACTTCCTTGGGAGGATCCTCATTAAGGACGAAACCTGGGCTGTTCCTATGTTCTCGCTTGAAACGGCAATCAAATGAATGAAACACCCCGACTGTCCTGTCCAAAGTAGTACGTTCTGAACACGGCGTGAAGGCGATAATCAATGTAACGTATAACATTCATGTTGTACTGCACCATGCTGTAACGGCAAATGATGAATGCTACATACTATTGCATTTCTTGTAACACCGCCTTCGTCCAGCACTAAGGAGAAAGCAACGACACTTGCTGGCAGTCAAACCCACCATCCTTCATGACAATGCAAGGTGTCACACTGCTAACACTGTCACGGACCTCCTACGTCGATAGAAGTAGGAGGTACTGAACATCCGCCGTACTCACCCGATATAACCCCGTGTGTAGGAATAGACATGGTAGGAGATTATATTTAAGGAATGTGCTTACTTTTCCTCTGACAAAACAGCCCTGTAGACATTGCAGCACTATTGCTATTATTTTTATGCAACCACAGTACTATTCAGAATGTAAAGCATAAAAAGAATTATAGGCCAGGGTATTTTTGCGGCTTGGTAGGACGACTTATAAAAATTGGTGGGCTAAAGGGCCATTAATACAACGATTTTGGAAAGAACACATCACATATGCCCTTGTAATTTTTATAATAGTGTCTAACGTCCATTTTTATACTGAGGCACCAGAGACGGTGGATACTGGTGATACATGAAATGAAATGATATACTGGCAAAGGATATTTTTTTAAAGGTAGGAATCGTTCCAGGCTTAAGTTTAGGGTACCTCACCGGCATTTACCATTTACGAAGAAAACCTCAATCAGGGAGGACGGTCCTAGCGGGATTCGAACCCCAGACCTCCTGCTCACGAGTTCGTGCCAACCGTAGCGGTACATGACTTTGTATGTAGTAAGTTGTTCGTTAAATGTTTTTGCCTTTGATTAAGAAATAACATGTTCTGTTTAGATTGCCCTTGTCTGCTACGGCGAAGTCGTACTTCAACCTGTTATCTTCCGGTCTTACGGCAGTATATATTGATTCGCGAAAATTGTTAGACAGTTGACTCTACAACAGTACCTTTTTATGCATAAATGTGATTTCAAACACCAATCAGCTGGTCGTATACGTGCAGAATTTATTCAGAAATTTCATGATAATTGACTTCTTTCACAGTTTCAATTTACAAAATTTTACTCAAATTTGAATTTGAGTGCGATATAAAAATTAGTTGAAACCTATAATTTTAACTGAAGAAAAACAAGCAACGCAGAAAAAAATTATTATGCGTTACTTTCCGATTCACCTTCGTATTTTCTAAAGGTAAGTGCAAAGGACAAAACAAAAACACAAATGGGTTTATTTAAAGTTTTAATAAGAACAACACTTTTTTAATGAAACAAACATACACATATACACAAAAACTTTAATTTTCTTGAAATACTTTCAGCACAATGATGCATCTGTAGATTATGGCACAACAGTAGACTGTGCTCCGATGTATTTCTTCTTCCAGCGGAATGTTAGAAATTTACGTTTGTCAGAATATCAACTTTACATACGTTTAATGATATGTGGCTTTTGCACAACTCTGTAAAGAAGCTGCAGCTATACATGATGAACTGCTTTCAGCGATTTATGGTCAGGGATAACAATCTCATAAGGTGGCTGCCCATCAGTGCTGACCCAGATAGACCCACTATTGGCCACATTTATAACACGGATGACGCTAGCAGCAACACACGAAGGTCTATAACAAACAATTTATATAGCGTTAGTTCTGGTAACAATAACTCAAAAGATCTTAGAGAAAACTGTACTCAGTACTCTGACAAGTAAAAAAGATCAATGGTCATTGTGAAAATGTGGTATTTTATTCGAAAGCTACAGAGAAAACAGGCATAATATTCTGATCTGCACATAGCTGCTGCAATCACACTAGCAGGAAACACCTTCATATTGTTGAACTTGGAATATACGGCTTTAGTTATAAAAATATCCATTTAGTTTTATTTTTAATACAATTGGACAACATTTTTTGTGTAGAACGACTTGTATTGAGTTGTACAGGGAGTATTCCCGAGCTGATGATACAAACTTTCAGAGGTGATGGAGAAAGGCAAATGTATCAATTTGAGATTAGGAACCTTTGTCCGGAAACAACGGAGTCGAAAGTTATAAGGGAAATTCATTGTGTTTGTTTTACATATATCTGTAAAACTTTCACAATGTGCTACATTCACAAGAGATGTTCAAAGTGACGTCCCTCAGCTTTGATACAGGCATGACATCGTCGCACAAAGTTCCTCTGTACTTGTTCAGGTGTCACAGGCAGCGAGAAGTCTTGCCATGAGAATCTCTTCAGAATTTTCACATAACCCCACAAGAAAAAACAAAGTGAGTCAGATCAGGTGACACGAAACAGGAGTCAAAGCATGCACTTCTAATGATGGTAGAGGTGTAGCTGCTGTTACTTTCCACACAGACTGTGAGCGACACACATTTCACGTGCTGATTGAAGTCGCTTCTTCTTCCTGACGGAGTCTGTGCACTGCATTGTTCTCCTCCTCTATCGTTGTATTGCGGTACCCTGGGACAGTCATGTAAACATGGTGTGGGTCAAATGTCTCCTACAAGATACTTGACCGATACAACCTGTCAGCTTCCTACTGTTCCCATTGGCTTGTCCGTACACGAAAAGCATGTCTGCATATTCCGCAACCGTATACTTCACTTAACTTGACTGATCGACTGTACACTGCAACTGACAAACACAACGTTCACGTCCGGACTGACCATGTCCGATACACATCACCTTATTTGTATTACAGTAGTGGAGTTTCTTGACCTCACCCCTTCTAATGCACGTGTACATGTTGGTCAGGCTAGCAAGTGCATGTAAACACATCATGTATTACTTCGTATGCTCTCGTATTTCATTGTTACATGATATTTCACAACAATGTTGGCTTATAACTTTTCACTCCGCCGTTTCTGGTCTCAAATTGAAACATTTGCCCTTCTCCAGCATCCTTGAAAGTTTGTATCATCAGCTCGGAAACACTCTGAACTAGTGAACAGTTTTACTTAGATCAATTTCCCAACACAGTATTTATAAAATTAAATACTTGCTTTCATATTTTAAGTTTGAAATATTCCATATAATTAAATAACCATATTAGCAAATATGGCGTTTTGTATTTTGACCGCCATATGCACTTGTCATTACTTACGATTGCGAAGGAATAGCTTGGATTTCCTCACGATTTTCCGGTATCCACTTGTCATCATACAGTGTGCTGTCATCGACATGCATGCCCAGGGTTGTATCGGTCTTGCCGGGACACAGGGCTACCACGCGCACACCTGTCCGTTCCATGTGGTACGGCGCCTAGAACAGTCATCTGTCACTAAGAGATGTTCACAAGTTTAATATTTGCATTTGATTTATAAAACTAAAGAATACGCTATACTCAGGTCGACTGGATTGCATTTCAAGGATATGTAGGTGGAGGGCAGATATTCTCAAAATAAATACACACAAATTGTCAAAGGACAGATGTCCTGAGGATAAACATACACCAATTAGGTTAAGGATACCGTCGCTAGGAATGCATGAGAAAGTACTCTGTTGCACTGAAGACAAATGGGAACACCTACTTCTGGATATATTTCCTGGTGTCAACGCATGTACTGTATGAGATCTTCCCCTCATGAGCCCCCGCCACCTGTGGCGTTTTTTTTTCTTCTTCTCCGCTAAAGAAATACAACGGGTTTTAGTAAAGAATGCCCATTTAAGCGTACAAAGAGAACATAGTGCAGGTTTTGTTTGAATTCAAAAAACAGAGAAGTAATTGCAATCATAACAACGGTTTAAAGACTTGCGAAATAAATGAATCCGGAGCGCTTAACGTTAATGTAACCCGGCATTCACCTTCACAGGGGGGAGGAAAAAACAGTACCCAAGCAAACAACTACACCACGGAGGTGGTCATTATAATTAACCAACTTTTATTCATATGCATTATTTTTGTACAATCAGCCTAAAATGGACACTGAGGTGTTTTATTTAGGAATAAAGGTGTCTAGATCTGGGGAGTTAATTACGCGTGTGGCTTAAACAAATGTTATATGGACGAAAATCAGTCATTGTAATATTGGGACAAGTGATACTTGTATAAAAAACAAAAAACGACCGAGTGCTAATTAAGTACACATTTACTTATGTATTTATTATGTGAATGACATTTTACCTGAAAAGTGGCCATGTCGGAATCAGATAGAATATAATATTATTTTTAACGTGCTTGCAAATATACGGGTTTCAAGCTATTATGGAAAATATAAAATATAACCAATGAACACTAAAATTTTGAGTCATTTATATCTTATTTGAGTTACAAATTACGAACTATTGTGTTTTGCATTGTATACATTAATGCTTACAAGTGGATTTATTTGAACCTTCTGTGCTATTTTTGTTTAAAAAATAATATAATAAATTTTAGCTCATCACTTTTGTAAAAAGTGAATTTATCTTAATTTTTCTCAAAAAATTGTGTTCAAATTTAGTTTTTACGAGACAACCACAATCCCTTCTGGTTTCTATCGGTTATTTCGAATACATTCATACTGCTTGTTAGATGCGCAACGTTTTAATTGGAGTAAGAAAAGCCAATCCTTGTAATGTTAAATTTACCAGCTTTTCTTAACGACTATTAAAGCTAATGAAATAAAACTTTTACAGCACACAGATAAACAAAAGTTGAACATTCCTGATCTATTTTAACTGCTATACCATGGCTGAAGAATATTATAAATTATTTTAAATTATTTGCTTTTTTCTGATTTTTTCTCCAATTTTTAATTTTTTTTACGTTGTCACATTTTGTCTTAGCTCTACCACAATAGACCCACATCATTATATGGATTTTTTTTCTTCTTGTTTTGGTCATATTTCATTAATAACTCAAAAACTAAGGATTTCCGTATATATGTTTATATGAATATTTTTTCCTGTTTTGATAAACTTTTATTAATAACTCAAAAATTGATGGTTTTTGGACATATGTTTATATTAATTTATATTTTCTTGTTTTGGTATACTTTCATTAATAACTCAAAAACTGAGAGTTTCCGGACATATGTTTACATGGACCTTTTTATTTCCTTGTTTTGGTGTGAGGAACCCGCCACCAAATTTGTAAAAGATAATACTAAATGGCGAGCACGATAGGATAAAAGAAACCTATTATAAAGAATAAGAAAGATATAAAAATTGCAAGAGGAAGAAGGGGACATTTGAAACAGTCGTAGACTGGAGGGAAAAGGCCAAGGAAGGGGACACGAAGTTTCTGTAAATATATTATGTGTTTACACGAAACTAGCATTTATTCAATGCTACAGTTTTCAAACGTTTTAATTCCCCTTGCGCAATAGTTTTGATCTAACCGCTTTCAAAATTTGTATACATATGCTTTAATGTAGTATCTGTAATATTTGGTTTTTTATTTTGAGGTGTATTGCAATTGTATTTAATATCTAATATGAAAAGAAATTACAAAAAAATTACAAGCCTACATTTAAAAATTATACCATTTATTAATGATGAGCTCTTTATCACTGATCTCAAAAAAAAAAAAAAATTATGCACAAAGGACATTTTAAAAAATTGAAATTATTTTCATAAATGTGATAAATGGGAAACTTTTCAACCAAATGGATGCAAACTTCACAATTAGCTTTATTTTAACATTAGACTTAATCTGCAAAATATAAATTGAGTTAAATTGGCAATGTATTAAAACTGAACAGAGTCTTCCCTTGTTACATACCCCTAAAGTGCGACTGAGCCCCACAATGCCATGTTTGGTGGCGTTGTACACGGGTGTCGTGCAGATTTCTGGCTCCAGACCAAGAACTGACGCAATGTTAATCACAACGCCGCCCTTTCCACCAGAATCTCGTCCCAAATACTTGAAAGCCAGCATCGTACCTCGTATCGTTCCATTCTGCAAACAAGGCAAACTAAACATGTAGCAACTCTTCCAGGGATAACTGTTGACACGCTCCATAATTAGACCAGTGACACATCTCAGGTAGAAAAACAAAAGCATACACACTTAAAGGACATATCTAGTAATTTGAGGTTTAAATACAGGGAGTAACGAAAATAGTGGGCCAAACTTCAGGTATGGATTCATCATGTGTTGAGAAGCAAAGAAAAGATTATATGAACAGGGGTCCAGAAATGCCTAGTGCCGCGTCATAGGGTTACAAAAAGGATCATGCTCGGACAGAACTTATCTTTGCTGGACTTAAATGCTGCAATTTACACGGTTTCAGGTTCTACCGTCTGTCGTGAATTGTAACTTTCTGCACATGGGGTACTCACATTTGAAATGATACGGGTCATTGTTTCGGCTGATTGAAATGCTAGGCAGGCATGTCGACTTAATGAAGAACGGTTCCCTGCCCGGACCGGAAAACATTTGAACGCTTGTGTGAACATGGGAGCTTCGCGCCTACAGCTGCCGACAGAGGATGGCCTTGAAGCACAACCACTGAGGAGGCTATTCTCGATGTAATGCATCAGAACCGTCTAATAAGCCCAGACGGTTAGCACTGCAGAAGTCTGGAGTCAGCTGCGAGACCTGCAGTTTTACCCATACCACCTGCAACGTGTATAACCCTTATCACTTCAGGATTTTCCTACACGATTCCTGTATGTGTGCTGTCCTAGTGGTGAAGTGGTAACTATACTTGCCTTCTAAACCCATGGTCGCGGGTTCAAACCCGGCCAGGATCGATGGATTTTTTCGGGCGTAAAAATCGTAAGTATGGCTTCCTTCGGAAGGGAAGTAAATCTGTGGGTCCTGTGTCGTACATTTATGGCACGATAAAGAACCTCAAGCCTGAAAGAAGAGGCCTCTGAGCAATATTTGTTGGCCGTTTCACGTCCTGAAAGGAATGGGACGCTGATGACTTGATATGTTAAAGAGCGTCCATAAATAAACAAATAAAAAAATTGCAAGTTTAGTTTTATTCATGGATGAAGCACGGTCACCAGAGATGGAGTTTAACATTTTCACAGTCAGCACATGTGGGCTGATGTAAATCTCCAGTTGGGGTTCTCATAAACAAGGATTTGGCGAAAACATCTGGCGTGATATGGCTGGTGGCTGTTTTTTGGGTTGCTTCCAGACAGACTCACAGGATTGAAGCACAGACGATTCTTATGCGCCGCATTGCCTGCGTTGATGGAAGATGTACCACTTGCTATTCGTCAAACAGTATGATGGCGCTCCCCCACATTACAGCATGGATGTACGTAGACATTTGATTCTTATATAAATTTTATTGAAGCAGTTTTAAAATACACACAAGTAGCACAAAGTCGCGTGGGCCTTATGGCCGTTTGCTGATATCGGCCTTCCATTACTTTGTTGTTGAATTTTGGAACATCATAAGTCATCCGTTTTACTATGGAGTCAATGTTTCAGTCTTTCTGTCCTCATTGAATTCCCGAGAAAGTTCTTTTATTCTCTTTAAGGTAGAGAGATAGAGTTCAATTTCAAATGTTGTCATTGGTTTGGTAACTGTTATTTTCAGCACATTAATACATTCCAGAAAGTACGTAAAATATTGTTTTTTATACAAAAGCTTAAGAAAATATAGTCCGACTGCAACATTAAAGTCTTCTCGAGAATACAAAATTTGTAATTCAGTTTTGAGGTTCTGTCCATTTATTTTGAAACTTCTTCGAAAACGACTTTGAAGTTTTTTCGAGGAAAGGTCTCACAGTATACTCTAAAACAATGAACTTAGAAAAAAAAAGATATTCCGAAAATTCTAATTTCTCTACGGTAATATTCAAAATGATATCATAAATTTCAGGAGCTGCAATATGTTTGTTTATTTTATTCAATCTTTATTACATTTTCTTTTGTTGCTGGGTTCGGTGTGGATCATTGTTCATATTCACTCCGCACATTGGACACAAAAAATTGAAAAATGCTGGTACTCTTAAAAACAATGGGCATATGGTAAAACGATAACGAAAATAGGAACAGACGGCAATTCATGGTCCACACAAATCGTTCTGATTGCCTAAGTGCATTTCTGTCAATATTTTATTTATCACGAATATGTTTAAATCTTTTCATCAAGCAATCTTTATGTTAAAATATGTTGCAGCATGTTGATGAAGCATTGCAGTGAACGTAATTCACATTAGATACTTTAACTGCACGCGATTCCTACCAACTTTCTTTCGGAGGTTCCGTCATAGGTCCGGCAGATGAGTTTCTCCAATGTGCTTATAAGTGTTTCAAAATTATCTCTACTAGCCTATTAGCACTTCATATGTGAGTCCATAAGTCTCCGGCCTTGCCAATAAGGATTATCGTCTTCACAAAAGCCTTATCTGGTGTCACACCTTATCTGTTAAATAAATAATTGCAGCTGTAACTTCTATTCCGCTGTGTTCAGTTGTTCAGACATAGTTGCATAAAGAAGACAATGTGCAGAAGATTGTAAGATGTTCAAAATGGAGTATATCCAGCTGTTTTTAAGTTCTTCACAAAAGAAGGACTTCTCCAAATGAAATTAAACAGCGATTGGACGATGTATATGAGGAAGCATTCCCCTCATATTCTACCGTAAAAGAATGAGCCAAACATTTTCGAATGGGTCGAGAAAGCATTGAAGACGAAGAGCTTGCAGGTCGGCCCTTGGAGGTGTTCACTCTTGAAAACATCGCTCTTGTGGAAGGAGAAATTATGAAAGACCGGCGGCTCAAAGTTACAGAAATAGCATCAACCTTTCTAAAACAACAGTACTTCGAATATTCATGAACATTTAAATATGAATAAGGTTAGTGCAAGATGGGTGCCTAGACTTCCTTCCTCAGTCCAAAAGCAGCAACGAGTCATCTGTTGTCAGGCATTTTTGGAGCTCTGCCGTGGCAATGAGAGAGAAGTTCTGCAAATCATTGTTACAGGAAATGAAATTATGGTCCTCTACTATGATCCCTTCTCAAAAGAGAAACAATGGAGTGGCGTAAACTTGGCGAAGCACCGCCTCTAAGTTCAAGGTCACTCAGTCAACCAAGAAGATCATAACCATAATCTTTTGCGACTGTGAAGGTGCTCTTCGTTGACTTCAAGGAGAGGAACACCATAGCAAATGGGAGTACTATGTTGGCCTACTGCGGATGCTGTTTATGTCAATTTTGCAGACAGCGCTTCTGACTATTTTTGGGGGGATTGAAATGTTAATTCAAAGATGTGAGAAGTATATTGCAATAAAGGGTGACTATATTGAAAAGTGAAATTTTCTTTTGTCTTTATCATGAAAATGGTTAGGCCGGAAACTTATGAACCTACCCTCGTATATCAACAAAGCTCCAAAATCTCTTTCATTTACTCCATACTTGAAAATTAAAAGAGTTCTATACAAGTTGTCGTTTCGTCAATACTTTCAAGAAAATCGAAATAGGCAGCCATTTTGGGTAACTTGTCCGAAATCAACGGAGTTGATCGGTCCAGTATCCGCGGTCAAAGTTGACCATAATCAACTCCTCGTTTAACTTTGATCATTGTCAACACAGCGAAAAATCGCATTTAATGCGGTCAAATGCCGATCGAAGATGGTGCATATGGCCATTAGAAAGCAAGCAATCGGCATTTGTTGTTTGTCAGATATTTTGACTTTTTCATTCACAAAATGCAAGCGTATGCTTAAAAATATATGATGAAAAGTAATTGCAAAATGTTTAATTCACATAGCGCAACAAATTTATTTGTTAATTTTAAAAGTAACCAATTCAAAAGACTATACTTATTTTCAAATTACTAGTTCTTACATTTAATTAAAATTTCACTTTCATTTACTGACCAGATTAATATCCACTTCTTTCTCCCACAGCTTGTCGTCAAAAATTCCTGCGTTGTTGATTACAATTTCAAGTCCAGAAAAAGTATCTATCACCTTTTTAAAACAATCTGAAAAGAAACGAAAGTTATTTAAATTATTTCTTAAAATACAAAATTCCCCTCCCTCTAAAGTGCAACAGCCCGAGATCTGGCAATCTCAGCTTCCTCAACTTGCAACCAGCAATGCTAACCACTAGACCAAGGAAGAGGTAAAAAAGTACCGAATTTTTGAACAATTTTGTAAGACCATCTTTTCAGCAGTATGAATGACATCATTGTTTGAAAGAGGAATATTTGCAATTTCAGACTGACATCCTTAAATGCATTTAATGCTCGTAGGCGTTACTTCTGATTTTGACAAGCCCAAATAGAACAAATCATTTCAGTGAAGAGTAGCCTTTCATTTATCGGGAAAGCAGAGTTGGGGAGTTAATTACCTGTAGGTATTTTATATGTAAAATACGGTTTTATACATGAAGTAACAAACTAACATTTTATTGATTTATAAAAGTTAGACTAAATTTAATGTAACTTATAACTGATTTTATGTAGTATGTAGTATACATAACATTTTAAATATTATTACTTAGTTATTGATTATAAGTTACAATCGGTTTCCGATAGTTCGCGTGAGGATAAATCGCGGTTCATCGTCTTTATTTTATTTAATTATTTTAAAATGTTTTATAATTAATTTGTGATATATAAAATATTTCCTCTTTACTCGATTGGTCAATTCATTTTATCCAAGTTTTCATGCATAACACATCTTTCTGTCTTCCACTCAAGCCATCCCCACTCCTCACTCCTTGGAATTTTTGTGCATTATGCATTGAAGCAAGACGAACTATATTTACCAGATCCCAATAACGAAAAAATGGCGGCTTAAGTACCTTTATTACTCCAATAGCAAATCCGGAATTTTTACGAATATTGTTTATACAAGATGGCATTATTCATCATTACAAAATATTTCCATGGTTTTTTAGAATCTGAAATTGTTTATGAATAATATTTCTCATATGTAAACGAAATATATAATAATATGAATCAAAACTTTTCCACAGGTACGCACAACTATTTATAAAGTACATGTACTAGACACCTTAAAACTAATCAACATAGTTGAGACAGCATCATATTTATCATCGTTTACTTTAAGTAAAACGACATAGTCTTCCTTGGCAACAGTTATAAACGGGTGTACTTGTCTTGTCTTAACCTCACTTGCAAAGGAGTCGAAACATAATATCCTGCTCACACCATTCATTAAAACTCTTCATTTCGCTCCAAAACCCGTTTCATACATTCTCCCGGATCTTTCCTTTTCATTAACCCTCCGTATCACATGACATAGTATATTAACGAACGTGCACAAAGAAAACATTCTTCTTAACTATACATTTTAGTAAGGAATGTTTAATACACACTACAGTTTCATCATTAACTTCAAAACTTGCACGCTGTATACTCTTTATCCACCCGTGCTTTAATTACTGCTATTAGGAAATGTAAATATAAATTGTTTTCTCGTTACCTCCTAATGAGAATAAAAACATTGCAAAGTTAACAAATCAACATTCACGACAATTATTCTTATACCCTAAGAAATACATCGCTGGTTGATTTCTAAACACCTTTCCCTAGAGCATTAATTTTGCATCAAATCTCCAGAATTTTGGTTTAAAATCAAATTCTGTCGAATTTACAAATGAAATAGCACATTACACATTAGCAACAAAATTCAATCAATGATCTTCTCACATTTGATCTTTCATTTTAACAGAATAATAAACATGAACTAACTTCTTTGATTTTTGAAATGAAAGCGGTTTCTATTAGCACAATGGAACAAAGACCAATTGGGAAATACTCTCTCCATTTGTGCAGGCAAAACTGTATGTAATATTTATTAATTTATTGGGCAAATCTTCTAGTTTCTTATAGTGGCTCTTGGAAAAAAAAAAAACTTGATTATGATGCTGTCCTTCGTATTATGAGTAAAGTACATCTTGCTGTCAGACTATAAATATTTAGAAATTGTTTTTTTAGTTTTTCATGAAAATCAAATAACTGTAGGAAACTCCCCTCCTAAATTAAATACAGGGCCCAGGTACTAAATTCATCAGCGGTGGAACCCTTTTATGCTAATTCAAAATAATTTATTTTTAGAGCAAAAAACAACATAACAGATTCTAACTTATTTCATCTGTAAGTAGAAATAGTTTTCACTTTGCTAATTTCCAGTTTTTTGTATCCATGGTTACTCCTTTTTATGTTTCACAAATAAATAAAAAAATTAGTTACGATTATTCATATTATATTGAATATAATCATTAATTTTCCATGTTGTTTACACTTTACACATAATAGGTATGACATATTTATATACGAGGGTAGTTTCCGGCCTTGCCGATAAGCATTACCGCCTTCACAAAATCCTTATGTGGTGTCATAACTTATCTGTTAAGTAAATAATTGCAGCTGTAACTTTCGCTCAGTTGTTCAGATATAGTTACATAAAGAAGGCTATGTGTAGAAGATTGTGACATATTGAAAATGGAGTTTCGAGCTGTTATTAAGTTCTTCACAAAACAAGGACTTCCCCAAATGAAATTAAACAGCGATTGGGCGGTGTATGTGGGGAAGCATCCCCCTCATATTCTACCGTAAAAGAATGGGCCAAACTTTTTCGAATTGGTCGAGAAAGCATTGAAGACTAAGAGCACGCAGGTAGGCCCTTGGGGGTACTTACTCTTGAAAACATCGCTCTTGTGGAAGGAGAGTGGAAGAGCGGCGGCTCAAAGTTATAGAAATAGCAACAAGGTTGGATCTTTCTAAAAGAACAGTCCTTCGAATTATTCATGAACATTTAAACATGAATAAGGGTAGTGCAAGATGGGTGCCTAGACTTCTTTCCTCAGTCCAAAAGCAGCAACGAGTCATCTGTTGTCAGGCATTTTTAGATCTCTGCATTGTTATGGACAATGCCAACACCCATTCCTTTCAATTAGATAAAACACTTTACACACTAGGAAGGCGGACATAATTGCTGAGTTATTCAGCAAGAAGATTCCGCATTCTGTAACGCCAACACGGGCGGAATTGTTGCAGGTGGAAAAAATGAACAAATCAGAGTGCAAAACATATGAATTCACGCCAAGAGCCACGGCCACCGGGTATCCACCTTATCACTGCCATTATAATCCCTTCGAACACTTTAAGCTTCTTTCATAACTAATTATCTTAATTTATGAGTATAGGTCCATAAGTTTCCGGCCTCCCATACTTGGCAAGTCTGACTTCATTAGTGTATTGTCTACTTTATTAACTTTACCTCAGAAACGCCAAGTTCACTTACCTTCTAACAGATCGTAGTTTGTGATATCTGCTTTGATGAACAGAACCCGACCTTTACCAAATTCTTGCTCAAGGTCTCTCTGACGTTTCAGTCCTAACTCGCTGTTGATATCGACAATCGCAAGTCCCTACAAATAACAATAGCTTTCCTTGTCATAGGAATACACTACATATCAAAAATCGGAAACGTTTTCTTTATGCAGTAATGTGCACTACATTTCATAATGTAACTTTCTCAATTTCTGAGCTTACCCTGATGGATTCTTTCAATAAAGCCTTGCAGATTTCCAAACCAATGCCACCAGCACCGCCCGTTACCAGAGCAACTTTTCCGTGTATGTCCATCCTGGCAAGGAAAGAGAAGACAACTCATGTAATAAAGGAAACATTGAGAGCGATACGTAGATCTCTTTTAAATTTCACACATGTGCACAAACGACATTATCAGTATGATTAAATATAAAACGCCCAAAACTATTTATCAGTAGACAGTCGTCTTAAGACTCTAAAAAGAATAATTTTAGATGCCTGAAATGGGAAAATAGGCACTTTTAACGAAAAATACATTCATTCCGAATAAACATTAACGCACAAACTATTGTTAACGTATAATTTTCCTTTTAATGAAAGTACACAGAGCTATAGAACTTATTATTTTTATTTTAATTTTAACTGATATTTCTAAAGATACTTCAAAAGTGAAAAAAATAATAATAATGATTTTAACAATTCTTTACATTATACGTCATTTCCATAATTTGCTTCTCAGTTCATTACCAATGCTCTTTTTAAGTTAATTACGTCCAGAGCAGTTATCTATAACTGGCTACTGCGCAGATAGAAATAGGCGTATGTTTCCGGGAGATGCCCTGGAAGAACGCTATGTGGTAGAGAAAGGAAAGAAGTCATACATATAAAGTAAACTAAGATAATTAGCTATGGATAACGATAGTATCAGTGTTGTATGAATACAAAATACTTAAAATTGTTTACTCGCTATCGTCTTCCTCTCACTCTAATTACTTACGGCTGACGATGACGCTGTCTCTTATCAGCTCCTGTCTTGCAGTCTTTCAAAACACTTTCTGAATAGAACGTATGTACTTTCTTTAGCAGTCGATTTTGTTCTAAAAATTAATGCAGGAGCAAAACCCGTTTTTGCAGAACTGAAGTAGCAAACAATAAGCCCCCCCCCCCCCCTTTTACAATTGGAACTTTGGCGCACCAGAGCAGTCTTCACTTGTCCAGCACACCTTCTTTATGTGGTTTTGATTCACGCACGTTTTGTGTTAATAATAAATATTATATAGTCTCTCTAATTACATGCATGACTCTCAAAAAAACAACCCTAGCAGCTGCTATGTTCCAAAAGAAAGTTTTCCCATTGTTACAGCACCTATGTTTAAAGTGCATGTCCTTCAAGATACGCAACATGGAATGCTTGTCCCCTTTAAACTCAACTGAATTCTTCATTTTAACGGCTAGTATATGTGTTGTAGGAAACACATGTCAAAAATCAAGTTTTGTAGAACACCTTTATCAAATCATGTAACCTCATGCGGTTTTTCTATTGTGATCTAAAACACAGATTCACTATCATTCATGGATAATCCTGATTCTTAGGCATTTTTCTGCACAGTTCTCACGCCAATTCCACACAGGCTTCAGCCATGCGTGCTGGGCACTTGGCAATGTCGTTACCTGAATTGCTGGCCACATGCTGTGTATTGGCTGCCTCCTTCTTAAACAACTGGTACAGTTTATACACCATTTCACGTGATTGTTATCAAAATTACACATTTACGTGTTTCTTGCCCGATGTTATACTTCCCTATAATATTTTAAAACAGAAACAAAAACACACACTGAAAGAAAACCACGAAAAACACCACCAACTCACATCGCAAGACTCTCGACTTCAAATGACGGTTATGGGTTGAGCTTGGCACGTGACTTTCTTGTCCACTGTGCTACCCTCCCAGACCCACACAGGTAGCTGCTCCCGACTCTTAACTGTAAAACTGCAACTCTTATCTTTCAGAACTAACTTAAAGGCAGAAAGCAACATTCTAGTCAGCCATGCTTTTACTCTTTTGTACTAAATTAGAGGTAAATATGATTTTCAATAAGAACTCAGTACATGCAGAACAGATGTCTGAGCGAGACTTTCCAAATGTTTGTGTTTTCAGAGAGAACATGACAAACGACCTTTGTGAATGTTTTCAACACAGCAACTTAATAATTTCCTTGTAGCATACTGAACTTTTCGACATTATATTCCTCTTAATAAGTGCGCTTGCTCTTCAGCCTTCTACCTCCTCGATTTTCTATAGGCACCTCAAAATGTGTTTTTAGCTAAAAACAATAACTTACTCTTTGATACACTCAGAAACTAGCAAATGTGGTTACCCCTACTATTGCAGAATCGCCATTTTCTCTTCTCATAACTCAAGAAGAACCTTCGAGGAAGGAAATAGAAGTGTGACGAAGAAGTGACGGGTGCTCTTCTAGGTCTTCCACAGATATAGCTAGATAGTAAGACTTTCAAGCCAATAGTACCGCGCACAGAATGCGCTATAAAATGACGTGTATGGACTTTTTCCTGCAGCAATCAAAGGAGATTTGCCACCATTATGTGATTTACCCATTTTATATTTACGAAAAAACTCTGGGTTTACCGGTTTCAAGGATTTACCCGAGGTTAGCGTTAATATATATATATATATCTATATATATATATAAAATATATATATATATATATATATAAAATATAATCGCGAATTCCAATGAGAGCAGATTTGCCACCGTTATGGCATTTTGCCCGCCTAACAATCTCCTGTCAATTTATATTTAAAAGCTACGGGGGGCGACGCATAGGTTTCATTATGTTTAAGAAAAAATCATGCATACAACATTTACACTGGGGCCACGCACAGTAGTTCGGCTCTCTCGGGACTTGCAGCAGCTAGCAGTGATTTCCGTGCTCCGTGTAAGGGCAAGTTATGGTAGAGAGAGCTGAAGATAAGTTACTGTAGACAGAATGCGTCAACGGACAAACGATTAATTGCATTATAAGAAAACTATCCTTGCTCATATTACTCCAAGCAAATCAGTTACTGCACTTTGCATTTGCATAAACGTTACCGCCGTCTGCATTTTCATTCAGCTGTTAGTTGATCTTGGCTTGCTTTTATTTTTGATTGACTAATACGTACGTTTGCGTCTTTCATTGTGAAAGCCTACACATCACTAAGTCAACGTGTTACGTCTTATTATATTATGTTTACATTTAATTTCCATTGTGCACGGGGCCCAAGGCTTTGATGAAAGAATCATTTCTAGAGAGTTGTAGTGTTCGCGTTTCCCATCTTACAGCATTATATCCCAATTCACAACAATGTAGTTCACTGTCCGTTAAGATAAACTACTTCTTTTGATATTTAGTCGCATTTCGCATTTATCGCAATTGCGAAAATATGCCATATCTAGGGATGATAAAATATCGCACTAAAGGAAATGCTGTATTATTATTTTTCTTCTTTGTCGATATATGCAATTGATTTTCGAAATTTTTAACTGTCATAAAAAGAGTTGTAATAATAAAAATATCTCTGATTTGTGTTAATGATATCGTTTATAATTTTAGTATTTTTGTAAACTGCATACTTCATATTCTACAAGTCTGTTTGTTGCTATAAACACAGAGATATACAATTGTTTAGGTGAAAGCAAAGTATTTAATGTTACCTTCACAGCGACCAGTTGACAATGTAAGCCCTTGCTTGCCAGAAGATTCACTTAGCAGGTTACTGGTGCAGACGTGGGTTGTAAACTAAAACACGTCACGCTTCTTGAACGTGATATATAATGTACTTAAAGTGGATAAGATAATGGCTCCGAAAGTTAGAACAGTGGGCCTAGCGTATCTTCAAAGGAGAAGCCAGGGAATTAAGGAGAAAGCGGACGAATGTCGGTTCTGGTTGTCTAGTGTAACCATACTTGCCTTCTAAACCCAAGATCGCGGGTTCAAACCCAGAAAGGATCGATGGATTTTTTCGGGTGTAAAAATACTAAGTATAGAAAGGGTAGTAAAGCCGTGGGTCCCGTGTCGTACATTTACGGCACGAAAAAGAACCTCAAGACTGAAAGAAGAGGCCTCTGAGCAAAATTTGTCGGCTGTTTCACGCCCGGAATTGAATGGGACGCTGATGACTTGAGATGTTACAGAGCGCCGCAAATAAACCAAATCAAATAAAGCGAACAGATGTGCAGTAAATACATTTTGTTAAGTGATAATGAGTTTATGTCTTAAATTCATCTATCTTGCCCATCTGGGGATGTTGGAGCTAGGAATAATGTGTACCTGTATATTATTATGGTCCATACATCAAATGAGCATCTTCCAACTCCGCATTTGTGTATCTTCCATTGCACTGTACCGGAAACCAAGTCCATGATGAACAGCAGTAAACAGTTGATGTCAAGTGTGGTAGTAAGGAAATGAAGCGAGTCGCATGTCAACATTATCTTCGTCCGAATGGAACATAAAGCGGTGAACCTAGGAATTGCAACTTAACCAGACGCAAACAAGAAGACATTTTGAACATTTCATATAAGAAAGAGTTTTATGTGGTACGTTCTGCTCCTGTGTGTTGCCCATGAATCAAAGTTGTAGCACGGAAATAAAGCGTTTTCAGACCCATGACCATATAACAAACATATTTTCTTCTTCTACATGTGAGGAATGTGTCCTGTATCTTATTGTCACACCCGGGTATATCAGAAGTGACGTATGGACTTATCACAAGAATGAGGGAAGCAATAATATTAATAATAATACTACAGTAAAACAATAAAATTGCAGCTTATGTTCTTCTTTACTAGCCACAGATCTCCAAAATCTTCAAATCGCATTTAACTCATTACTGTAATAAAAACCTGCATCAATATTATATAATTGTTTATCAGCTATCTCGGTCAATTATCTCATTGTATGAATGAATGATTTAGAAAACATTCATACAAAACTAAAAACATCGAAAATGCAATACGAAGTTATTTACACTTTGTAAAAGAAACAATCCCAAAAGAGGAGCTCTACACCCTGCATCAACTATCTCTCCTTGCATGATATCGCATTATCTTATAAGAACAAAAGGTTCTATTTCTGAAAACCATCCACCAATAAACTCAAATCACCACTTATTGCTGTTTTCTTGAAAACATTTCCACAACGTCAATACTTCTTTTGAACATAACATTTTTATTAAGTGACGTAAAACTGTTAGCTAAACTTCTGATCTATTGGGAAAATACGGACTAAAAAATAATAAAAAACAAAAGAAAGCGTCTAAGCCAATAATAAAACTATTCATGAAGAAAACAGTAGAAGAAATGTTGAAAAAATCTGACTGCATCAGAAGTTGATGGTATATTTGAAAAGAAAAAGAGGAACCAGATTTTGAAAATTGTGTGGAACGTTGGTAAAAGTATTACCTAAATAACAATGTCAGACGTTGATTGGATTTACTGTGTGCAGTGTAGCAAATGATTACCCGAAACATGCACAATGTATGGTTCGCTATGTGGTTATTTTGGTAGGAATAAAAAGGAATCTAAATTCAAAACAAACAAAAAATGTACAAGTATTATTTTCATAGATAGGTTACACATTAAATGTTTCATATTTTTCGGATTGTTGTAAAACTATTTAGCTTTCTTTAAATATGATTTTTAGTTAAACAATATGATAGTTAAAATACTTTTAAAAGTCCTGAACACTTTGTTTGCAAATATGACGAATTCCTTACTTCCCGAAAACAGGAGCATATAACGCACTTTTTTTGATTTTGTGTTTATTGTGCTGCACAAGTTAAAAATTCGTCATGCAGGAGCTGCGCAAACTAAGCGATTTTTTCAACTGGTAGAGTAATTTTAAAAATGAATATAAGCTCCAAATAATGACCTTATTAATTAACGAAATAAGTTATTTTATTACTATGTTGTATTAGAGTAAAAAAATTAGAATTCTTACCACCTACATGTAATACCAATCACATTTTGGAATTATTATTATTATTATTATTATTATTATTATTATTATTATTATTATTTTAAAATTAAACCACAAAAATTAATGGTATAATATTAATTAAATGAAACATATGACCACTGATAGATAAAGCTATACTATGTGGGTATTTTTAAACATTTTTAAATATAACCATGTTTATAACATACATCGTTAATATCATTTTTACATTCACTAAAATAGAGAGAAATTAACAGAAAATTTAAAGTTAGATTGTGTGTTTAAGATGATCATAAGTTTCAATAAAACGGATATATATATATATATATATATATATATATATATATATATATATATATATATATATATATATATATATTACTATTTAAAAACAATTACAATATACTAAGCAAATATACACAATCAACAATAAGCAATCGAAAGTTTCATCGATTTTCATTGACTTTGAAATTTAATTTAAATTTTATTCTAGTAAAACATGTTTACGCAAACGCTGCCAGAAGGTTATTACAGAGCGCTCTTACATACAAATATAATTCTCAAACACTTATTATATTGTTATAATGTTTTTTCTTCACGACGAAATTCGGAGCATACCACTTAAATAAAATAAGAAAAACGATTTCTGAAAATTAGGGAAATTGAACTATTAGGAATACGGGTATACTTGAAAACGGAAATTTAAAAGCACTCTTGCGTTTAATTTTCTCTATGTTGTTTTAAAATAAAAGGGTAAATTAATTCAGTATATGAACTATTTATAATGATGCAAATATTTTATATTTAACAAAAGCATCGTTGTGAAGATAGAAAATGTGAAATATTAATCTAATATGTGTTTGAAAATTATATTTGTATGCAAGAGCGCTCTGTAATAATATTCAGAAAACGTTTGGGTTACATACTTTACTGCAATAACAGTTAAATTAAATTTCAAAGCCAACGAAGATTGATGTAACTTTCGATTGTTTTTATTTGCTTCGCACATTGTCATTATTTTTAAATAGTAACATATTGTTTGTTTAGTTGAAACACATGAACATCATCTTAAATACACAATGTAACTCTAAACTTTCTGATTTTTTCTCCATTTTAGTGAATGTATGGTTACATTTAAAAATGTTCAAAAATACCCACACAGTATAGCCTTGTTTATCAATGCTCATATATTTCATTTGTTATTAGTATACCATTCATTTTTGTAGTTTAATAATAATAATAATAATAATAATAATAATAATAATAAAAATCTAAAAATGTGGTTTCTCTTTTGTAATACTTACAGGTTGCAAGAATTTTAATTTTGTTCCCCTAATATCACGCAGTAATGTCATATCTTTTTTATTTCATTAATTAATCAGGTCTAATTTGAAATTTATATTCCTTTTTATTAAAAGCTATTCATCACGGCGAGAAATTCGCTTAGTTTACGCAGCGTGTGACAGACTTTTGTCTTTTTCCTGTAGGTACGATGATGTCATGTAACAAATGTCTGTATATCATAGTTTATGACTTTTGTTTCAGGGAAAGCGAACTAAACATAACTTTGCCACTAATTAGATAATTTGCGTTGAAGGTTAGACAATTATGGGGATATTTCAACATGTATTATCAGAGTAATTTTGTTATCAGTTGATAATACGACATTTATGTATAACGTCTGTTATTCAAATATTTGTGTAAAGAAAAATTTAAAAATAAAATCTTTGGTTGCATGTATAAACATGTGATTTACAATCTTAAACCAACGATAAAAAATGAAATATTAATCCATTTGTCGACTTTTCAGCACCTTGCTATATATATATAAAACACTTTTATAATGTGCAACACATTTCATTGGCTTATATTTTAAGGAGAAGCAAAAGACAATGTGTTAATAATGAATTTGCATTTCTGGTTACGTTCCTCCTTATCCAATTGTTTTTATTAACATTGCTTAAGTCAGTAAGAAAAGGAATTTCACACATGGTCGATATCTAATCTCTGAAAAGGACGATATAGTGACAAAGTATTGCTCAAGAACAGATTATCTCCGCATGGGTCACTGTACTAAAAATACGCCAAATAAGCACTCATTGTTTCCCTGAAAATAGACGTCATAATGCTCAAGTGCAATCTTTGAATACGTAGATTTATAAGCTGTGCTTGTGTGAAACAACTTTGAGTCCGACATTAGCAACGATCAATTGCTTTAACAGTTGCCTATCTATCGCTGCAACTAACTGAAGAAAAAGCAAACAAAATGTCCACATTTTTTGGAACATTGACGGTTCATACAAGGAAAAGGTGACGTGTTAAGTTCAATGACAGTTGAGCTGTTTATTTTTATTTTTAATAAACAGCTAAGCGATCTCTAAATTGTGTTTGTTATTATTAGTTTAAAATTTTGTCAGCAAATAAATATTTTATAATCCGGGCATGGAAGTTTATTACATACATGGTAAATTCACAACTACCATACTATTTTGACAACTCAATAGTTTTATAAACACTCAAATAGAACTTTTTAGAACATTTTTCCGAAAAATAAGCGGCATCACTTCTAAGAACGTGGATTTAAGCATCTTAAACAGCAGATTTGGGGTTGCAGTTTTTCAAGACGTGCTATATTCAAATTACATCACATTTATTTGATCTAAATGAAACCATAAGAATAATAAGAAAAATGATATTAAACAAAGTATAATTTTCACGATAGCTAAAAACCGCCACGGATAGCCGAGATCGTTAAGGTGCGGACTCGTGAGCGTAAAGTCTGGGGTTCGATTTCCACCAGGACCGTCCTCCCTGATTAAGGTTGTTTCCAGGTTTTCCTCAGTCCTCATAACTGGCAAATGCCGGGGAGGTACCATAAACTTAGGCCTGGAACGTTTCCTTCCTTAAAAATATCATTTCCCAATATATCATTTCATTTCATGTATCATCAGTGTTCACCGCCTGTGATGCCCCAGTAGTAAAAACGGACGTTAAACACTATATCAATTAAAAAAAATGACTAAAAAGGCATTGACAAATCTTGAAAATATGGCACATATAGAGAAAGTTAAGCGTTATAATGATAGAATTAATATGGATTCCGGGTCATATGGGAATTACAGTAAATGAAAATGTCAATTGATTAGCTGTTACAAATCTAGAACTAAAGCTCCTCAGGCATCTACGTAACTTATCATATGCTTTAATAAGACATTTAATTAGAATAAGGAAGATCCGCTAAATTAAGGAAAGAGATAGCACTCTTTGATTTAAAAAATGACAGAAAGGGCTTGTTTATTAATTCACGAATAAGAACTAAGGTGGCTACTTTTCAATCTGTTTACATAAATTGGTTTAAGTGCGTCTCAATCAGCCATCTGACGGCCGAACTGGATCTTGGCCTTACTCATCTGCATTAAAGCCCGCCATATAAGCTTTTAGTCTTGCTCGTATCTCGGCGGCCGAATTGCTCACTCTCACGGCCACAAGGATGGCATGACACGAGTAAGCGGGGAGGCCAACGGTAGATTACCAAAGTGCTATGAATTGAATTGTTCATTCTCGTGAGCACCAGAGCCCGGCCACGAATAAGATGAGTGTCTTAGTTCAGATTGTTTTGTGTGGGCGGCTGTAATACTGCAGCAGACAAGTTTAACAGACATTCTATAATGGCAACGAGAGAAAAAGAAAACACGATAAGAAAATTAGTAGCAGTGCTGCTATGAAATCTAAATGGGCTTTGATATATATGTTAAAACTGTTTGATTTAGTAAAATAAAAATGAGATGTTAAATGTTCTCGTTCCAAATAAATTCTTGATGTTACCTTTAGCAATATATGCCACATATGTAGTGTATGTGCTAATTGCGCAGAAAGTACCTATATAAAAATCTCCCTTTATTTATTAATTTCTGAATATGCTTTTTGTTAAGATTCTATATTTAACATCCTATGCTTGTACTTAACACCAGAAGATGTTTCCATTTCTGAAACCTGGTTCAGATTCGAGATGTTTCTTCTTCGTTGAACACATTTTGGAAGGCGATTCTTGAACTTTTCATTCATTGCTCTGTTTAATTTTTGAAGTGCCAGTGATTGCTGTTACAGCATGTATAATTTTACTGTTTACTTAACACTAGAATTCTAGGATACAGGCACGCCATTTGTTTTGTTTAGTTTGGAAATATATACCTGCCAATCTGAGTATTGTGCATCATATGGCAACAAAAGAAACAGTTCCGCTTCTGTGTTTAAGCAGCACAACAAACTTATAAGTTATGACTAAAGACCGAATTTCATGTAATTTGAGAAATATGTATATAAATATGTAAGTTAAAATTGGTTAAATATGTAATGAAGCAATTATATGTAATATCAAATATTTGATTTCTTTGATAGAAAATATAATGTTATAGCTATTGAAACTAAGATTATATTAATAACTTCGCCTCTGCTACAAATATTAGATTACAATTCAGAATGATTGCAAAAATACTGAAAGACCAGTGTCCTTCATTTAAGCTTTGTAAGAGTTGGTTGGGCGAAAGGATAGGAATTGGGCTGTATTAGGATGACCCCACGTTGGGCACCAAAGATTGAGGGTAGGTAATTAATTAGATTGATTAGGAGTAACCCATCACTAATCACCAAAGTTTGTGGATATTGAGGTTGGTGACGTAAGAATTTCTTGTCGATCGCCAACACTTCCTCGGAGACTCCATCTCACGGATCTATTGCTGCTTTTTTTTTTTTTTCCGGTTGATGGAGTTCAACGGGGATAAGATGGGAATTAATGAGGTGTGAAAGAACACTCGACTGAACACACGATGGAATTTAAATTTATTAACTTTAAAGTATTTTAATGATTGGTGGTGAGCCTTGTTGTTTAGACTGCCAATGCGAACACAACAGTCACGAGCAATATCACTGACACGAATTCAAATCTTGTTAAGTAAAACTGCCTTGACTTTTATGCAGTTCGAATATTTGTCGGCTTTAGCTGAAGTTATCAGCGAATAATTATTGACTAGTACGTACTTTAACTAAACACGGGCAAACCCTAGAAACCGGGGGACTCAGTGGTTTTTCGTAAATATAAATTGACAGAGGCGGGTAAATCACTACAATGGTGGAAAACCTCCTTTTATTGCAGCAGATAAAAATTTCATAAGTGGTACTATTCGCTTGAAAGCCTTATTATCTAGCCTTTGGCTCTCTCCGCGCTGCTCGGGGCTTGCAGCAGCAGTTGCATTTGAATTCCGTGCTCCGTGTATGGATAAATTGTACCTTATAGCTCTACAAACAGAGCAGCTATGTTCTGGTTGGCAAATTTCATAAGTTTAAGATTTTAAAGTTCAAGGTTTTGCATCTACGTCTAACTTAAGCAACCCTCTGAATTAACAATGGGGCGAGTTTCTTGAAATGACTGTTTCCAGTGATATACCGAGGGTGCCAAAAATGTATACACACTTTCGAAATGGATATCTGTTTAATATATTTCTAAGTTGGATCGAAAAACAACAGTAATGTGTAGTATGATGTTCTGTAAACAGATGTGACTCATATACATTATGTTAGCGTTGCTACGTGACAGATAAATCAACAATGAACAAATGAAGCCAAGATTATCGTAAATCAACAATGAACAAGTGAAGCCAAGATTACCGTAGGATGTTCTGTAAACAGATGTGACTCACATTGCGTTATGCTAGCGTTGCTACAAAAAAAAAAAAAAAAAAAAAAAAAAAAAAAAAAACAAACAAAAAAAAAAAACAAAACAAAACAAAAGGAGCCTTATCGTTTGAATAGCGGAAAACTATTTTGAAGTGGTATTGGAAAACTGTGAATGTTGTTGAAGTTCAAAGGCAATGGAGACGTGTGTACAGAACAGAAGCGTTCTCCAGATCTAACTCCGTTGGACTTTACCTATGGGGAACTCTTAAGGATGTTGTATACCGTAGAAAACCAGCTACACTGGCAGCACTTCGGGAAGAAATTGAAACGGCATGTGCTGCAATCGCTGAGGACACTTTCGCAAACGTTGCTCAATCAGTAGTTTAACATACTCAGAAGTGTATCGACGCCGATGGTGGGCATTTTGAGCAACTGTTGTAATTGTAAACGTCTAAGATGATTAGTGCTCATCATTTTCTGTTTTGTTATGTTAGCACAGTTTTTCTTTGCTTGAAATGTGTATACATTTTTTTTTGGTATTACGCAAGATTTTTGGAAGAACGTGTTATAGTTCATGTTTTGCTACAAAACTACTTTTTCGGTTAGACTATTATATTATTTATTGGGCCTGTTTCTCTAAATCTAAGAAGTTTTCTTACAGTATCTGTGTGGAACAAGGAACTCCAGGAAATTTCTCTACAAATGTATGTTTTCATATGTGTCATATACAAAGTATTCTCTGTTTTATTAACTTGTGAGAGGGCATGCATCGTATAATAGAGGTGAATGGAGTCCCAAGGCAATTATAATTTATCATGTTAAACTAAGCTAATATAATAATTACCATGTGTAGATTCGCCCGCTCTAATATTTTTTTAACAGTGTTTAACGCCCGTTTTTACTACTGAGGCTATACAAATAATTCAAGTACTTAGATTTGATTATTATAAGTACAAAGTATTTGGTGAAACCATCCTTAGAGTCTATTTATGTATTTTTCTTGTTTGAGAAAGCCTAGAAATTGCTTTGCAGAGAAATATCGAAGAAGGTGTAGGAAGATTGCAGAGGTTTTATAAATATTTGACCTCCCCAAAACCTCCGACAGATTTCTATGAAGGTTATGTTTTGTGTCGCTAAGAAACGATGGCTTCCATCGACAGATCTCAACTCTCTTTCTTAAGGCAGAGTTAAGAACGATTCTCGGTCTGTCTTCTTTTAAGTGAAAGCTATGAGGGATTTATTGCGCTTATTTAGGCCGGGAACCTAAACTGTATTACTGTTATTTTGGAGACAATAAAGACGCTACATTAAAAGCACTAAAGATAGGGATCCCGTAACTTGCACGTAATAAAGCAATCATTGAGAGGCTGTTATAATATGTAAAACATAGGACGCGAGATTTGTAAGACGTCAGACCGGCTGATTCGCTTTTACATAAAACTGACGAAACCAGGAGTAGTGGTAAATAAGTTTTAAGAGAGGAGTGGTAACAAATTTTGAGAAAGTTGCCTATTCTTCAAGTTGTGTGTTTTCTCTCCGTTTAGTATACACGAGTTTCATGCTATCGCTTTGTATGAACATAAACTTGCAGTAGTGTCACCCATTCGTGATTAGTGCAGTGACATTTCAACTTTCTGCACCAAGGCGATATAGTGTTTCAAGTTTCCCCACTCAGCGCCTGTCACAGGCTCAAGGTTCCTTTCTGCGAGGAATACCTATGATCTTTGGACCCTAATGATTCTACATTCTTAACAAAAACTGTATAGTGGATTTTAAAAGAAGCGACCTTTCCAATTATTTTTGCCGAGAAGCGTCGAGACACTTCCAAAAAAAAGTCACTAGCAAGTCAAGGCCGGAATGCGGAGAGATTCATCTTTGCGTAACAAAAAGAAGCGGAGAGTGGAAGGAAGAAGAAGATGAAGAGCAAGAACAAGAAGAATAAGAAAAGAGGGATCGTCTGAGGAATTTTGGAGGTACCAAATTCCTCCAATATCGCACCTTATCCAAAACATTCCCCGTACTCACCAAGATTGGACCCTTACCGCCACTGGCTGGGGTCGTTAAGGTTCCGTCTCGTGAGCGGGAGGTCTAGGGTCCGAACCCCATCAGGACCCTCCTCCCTGACCGAGGCTTTTCCAGGTTTTCCTCAGTCCTCATAATTGCCAAATGCCAGGGAGGTACACTATACTTAGGCCTGGAATGTTTCCTTCCTTCATTTCATTTCGTGTATCACAAATGTCCACTGCCTATGGTGCCTCTGTAGTAAAAACGGGCGTTAAATACTACTCAGAAAAAAAAAAAAAAGATTGGACCCCAAAGACCAATCTGCTTCTTCCCTTCCAGTCAAAGCTTCTCATAATCGAACGAACCATAAATTCAATTAATAAATCTTCATCTTTCATGGAACAGAGAAAGAGGAGGTTGTGGGTACATAAATTCGGACTATGCTAATACATTTAGAGCTAAAGTAGTAATATATTTTTCAGTTTGAACTGCTTTATTAATATAATTGTTAATGGAGTATAGTTTGATTGGTAGTGGCAAGCTTAATAATTAACATTTTATTTTGTGTTACAACACCGCAATAACAAAGGCACAATATAACCAAGTTTTGCACAATTAAAACTGCAACTGTCTGTTGTTTATTTCACAATACAATGTTTAATATACTCAAAGTATTTTTCTTGCATTCATCAGTGATAAACACAACTTGCCAGTGCTGCGTGCAACTATAACACTAAACACACTTTCAAGCCATTTCTTTTCACGAGCTAAACACTGCTTGATGAAAACTGAGAGCGAATAGCACAGGGTTTTAAAATTCTTACATCAAGGGAGAAAATAATTATGTATCAAAACTGAAATTATTTCTCTGGTGGAAGTGGCGATCTAACCTAAGTGCACGAATTAATGCGTTGTAAACGCCAAAGGTGCTTTTAACAATACTGGATACTTTTGTCTTAAAGAATGTACATTTTAAAACCCAATAACTTTGGACAACACGAAGAGCTTTTTCTTCAAACGGAATTCTTTTGTACCTAAAGACAAATAAAATTCTTTCATACATGTCAGAGCACAACCTTTTTCTCATGGATTAACTCAGTGATTCGCAAAAAAATTTTTTATCAATATGATTTTCAAATGTGGCCTAACAAAAAAACTGAACCATGTTAGTTCGAAATATAAAAATAATGTTTACATGCGGGAATAGTATCGCACTTCTATTTTTGAGGGTATTCATATTTTAAGTAAATTGTCTTATTTTCGAATGCGGTTAGATAAGTCGCAAGCTAAGGTTTCGCTAAAAATGGGTTGCATATTCTCAGAGTTTGGTGATACACTGAAAGATGTGTTAGGTTTTAAGGCGATTAAAGAATACCTGAACTTTTGGGCTTAACGTTTTGTTATTTAATTTGGAACTTACTTTATTGATATTTATCGGCAGTAAACTTTTATTTTGTTGACTTTCCGTTTGAAAAAATATTTTCTCATGTATGACTTTTTTTTAATTAATTAGCTTAAATTGGATAGTTCGTTATGCCTCTATTCTCATGGATTCTCTCGTAGGAATGGCAACTTGATACACAGGCTTGCCACCTTCGCTGACCCAAACTGATCCATTAGGTGCCTTCTTTAGGATTTGCATCATTCCTTTCGCCACATTTTCCGGTCTGAAAAGGAAATGGTGTGTCGTGTTATTTGCTGAATAGTTCACATGCCTTTTTCTCAAAATAAATAAATAAATAAATAATAAAAATTTAAGTTAAAACTGTCAACTATACAAACTTATATTATTACAAAGGTAAACCACAGTCGTTTACTTTTGCTTAGGAAGAGCGTCTAACTCCCGACCACATTCTTCGCCCCAGTCACCCACCATCTGGCGATGATGCGCTTCTGAGATGAGAGGTGTGTCCGTCACACCGGGGCACATTGTCAGCACTCGCACACCAGTCTTGTCCCAGTGGAAAGGCATCTGAAAGAAAACATCGTGGGGCATTTTACCAAAGATAAAGCAATTTTGTACATTTTTCTTGGCCACAACAGAAAATAAATGACTAATTAATTATATCATGTACATCAGAATGTATCTCATTTTGAAAATAATAAGAATGATGACCAAAAAGAACCCCGAGCAATTCCTTTCTTCCACAGAGAACCATTTCAGCAAAAAGCACTAAGCAAATTGCTTAACATGTGTGAAATTAAAACAATTTCATAAAAACACGGAAAACATATAATGACACACCGAATGAGCAGATTTTCTATAATACACGAGCATGGCGGAATTCTAATTAATTACTACATTTCGGGTGGATTGTATTGGATTGTTACGGTCGATACTTCAGACTTGCTCAAGGATGGCCGTTTGTGCCTACGCCCCAGTTGGGGCACCTCCTGGAGGGTGGGATAAGGTGAAGGAGATACAGACACTAGAGGTGCAGATGTAGAACCGCCACTCGTTTTGGAGGAGAGCCTTTAAGCTGTTACCATATCGGCATTAGGTCCTTTGCTTACAGAGAGTATGGGGCGTGGAAAAGGGGACGGAGGGTTTAATGTGTAAGTTTTATGGTGATGAAGTTAATGTGTATTTGAGAGAATGGGGAATTTTGAGTGATTAGTCATCAAGCATAAGTCTGGGTAATTTGTAGGGTGCACCATACCATACTATCCTAGGCCGCGAATCAGGGAATTGAAGCTGTTCGGGAGGGCGGAGTAGAAGGTTCTTGCTAGGCGGAGGATGTTTTAGGTCAGGGTGGGTAGGTGTATATTGGAGTTGGGAATGCACCAGCCGGATCCAATGGCGGTCGTTAGGTAGCGATTTAGGAGAAATTGTAGGTGGTGGAGGTTGTTTTGTCGGCATTGCCCCAGACTTGACATGCATAGGTTAAAGCAGGGAGGAGTACCTGCTTATAAACCAACACATTGATGCCGACGGACATCGAAGAGAATGTTGAATAAAGAGGATACAACATGCCCATCCTACGATTGATTTAGTTCACTAGCTCACTTAACGGGACTTCCAGGCGAGTGAAGTGCATATCTAGTCGGACACCTTGGTAGTTTGCTTCTTCCTCCTGCAATTCGGAGATCAGGCACATCTTTTAGGTAACGGCGAGTGAAAGTTATGCCTGCGATTTGGAGGAGTTGACTGCCTGTTGCCATTTACCGAACTAAGTGGTCAGGTTCTGCAGTTTCTTCACCGCTATGTGATGTCGTGTGGAGCTGGTAGTTATCGCCGTATCATCGGCATACAGATATAGTGATCAACTGGGGTATGACGGCAAGGTATTTATGTAAGTTAAACAGAGTACCGGACTGAGGACACCGCCTTGAGGTGTGCCTGCATTTATGGGTGGAAAGAACTTCTATGCAAACGGAAAAGATTCTATTGTTACGTAGGAAGCAAATAGATAAGGAGCACTTGGCCGACATAGGAGCCCCTCGTGCCAGACAGTATCAAAGACCCGTGTGATATTTAAAAATAACGCCGGAACAAAGTGTTGGTTGTTGAATACATGAATGATGTCGCCTGCTATGCAGAGTAATTGGTGAGTTGTTGAGTGCTGGCGTCGAAATCCGAACCGCATACTTGTCCAAGATCTTCTAGAGACGGTTGAGCATCACCTCAAACAGCTTACTCAGGGCTGGAAGGAAACTGATCGGCCTGTGGTTTCCAGGAACCGTTACATCCCCTCCCGGTTTTGGGATGATAATGATAGTAATGCTTCCATGCTACGGGGAAGTACCGTAGAGTAAGTGGGCGATTGAACAGGTGCGAGAGATACCACGCGGCCAGAATCCATGGGTGGTGGGGCACGGATCTATACGGGGCCCCTTTACATCGTTTACAGATAGAACACCCTGATATCGATGGAGCTTCTCCCTCCAAGGATTTTGAGTCCCTCATAGGGACCGTTTCCATACCAGAAGCCTTTTTAAAGCACAAGCCACCAATACCCAAGTTTTACATAACTTGAACTATAATTTTAACCCTACAACACATATAACAAAACTTATTTTACTAAACGGGGTATTTTATGACCACCACTGAAAACAATGTCTAAATTTCTTTAAAACAAATTTATTTTATAATTTATTTTATCCAACTCAATGTTTACAAAGTAATATTTAATTTTGACATTTGTTTTCATTAATTACATTACACATTTTGACTGAAATAGTAGCCTGTGTTCTATGCGACTTACATATTTGTAAGCAGTAAATTTGTGCAAATAAATTATTCATTCTTAAACTAACAATAATACTATTTTTAGGGTAATATTGCATTGAATCTTTGACGAACATTCCACTCTTAAAATATTTACGGGAGTGCTAAGGAGAAAATAGATAATTCTGGTGGTATAGCTTATCCATATAAATATTCAGGAATCTGGGGTTTAAATACCGGAAATGTAACAACGATAGAAAGTTTTTGATGGAAAGGAAGAATAACGCTGAGGACAGGTCTCCTTTTTAAGAACTTAGTGTATCATCCTCGTCCTATAATCTACATAGACAAGATATGGATAAACCAGAACCACAGCAGATAATTTGTTTGGTAGAATTCTAAAGGAAAAGGGGGTCTTAAACTTCCTGTCATATTATTCGTTTATTTACTTACTTTATAAATGTTTTAACACGAAATAATTATACCTGAGCTATGTGACTCCGGTCTCAAGAAGTGAGGAAGGCAGTAACAGCGCTCCGTCAGGTCGGCGAACGGTGGACAGAGATAGATATATACAGCGAGAGTGGGGACTTACATGCGTGACCTTGATTGGACTGACAAATTGACTATGTTACGATAGTTCGTAAACATGACAGTCTTTATATAACATTTAAAGTTTTCTCGACTGCAATCACATGAATCCATTGTAAGTGTCTGTGTTTATATTATTAAGCATTTAATTCTACAAAAAGGGAGCTTAAATATTTTAAGCTGTACATAAAAAATTCATTTTTCTCAAATAATAATAATAAAAGAAGTCATAGCTTTTGAAATTGTAACTTACACGAAAGTGTTTAAAATTAACATTTTCTTATTTATCAGAAAAGATTCCAAAAAAGTAAAACAATTTAAGAGGCTTTATTTAATATTATTTCAAAACAATCCTCCATTCCTATCAAAGGAAAGTAGACGAGGGTTCTTTTTGGAGTATTAGAAAGGCCTCTATATATACAAGGTTTTCGGAAGAGTGTTTTGTTGCATGCATATTTCGCAAGATATTGGATAAAAATGAATATAAATACCATATACCTTTCTTTGTGTTTTGCACTGTAAAATCTTTTAAGTTATACGCATGATACTATGAAAGTAATTTTTATTTATAATACTTCTTAGGCTTTCACGGTCAGTGTTGTCATTAAAACAATTAAATTCTCCCGGGCTGTTTTGCCGTGGTCCATGGTTTAAATTACTACCATAGCTTTCACCAACTACTCCGGTTGGTGAAAGCTATGGTAGTAATTTAAACCATGGACCACGGCAAAACAGCCCGGGAGAATTTAATTGTTTTAATAATTTTTATTTGTTTTAATATTTTATTTGTTTATTTCTAGTCGTTTCGACCGTAAATTAAAATACCTTCAGGGCAATTTGGTACATTCACATATTTATCCTATATTTTTATCTCACAATAATAGAGACAGCCTTCGATGAATGTCGCCAGCATCGCATGTAAATGCATTATTCACCATATTGACCATAGATCCTATAGTAAAATAAACTGCATTTAAATTGTAAACAAGCCAAATATTGGTAAATATAACATGTAATATGACAAACATTGTAATTTAGTACACTGTCTAATCCTGAGAGCTTAAAAAAAAAAAGCAAACTTAAAAAAAAATGGTGCAAAAACTTATAGCAAGCGTGACATTTGCTTCCACTGCTCATAGAGTGTTAATCCAACGTCATACCAGTTATCAGCCTATTATTTCCATTTAAATAAACCAATGCAGTAAGTGATGGTGGACATTTTACCATCTCCCTTATTTTAGGCTCCATCATTGAATGATGTTCAATTCATTTCATATCAGTCAGTACTGACGGTGTTTATTTGAGGCATAGGATAGTAGTTTATTTCTTACCCCAAAGGAGCGGCTGAGGCCAACAACGGCGTGCTTGCTGGCGACGTAAACAGGGCATCCTGAGAGTGGCTGCAGACCCAAGATGGAGGCAATGTTGACCACTACGCCACCCTTGCCTCCTTTGTCCTTGCCCATGTATTGGAATCCAAGGAGAGTGCCTCTAACTACAGCATTCTGTAAAATATGAAGGGTGCTGCAATCAAAAGAACTCAAGGCAGTACAAAATACATTTCTATTTTTCCCCATACTCGTTAAACAAGACCCAACTATATTTACCAGACTACAATATGGAATCATGGCGGCCGAAGTGGCCATATTACTGCCAATAGCGAATGCGAAACTTTTACACAGTATTATGTTTATAAGATGGCATTATTCACCATAAGAAAATATTTCGATGGTTTTTAAGAATATGACATTTTTACAAACAATATTTTTCATATTGAACAAACCATAAATTAATATGTATTATAAACTTCTCCACAGGTGAGCACTACTATTAATAAAATACGTGAACTTCTAAATAACTGAACACCTTAAAACTAATCGGCATAGTTGGAGCAGCCAATTTTAAGTAAAAGGACATAGTCTTCCTTGGCAATAGTTAAAAACTAGTGTACCTGTCTTGTCGCAACCTCATTGCAAAGCAGTCGAAACATAATATCCTCCTCACACCATTCATTAAAACTATCTTCATCTCGCTCTAAAACCAGCTTCATATGTTCTTCCGGATATTTTCTGTTCATTAACCCTCACTGCCACATAAAGTAGTATATTAGGGAAATTTCACAAAGAAAATGTCCTAACCTTACCACAAATTTTAGTAAGAAATGTTTATAATACACACTACATTTTTACATTAATTTCAAAACTTCCACGGTGTATACTGTTTATCCACTCCTCCTTTAATTACTGCTATTTAAATACGGCGTACTGCCATAATTAAGACATACAAGAGCAAACCCATGTGGTTCTAATACTTTCTATTAAACAAGTTCCTGACTTGATGTCACTAAATCAACATTATCTGAATAAAAAATGAGGGGGAAAAAAAAAAGAAGTAACACGTTACTGTTAATTTACTTTCAACTATAAACCCCTGTAATAAAGCACATAACTGCAAATTAATAGCACGGACCGCATATTCCGCTATTTTGTTTACTATCGATACCTACCTTGAGGTCTGGTCGAGAGTAAAGAAAGTGCTAATTTTAATTTCAATCGACTATAGCAGGCTGCTATAAGTAGTCTCTTGACAGTTACGCCTGTTTCAACATTCCGAGCCCGTGTTGCCCGTATTTCACAGCTGTTAGCCTAGGTGTATTAAAAACTATGTAAACACGAAGTTAGAGCTGTAATAATACTGTCCCATCATCATCTTCTTCTTGTGTCCTTTGTAATGGGTCTATTATACATACGGCCTGGAGGGCACCTCTGGAAGGAAGGGATGAGATAGTGGATACACTGGGCGGACAGAAATCCGAGGAGGCGATGCACGGGCGTAGTTGGGGTCCCTAAGGTTTCCACAGATGGTAAATCCCTCGGGCCCGCGAGAACCACTCCCGTTCCGAGATCCCCAGACAAAACTCACCAGACGCTAGTAAAGGAACTTTTCCTGATTGCAACCCACCGCCACACCACAAAGCATCATCCTACCTCGCCTGACGCTTCCTTCCCTGAAACTGATGCTATGGAATGAAATAAAAGGAAATGAAAGACACGAAAATCCCAGGAATATAAGTAAGTGACCAGGAAAAACCACGAAATAAAAAACCAGGGTCAGGATGGCCGGATCAATGGGAATTAAAGGACCTTGCGAATGCGTATCTCAAGAGTTACCACCTGAGTAACGCGCTTGGTAATTTTCCCATTAATTTCATTGTTAATACAGGGTGATTATAAAGTTTCGATCCATTTTTGAGAAAACAGATGATTATGTGTTTCTTTTATAGGTGATCGAAAGATGCTATTATAATAGTTGCGCTATGGTGGGGGATTTTCTTATCAGGATGTTCAAGCTGAATTTGAACGAACTTCTCTTCCACCAGGGCTAATATCAGACTAATGGTTCAGAAATTCAAGATTGCGGGTAGTGTAAGCGTTCCGGTAGGCCCCGTGTGCCAGCTGCAATTGTGCAGCAACAGATAGAGAATGCAATTAGCAGAAATCCAAAAGCATCAGCCAGGAGATTAAGTAGGAAATAGGCTTGAAGAAAACGGTGATACCCCCTCAAAATTCGACACAAGCGGGAAAGGGAGAATTACAATGTGTGCCGACCTGTTGCAGGTAGTCCAAGAGGGTAATTTGTTGCAAAATGTGCTCTTTAGCGATGAAGTCACCTTCCACACATGTGGCATGGTTAACCGATACAACTGTGAGTGTCGACAGATAAACAGACAAGTGAGATCCTCCAATGGGAACGAATCACCCCAAAAGTCAACGTATAATTGGTGATCACCTTTGCAAAACCTTTAGCGACAGGTAATTCCAAATACTGCATCTGTTCCGTTCAACTACAGTTGCATCTTGGAAAAGGTAGTTTTCTAGTAGGATGGAATACCCCCTCATTTAGCACAGGCTATTCGTGAGTACCTGGAAGCCACATTTCCATGTAGATGGATTGGTAGAGCTTCACACCTCATTTGGGCTCCTCGTTCTCCCGATCTCACATCTCTTGACCTTTTTGTATGGAAATACGAAAAATCACATGTGTGCAAAGTGCTTTTACAGCACTATGACTGTCTGAGAAGATGAAAATTGTTTTTGATGATAACCCTTGTCAAGTGATCTATAAGCACAGTTCAGGACAGCAAATATTTCTGCCTGAAAAACTGTGCAAAGTTCACCAATGCCTTGTACTAAAGATGGTCCCTGGAGAGGGGCCATATATGCCTGCAACCGATTGTATCCCTTGACAGAATCCATCGGTAAACTATATAAGTTGGTCACGTTCTTTACTGTGCGTGGTTCCTTGCTTCCAATCTTCTCCAGGTCCGAAAGTTACTTTAAATGGATGAAGTTACATTTGAGTGTTCATTAGGTCAGAACTCATCTTCAGTTCTGGAATATCCAGGAAAGTTAGAATGGAGGGTGTCCAGTTGCAGCAAAGCTATTTCTTCAGTCCCTGTGTGTACAAGCGATATGCAGTACGCCTAGTCTCTACTTGTAATTAGATATCATAAGAGGGAGATTAACAGAGCAATGCAATAGTTGGATTATTTCTGACCTAAACTGCAACATAACAGAAAAAATGAAAGAGATAGCGATTATCAAGACCTACTTAATAGTATAGCTTTTTAATATGCGATAAGTGCGGATTTTGATAATAATTGCTCTGTTATCAGCAGCAGCCGATGCGATAAGTTGGAGATCAAGGCCGAGGGTAAAATTGCATGACCTAGGTTAGTCAAAGTACAGACTGCTCCAAAACTAACAACAAACTTTAAATTGTTTTAAATATTAAAATAATTAAGATAAAACTTTCTGTGTAGGGCAAACATGGCGTTTAGTTATGTCCGTCATCCTCTTGTTCAATGCACACCATTCTTTCTGCTATGCCATGCACAGCATTTTGCAGACAATATCTTACAATATTAAACATTTTCCTGTGAGATAGCATCTTTCAGTTGCTTCAGGTATGTCAGAAAAACTCGTTCTTTAAAGTAACCACATTACCAAAAGTGATCGGATTGATATCTGGAGATCATGGAGGCCTTATTGCTTGAAAGTGCTTACTGAAGACTCGAATGTGTAAGATCCGTGTAATTAATCGAAGGGTTTATTAAAAGAAAAAAAAAAAAACTGTTGTCCATTTTCACAAAAATTTTAAAAATAATAAACAATAACAACCACTAGCTCACAATGTGCATCCACTTAAAATTCTGATATCAGATCTTAACTTGACTCAAAGGAACATGTTAATATATGAACATGCTTATTGGCTTTTCTTTGAGGATACAAGAACTGAGTAAACCTAGTCATGTAGGGACTTTATACTCTCTTTTTGTAAGAAAGTCGAAGGACTTTCTTTTTTAAGGAAATAATAGAATATATTTGGTAATAGCAATATTTTATGTAATGTGTGATTGACAGTACGCCAAATGAAACATAGAGAAAATTGCAGATAAATAATAAATTTCCAAATGATAGTTTGCAGAGATAGTAGTTATTATTAAGTAAATTATCACAGTAGGTTCTCAGATTACCAATAAATTCACGAACGTATTGATTGAATGTATCTGGAAAGCTCAGACCCTCAAGTGATATTTATTAGCACTATTTCACGAATAAAATAAGTAATTAAATATAATTCCTATAAATTTGCCTTACAAAATTGTAATAATTGTATATTTGTACTTAACATTTTCAAGCAGTCTTGCGACAGAAAAATGCAGATTGTCAGTGATGCCAATAGAGAAGAGCAAAATGCAGGTTTAGGACTTTTTCATGAATGGAATAAGAATAAAAGTGAAACGTGTACTTGAAATTCGCGCACAGAATATTAACACTAGTTATACTTGTGAATATCTACTCTATTCAGAAACCATAAGACTGAAATGGACTATTGCAATCGCTACCGTTCGATTTTCTAATACAAAAAAAAAAAAAAAAAAAAAAGATAACATACAGTGTCGCTATTTTCCCTTGTATTCTGTGGTTTGGAATTCCTAATGATAAAATCAATTTGCACATATGATGCACCAACATAACGCTTCGAAGAACCCTCTATTTTGCGTTATGATTGTTGATTGTCCATGCTTTTGTTGCAATTAATATCTCACCACCGCTGCTAGCAAAAGTGGTCAGTGATGCGTGTTCAGGAATTATATAGTGGAGGTATACACTGACCACAAGACAAGTGCACGTCGCGTGATAAATCGGATTTGATAATTTTTTTCTCTACCATTTCACTCCGTAATCCGCCTGTGATTTGTCAAATTCAAAATTTTGTTTCGTTTCATTGGTCGATTTTAAGATGATGTCGCATGAGTGAAATAGTCAAAAAAAATTTTTTTTGCTGTAATAAATTGTGTATATTTGGCAGTTTTCAAATTCTTCAGACAAAGAAATAAGTCCTATATGCCCTCCTGTTAGAATATAATTAATTAATACCTATAGCTTCTCTGTATGCTCTGTATCGGCATCGTTAGCATTCTCTCGTTTTAGACAGTGTTCCGCAACCTTTTTCTGCTCACGACACAACCCGTGCTAGAAGATGACCGTATTGTTCAGCAGTCAAGTGTTGTTCATCGTCCAGTGATGATGTCAACTGTAGTAGTTGGTGAAAGCTATAGTAACATATTAAATCATGGATCACGGCAAAACAGCCCGCAAGATCTTAACTGTTTTAATTAAAATACCGACCATGAAAGCCTAAGAACTATTATATACTATTGTAATTTTCTTATTTTCACAGTTACATGAGGAAAGTTTATTGATGGAAATGTCTATTGACAGACATAGGTAGAATTTTAAGTTTTTTATCCGCATTAGCTTCTTCTCTGGATTCAAACGGCTTCTTTTGTATACTGAACATTTCTTTATTATCATTTGCTTTTCTCTAATTTGATATGCACAGATATTGTTATCGAATACTGGTATTAGATTGATAACAAAATATATAAACCTTAATTTGTGCATTTTTCCTTAATATAAATTTTCAACTTTAGTATATTGTTGTTTGTCGGTCCTGGTGGTGTAGTGGTTACCATACTTGCCTTCTAAACCCAAGATCGCGGTTTCAAACCCGGCCAGAATCGAAGGATTTTTTACAACATTACAATTAAATTGGCATAAACAAATCATATCTAGACATTTACAATACCAAAACAAGGTTCAAATATATATCCTTTCCCAATTTATCATTTCATCTCATGTATCATCAGTCTCCACCGCCTGTGGTGCCTCAGTAGTGAAAACGGGCGTTAAACACTACTTAAAAAAAAAAAAAAAAAAAAAAAAAAAAAAAAAAAAACAAGGTTCTCTCATATCTTGCCCATATGAACCCCTACAATAATTCACCATTCCCACAACTGCGTGTACCTATAAGCTCCTTCCTTATACTTCTTCTCCACTTATTCCTTACCTTTCCTAAGAATTCTCCCATCTTGTTTATTTTCTCTGTCCTTATATCTGACAATATTTTTATTGATACTACATCTTGTAGTTTGTCCCAATTTTTTATTCCAGATACTATCCCTGTACCTTTTTACCCTTTCACGTTCATTAAACATTGGAACACATTATCCGCTTTCTCACACATAATATATCCTTCTTTAAAATTGTTTCTTAGTCCTTTTAGAAATAATACTCCTGTACACATCCATGCAAGAAATATTCTTACGATCACCTGTATATTTCTCCCGTCCCCATTTTCTTTTAACTATTCTAAACAAATCTAAAGAACGTTTATTCTCTAAGCTAGCTGAAAATTCTGTATGTTTTACCCTCTTTCTCACTTCTTTCCAAAATCGATTGACGTTACTTTTATCCAGTCACCACACATTCCCCATTCCAATTTCTTCTAATAATTTCCCCACCTCCAAACCAACTCTTCCTTCCCATTGCATCTCTTTGGTACATAAGACATTCTTTTTGTATATTCATATTATCTAATTTAAGAAATTTGTGCAAATATTTCAATATTTCTCCGAGCTTATACCTTCCCTTCTTACTCTTCCTAGTTATGTCAAACTTATCTCCCTTGACCAGCTTTTGGTAACTCCCCTTTGACACTACCCAAATTTCTACTGCATACATCATCTTTGACTGAAGCACAGTCTTTCTAGTCATTTCATTGACAACGTGGGAAATTTACATAAACTTATTCTGATAGCTTTCATAGCTAATTTACTTTTGGCTTGTGCCTATTTAGACCGAGCCTCCCACCTTCCTTTACTCGCAAACCTCATCCCCAAACAGTCAAAATTCCTTCACTACCTCTATTGAGTCTCTGTAAACCGTATCTCATCTTTCCTTAATTTTGTTCCTTTTTTTAATTACTATTATATTTGATTCTTCACTATTTATCCTTAGACCCCCATTCTGCACAAAATCTGGCTATTTCATCAATAGCTTGTTGTAATCTTATGACGGTTACTGTTCCGTTATAACTAAATAAGTTTTGAGACATGAGAACCTCCGATATAAAGTTTTGTTTATCCAATAAAATGATTCAGATTCCACAAGCTAAGTTTTTATTTTGTTTTTGAAAATTAATAAGAACCTGTCCTCGTGGTCCCCATTATAAATTAATTCCAATGAGGCCAACATTTGTCTTTCATTCTTTGAAAAGACTGTTCCGAGTTTCTCCATTAGGCCAGTGCCTGGTTTCTGTAACAGCTTATAGGATATGGATTCGACAAAACTAACAGCATCACTGGTTGAGTGTCCTAATCTAGAATCTGTCACTTCAACTCTGTTTTATGTAGCTCACCAGCCCTCCGCAAGGTATTCAATTTATCCATGAGTTGTGGGAATACACAATCCCTCTGAGGATTCAAGGAGGGGCTTAAATGTCCGGTCGATTAATTTCTAATAAAAGGTTAGAACTATCAGGTAGTTCGGGGTGGCAGCAGAAAATCTGAAGGGGTCGGAACTTATTCTGTTGTGTCTGCTATTCCAGGGTCTGTTGCAAAAACTCCGCTACTTGAAAGTACGGTATAGGAAACGGAGCAAATGAGGCAGTCCCATACAATTTTTACAATCTGGGGAGAGCATACTCCGCTATGAATCAAATGACTTTGAAAGCAGGCATTACAGTGTCTGACACCCCACATCGAACTTCAAATGCGAAGTTCAACTCACTTACCACATTAATGGCGATCTGGAGCTCCCAGCGACTGTCATCAAGGATACCAGCATTGTTGATGACGATGTCAAGGGACTTGAAAGTTTCTATCGTTTTCTTGAAGGCACCTGAAACACACCAATCCGAGTAAGTTCCGAGAAAGTATCGTATCAATTCGGTTGATTTAATATTTGCTTAGTGTAAAAGGAAGGAAGAAACTTAACAGAGCTTACTCTGATTAAACCGAAGATTGTATACATTTTGGAATTGCTAAAGGTGTAGCACTGTGGACTAGAGCTGTCATTTCTTTTCAAAGTTCGGGAAATTAGCAGATAGGCGGTTTTTAACACTCGTTATAACTACTGAGGCACCACAGGCAGTGGACACTCATTTCACATGAAATGACATTATAAATTGTAAAAGGATTTTTAAGAAGGAAACGTTCCAAGCCAAATGGCATTTGCCATTTATGAGGACTGAGGAAAACCAAGAAAAACCTCAGTCAGGGAGGACGGTCCTGGCGGTGCGAGATAGGCGTGTAAAAACAACCTTTAAGTTGAATTTTTTTATAATTTACATTTATGTATTAGATATTCTCACCTTCCAGTTCATCCTTTTTGGTGACGTCAGTTTTGATAAAGATGGCACGTCCCTTGCCGAACTCTGCGTTGAGTTCTTTGACGGAGTTTTCTCCTTTTCTGGCGTCCATATCGCAAACAGAGACATACTGCACATAAATATAAATTTATAGGTTTAAAGAATCTTTCATTGATAGATAAATAAATAAAAATAAAATTGGTATTATTCTTAAATATGTAAAGCAGTAAAAAAAGTAAATATATCAGAAATAAAATTATAGTTGTTCTAAACACATACTGAATAATATCAAATTGTACAATATTTAAATATAGTACTTTTCGCATTCAAAGTGTAATGACCCATGCGTTTTATCCGAAAAAAGGCAGTTTCAGTGTTAAAAGATCCTAAAAGTTGTGCTTCAAAATGTTTATGCTTCTATTTTCCTCGAAAAACATTTCTACACATTAGCTCATATTTTGGATTTTACTGTTTTTAGTTAATATACTGTGTTTACAATGAAATTTTATTTAACTACAGAATTATTTAACAGCTTATTTCTCAGCCACACCCTTAAACACCCTTACCTTGACACCATTTTTGAGCAGCTCGCGAGCATACTCCAAGCCAATGCCTGTGGCAGCCCCGGTGACAATGGCGGTCTTTCCTTGGAGTTCCATCTTGTTCCTGAAAAAACACTAAACACCCGTTTTATATAAAGATTGGTCTGGTAATAATATTCCCTGCTTACATTTTGAAAAACTGACACTTTGTTGACGCAAGTATGTAATTAAATTGATATATAACATTTCAAAAACAATAAACTAAGAATAAATACAATTTATAACACAAATAACAGGTAAACAAAACGTTAAATATATTAGTACATATATAAGCTAAATTTAATATATTAAAACATAAAGTAAAATAGACCGAAATTATGATATATCGATAAATATAGCAACTAAATTGAACATTAATTGAAAGATAAATTGAACAATTTAATCATATTATGTAATTATGCTATTTAAGATAAAATAGAAAAGCGTTAATAAGGATTGTTCCGAAAAATGACGATATACATTTGAACCTCTTGTAGATAAGCAAATACATAAAGATATACGAATAGAAATTTGAAAGAAAATATTTAATGTGTAACTGTAAAGGAAAATTCTTCACCTAAGTCGAAAAAATAAATTAAATTTCGGTACTGATAATAAGAAACACATAAATATAAATTATTAAAGAGCCAATAATGATACTTTTGGAAGACAGATGTTAAAAACATTTTAAATTCTCAAATAAGGAAAACGAAACGAGAATAAAACTAGGATCGGAAAATTTTGACGCCGTTGGTAGCACTAAGAAAATTGGATTGCCAAAGAAATAAGTTTACGATTTAAAGAACATCGTATAAAATATAGTGAACTTTTGTAACAGTGGTTTCAAATATTAACATTTTTAAAAAATTGAGTCGAAATTGTAACATACACACCACTAAAATTCAATAAAATGGAAGACTAGTTTCGGGAGCCATCGTTCCTATAATCATTTTCAGCCGTTCACAGGTTTATATACCTAGTAATTGTATAAAATATAGTGAACTTTTGTAACAGTGGTGTTAAATATTAACATTTTTAAAAAATTGAGTCGAATTGAGTCGAATTCCATTTTATTGAATTTTAGTGGTGTGTATGTTACAATTTCGACTCAATTTTTTAAAAAATGTTAAAGAACATCGTTTTAAAAAAGAATGCTTTTAGACAAAAATGCAAAATAAAACACAAATGGAATACAATTAAAAGAAGAAAAGTTGTTGGTGGAAGAATAAAATTTAAAAAAGAAAAGAAAAGGGAAAATGCTATGCAGAAAGGTTAGGAGAAAGCTGCAATTTTATCATGAACTCATGACGCAAGAGATAAGCTCTGCTCTGCTCTGTGCTAGAACGAAAAGAGATACCAACTTACCGTAAGTGAGGGGTCTGCAGCGGCGGCTGTAGTGAGGACATCGAGAGGCGGAGCGCTTTATATAGTGAACGGTACAGAACATTACCATGGTAACAGTGTGACCTTCTGGTCTTGCGCAATTTCTCTTCTTTACAACTCATTAAAGAGATCTGAATGATTGTCAACCTTTCACTAAGTGGCCTGTCGGCTTGAAAATTAAAAATGTTAACAGTGCAGTTGTTTTCGGATACGCTTGAACTAAGTGTAGTTGCCTGCATTTTCTTCACGATATTTTAGCGAGATATGCTTGACAAAAACTGTAAACCACAATCCAAAAGGAAAATTACAGTTTGCATACGCTAATTGTGCATTTTTGTTACACTTGGCAAAGTAGACAATGAACTATTAAAACGTTCTTTTGTTTTTTCATAACTAAACTACCGCCAGGATAATTTTTTCTTTATTATCTGTATAAACTGTCCTTGTTTATAATGGCTTAACTTCCATGTTTAAGATTGCAAACAATTGTTACACTTGTCACTGCAAAATGACTGATTTCTTGCAGCTTACATTTTAACTACCAAAAGTACATTTTTGTTTGTCTGATATTTCTTTTCTTGTAAAATGCAATAGAATGTATGAACTTAGTTAATAAATATAACATACTTTTCTTTGCATCTGCCGATTTAAATTAATTTGTCCACAATGTTTTTATACAAAGGTAATTGAACGTTTCTGCAAACCATATGTATAGCAACAAATGACCGAGGGCGGACAAATCATGAAGTTAACACCTGAAGTGACCAGTATCTCTTTTACAGTGTTGCACGATGTATTGTCATGGTGAACGTCAATACGGTATCAGGTCTGTAGGCCTTCTTTCCGAAACTTTGGGTAAACAAATGCTATTAAATATCATTCGACTTTAACCGTGTTACGAAATTCCAGTGAAACAAATGACAGAACCAAAGCGACTAAAGAACGTGACACCATAGTCTTTGTCAGTGAGTGCTTCGGCCTCTAAAAGGTTGCTGACTTGTCTTCGTGGTGCTGATTGCTGTTTATTTTTTGGTTTATGACAATAAATCCATGTTTTGTATCTCAAAAACAGAATTTGGCAGGTCTAAATTGAACTTTTTAAGCACATGTTCGTTCCCCCATTGCAGGGAGATTCATAGTTTTCGAGTGAGAAATAATCGGGGGTGTTATAACTTGAATGCACCTTGTGTTATGGAAAGATTATTTTGTACCCAATATCTAATTCAAGAAGTCCTGAATATTGGAACAGCAACAGTGAAAATAAACCTGGAAGAAAAACTTCATGCCAGGACAGTCGTTGGATTCCCTGTCACCTCGCATGAGCAGAAAAAGAACACTTGTGGATTGGTGTCAGAAACTGTTGGAAAATATGAAGCATGGAGAAAGCACAAAGGTGACAAAAGCTGCACACACTGGTATGAACCAGAAAGTGAGCGACAATAGATATGGGTGTTCTCAGGAGAGGATTCTCCAACAAAAGGAGGTGAGCGAGAGGTAATGGCAAGAAAGATGATCTGTTCTTTCTTCTCAGGTAGTGACCACACTGTAGCAGAACCACTTGAGGGACAAAAAACTGTCAGATGGTCCAATGCCTGCCCAAAGTCTTTAATATACTGAGAAAGGAGCGTCTGGGTGGAACCTTGTTGTACCATTACAACGCCTGTGCCCCACTGCACTGGAAACAGCTGAATTTCTACAGTGATATGTTTACTCCATACTCACTACAGTTCATATCTGGCACCATGGCATTTCTTTCTATTTCTTAAAATTAAATAACATTTTTGGTGGTCAACATTTTGAATCACCTGAAGCCTCAGTGGCTGCATACGAAAAATGAATTTGCACCCTATCCAAAGAGGCATGGGGTTCAGTATTTTCAAAATAGTTTGAAAGGATGAGACATTGTATATAATGCAACAGAGAATACTTTGAAAAGGCACAATGACCAGGTCGCATTTTGTAAATTTTTATTGTTTTTCATTCCCAAATCTTTCAGAGAAACTGTCTTATTTATTGGTGACAATGACCTTGATCCCCAGCGCTGTCCTCATTTGAGGAAGCAGGCCATAAGTAACTCCCAGCAGATTGGGCACCGTTTGTCAATTTTCTTTCTAGAAGATATAAATGTTTACTAAACTAATGATTGCGCAAATGGTTCAAGATGGTAGGGAAAACTTCATAAAGTCCTCTCCCAATGAGCATTGCTATGTGAAGTAATGGACGTAAGTGTAAGTAATGTAAGTCAATAGAATTTCTTCGTCCGCTGACTATTATCAGTGACACATGAGGACTAAATGATAACCTTTTGTAATATAACGGGGCATATCGGACAGCGAACCTTGTAAGTGCAGATACGTCATTTTTAATTAATACAGACATCATGCCATCTGGTTAATTTACAGTCAAATGGGGTGTTTTATCACAAGTTATCGTCAAGCAACCTGTTGAAATAATCACACTTTTCACATATGGAGAATGACAATTCAGGTTAAAGATAATTTCTGATACAACAAATAAAATGACACCTCATGTAACCTGTTATTATTCTTTAAGGATTAGGTTGATTATCAAGTCCCTTACCGCCTTTATAACTTTGGAAGCATGTTGTTCAGTGACATATAACTTGTGTTTGGGGATAGCCGTATACTGAGAACTCAAAAAAATTATATTTGCGGAAGTAATCCAACACTCTTAATTTTAAATGCAATACATAATATAATTACATTTTCAAATAATGCTCACTCAGAGTTTTTTAAAAAGTACACACAAATATACTTGTGTACAAATTTATTTTTGCTATATCAAGAAAACAAAAAAGTGTAGAGAATAATAAACTGCTCCTTTCTTAACAAAAAATGAAACAAAGCTGGCTCAAATCTAAATTTTATGTTCAAACTGGCAATCTCTAGCTGCTTGATAAAGTGCCAGTCGATCATAAAAAACTGTTAAAGGAAGACTTAACCAGCCTTTGGAAATCTAGGGATCTTGATGGCCACTCTTTGTGACCTCTCCTACCAATCCATCGTTGTGGAAAAAGCTGGTGTAAGTGCTGGCGAACTTTCTGTCCATAGTGAATTGGAGCTCTATCTTGTTGGAAATGGATGTCATTTCTGGGTAGCCCATGGTTAAATGGATGTAGAAACATTTGCGACAGCCGGCAGTATAAGTGATTTCGAAGCAAATCCGAATATCTATTAGCATTTCTGTATATGACCAATGATACGATCACCTACGATACCAGTCCAAACTTTAAGTTTTTGTGGATACTGCATATGGTTCTCCTCTGTCCATTGTGTAATTACGTTTGATCAGTATCGACGGTTGTATCTGTTGTCAAATCAATCAGCAGAATTTGGCTTCATCTGAGAATACAATTTGTCTTAAGAAAAACTGGATTGTTGTTAATGCGCTCCATCACTGATATACAACACTGCATTCTTCTGTCGGGATAGTCCTCTGAAAGTTCCTGCAAAAGTAAAAATTTATAAAGATTTTTTTTTGGCACTTTAAAGGATTTTCATCGCGAAATTCTGGCTTATACTTGATTCTAAGGACAGCTGTATTAGAAACGTTTGTATTTTTTTTGCACATGGAGGAGAACCTCCCAACAGTTGCACTTTTCGGGCGAACAGATCTGGGTAAGTATTAACGCTTCCAGTTTGTTTGAGTAAATTTCTTTACAATCCTTGTCACTGGCATGTCTAATATGTATGTATGTGTGTGTGCGCGTGCGTGCGTGCGCGTGCGTGCGTGCGTGTGTATGAAAAATAAAATAACCCAATGAAATGTAATTAAACTAACAATAATTTTATAATAAAAAGGATAAAACACTTGGAAAGTCACAGATTTGCTATCGCACATTTCGATCAGCTCGTGTTCTTTTTAGGCAAATTGTTTGCTTGACTAAGAAGGACACGAGCTGTTCGAAATATTGCGATAGTAAATATGTGTGTTTTATTCTTTATCATCTTATCTAGTTATTGTTATGTATATACTTTTTTAGCAACATGATTCTGTTTCGCAAACTCTCAGCAGCTTAGAATGCTGTAGTGACTGTAATCTATACAGCACCGTTCTCCCCTTTCCATATTTTAATATCCAAAGAAGTCAGGTTCAAGGGTACTTCCATTGATGCGTTTTCATAGCCCCAGTAATGACCATGTTCTCTGAATTCTGCACATTTCTATTTTAGAGCTGGCTTGGAGCTCTTAGGCCATCAGATCAAAGCTCCATTAACTAAAGATAGTTAGATTGCTCTAGTATAGATTCAATATATTATATTACGTCATAACCCCATGTTTCACCGTATATTTGTCTAACAACTTAAAATGTTTTAGCTCGTTTTGCAATTTCCTTCAAATGCTGATTCTAGTCTACCTTGAAGTTAAAAAAATTACTCCCAAATACTTGAATTTTTTCGAAATTAAAAAAAACTACCACGAAGACTATGAGGTTTCTAATTTCTCAAAATTTCTTCATCTAATAAATTGTACTAGGGCTATTCACAAGGACTGACTTTTTAACCATTTTTTCAGCTAATTTTGCCAGTGTTCTGCACGAGTTCCCTAACTATCTCTTTGTGCTTTTCTCGCCCTAAGATGACCGTATCACCAACAGAGTCTGTAATATCAACACTTAGCCAGTAGCCCATCTGCTACTAAGTTCAATAGTAGAGGTGACAATAATTAACCCCATGGACCTTTTTACTTAAGGAGCTATTCTGTTACATTTTTTCAAGTACCACCAGCACGCTTATCTTCAAAGGCTGTTTTATAATCGACACCGCCTTATTATGTACTATATAATAAAGTATTAATATCCACATATAGCGCCTATGTTGCTGACATAGCTTGATGCATTTTAGGAGACATTCCCTTAATTTCCAGCTCTTTGCTTGACACACTTCCTTTCCCAAATCGTAAAGCAACAATGTATTGACTTGAAACTACGCATGCATACAAATTTCAAGCACGTTTGTCAGAAAGTAACACTTTAGATGAACTAGAAATGAACCGAAAATGGACTTTAAGGAAGCCCTTTTAGAAGAATTGAGAAGGTTCACCTGGGGAAGTTTTTAGTCATCTTTGAAGAACTCTTGGGTTATATTACACGCTCAGAAGAAAATGTGCAGTAATAGTTCATATTTAAGGATGAACATCAGGCGATAATTCACATAAACCCATGGCCAAACACACAGAGAGTGGTAGAGAGCAGCCATTAAGATTTCTAACCTGCTGATTCTTAAGCGAATTCCTCACCTATTTTTATGTAAATATTTTATTGGTAAATAAAATTTAGCCATAGGGTGTCGTCCCTCTAGAGCCCAGATTTGTCTTCCTCCGAATTTTAGATCAAAAGAAGTCTTCAGAAAATCAACGGGGCAACTGAGGACGGTCTTGAAAGAGGACACTGAAGGTATAGATTGTTTTGAAAAGTAGAAAAGATACCGGCATTTCGCCATGAAGTCATGTTTAAAACACTGAAATTCGTACACCATCAACTACTGTCAGTGAGTTATTTTGTCACAAATTTGGACTCCAGAACATTTGGAATGTGTGCCACACCTACCTGTAAATTGGAAATACGACACTGTATGTAGAGAACCACGCCTAAGTTCTCGATCATGGCTTATTTCAAGCGTAACTAACTGTCACCGCTAATTGATTATTAAGCTACTTTGTCCTTATTTACTGCCCCTTCCTTGCATGTCATCCGTAGGAAACTTTCCCTAATTATCAATTGACATCAATTGCTTCAGTGTTTTCCATTAAACATAATAAAAGAATTTCTTTTTAATTTGAGATACACACGTTCAATGTATTGGAAGACAGTCCTAAAATATAATACATACATTTAAATGATTTTATTTTGTGAAAGAATGCCACAATAACTTTTGTACCATAAGTAACCCTCTAAGAAATGTTCCTATATAAAACTCTATGGCCAAAATTACAGGCAGAAAATCTGCAACATGCTGAATCCATTAGTAGTTAGGCAGAATATCACACTATTTAAAAATTTAGCAAAATAATCTTTTGTTTTAGCAACAACATAAACCAAAGCTGATAAATTCAAAACTTTCTTTGTAAGGTGCTCTAAATTAAGGAATCTTGTTTTGAAACACTTACGGTAGATGGGTACGCTTAGGAATCTGTGTACATCTCTTCAAAACAGAGGGTTCCCCTAAGTCACAGTAAATGTGAACGAGAATGGGACTAAGACATGAAACATGAATAGCGCATGTTCCATTACTTATTAGTTTCCGCTTCAAATAATGGGCCAGCTCAACAGTGGTAACGTTGGCACTAAATAAAGAGAATAAGACTCCATTCACAATGAAAATTAAACGTAAACACAATAAATGAGACGTAACACGTTAACTTAGTAGTATGCAGGCATTCACAATAAAAACGTATTAGCCAACAAGCCAAGATAAACTAACAGCTGATTGAAAATGCAGACGACGGTAGCGTTTATGCACATGTAAAGTGCAGTAACTGATTTGCTTGTAGTAATATGAGCAAGGACAGCTTTCTTATAATATAATTAATCTTATGACCATTGACGCCACTGTGTCTACAGAGTTACTGATCTTCAGCTCTCTCTACCAAAACTTGCCCTTACACGGAGCACGGAAATCAAGTGCAACTCCTGCTGCTATCTACTGCAAGTCCCGGGAGAGCCCAACTACTGTGTGAGGTCGCAGTGTAAATGTTTTGTGTATTATTTTTTTGTTAAACGAAATGTAACCTATGCGTTGTCCTCCGTAACTTTTAAATATAAATTGATAGGGGATTGTTAGACGGATAAAATATTGTAACGGTGGCAAATCTGCTCGTATTGGAATTCGCAATTAATCCACACACACATACGCGCGCGCGTGTGTGTAGTGTCACTTAATTTAAATTTAATTTAAAATTAAGACATTTTATGTACCTTCAACATATAAATCGTGCTTCTAACTGTGTTACGACATTACTCGGTAGTAATTTCTTTTTGTATTTAGATGGTGGATAGTCGAGATATTCGTCGCTCAGGTTAGATCTGCTCATAGAAATCGTAAAATGTGAACTTTTTTAGAATCCAAGAACTCCACAAACTTTCCACGTGCTTTCTGAGAACGCGTAGCTGCAAAACTTTGCATCGTTGGTTATCTTCTGAAGCACGTTGAAAAAAAAAAAAACAACTCGATTTTTAGAATTATACTCTGAAAAGAGGAAATAGAAAATCAAAATCAAGTATGCTATTTTTGAATCCACAGACTTCTGTTGTTGTTGCTGCCCTGGAGTCTGAACAATCCATTATTTCATTCAGAACTACAGCTCCGTGCGAATTAATCGGAACACACAATGAGATACACATTTGATATTTTTTACGTTTATCCACCTAATACATGCCTTTAACCTTTGCTAATAGATAACATGTTTTATAAGTTGCTTGGCATGGATTCCACAACATGTTAAATTCATCATCATGAAATGACACTTAACTAAAGAATCTATTTTTGTACACCGCCACAGGTGGCCGAGGTCGTTAAAGCGCGGGAGGTTTCGGGTTCGATTCCCACGAGAACCATCCTCCCTGACAGATGTTTTTCCAGGTTTTCCTCAGTCCTCATTAATTGCAAGTGCCGCGGAGGTACCCTAAATCTAGGCCTGGAACGTTTCCTTTCTTAAAAGAAATGCTATCTCAGTTTATCATTTCATCTCATGTATCATCTGCGTTCACCACTTGATTGCCTCAGTAGTTAAAACGGGTATTAATAAAAAAAATGAATGCGAATTTTTGTGGAACATTCAAGCTTTGTGAGCTTCTATTTGCAAGTAGCCTGCAAGTTTTCTATTTAGATGCGTTAGATTACGGCACCTAACATAACTATAAAAGTCATTAACATTTTAGAAAGAGCAAAATGATAATTTTAAATATTTTTAATATACATTTGTTTATCAATGTAGTCTCCTTAAAATTGCAGCATTGCTCCATTGTTAAAGTAAAACCATCAAAACAATACTTTATTTGACTTTTGGGAGACAATAAAATTTGATGGGGCTAAATGTCATCAGCAGGCAATACAACGGTACTCTGTAATGTAGAGATTTTTACTTGGTATGTATGAGGAAGAAATTCTCATTCGCCAAGACGTCATCGAGAAATAAGTGCTTTAATACGATGTAAAGGCTGAAATGTTTGATTGAGAGAAAGCTTTTATTCGCGTCTTGATTGCTAGTTAAACAATTAAATCACCGGAAATCTGGTAGCTCCAAAATAAACTTTTATCAGAGTCCTTTATCGAAAATGCCATTAAGACATGACAGTTTATATTCTTCCTCAAGTGATTTTACTTTCTAAAATGTTTTAATAAAGAACATCGAGGAAAATGCGCGTTAAAATTAAAATTACAACTTATTTACATTTATGATTCTTGTACGTGTATAATTTAAAGCGCCTTACAAAAATGCATTAAATGTGGACTTCACATCCTTGTAGCATATAAATAAATAACTATGTTCAATATTTTTATATGTAAGGGTCTTAAGCAACTTTTTAGTTGCTCTAAAATCTTTATTTCATAACAAAATAACAATTGTAATGTGTAAAAACAGCATACGCAGTTTCATATATTTCTGCATTAAGTCATGAGCAGCTGAAATTAAACAAAGTGCTCACTCGCTAGGAAAATGGAACGTGTGGTACAAACAGCTGCAGGTAAATTAAGGGATGTCTGCTTTAGGATAATATGCTATGTTATATACCGTGCGATCAGTTTTGTTTTTCCCCGGAATGTTTTGTCTACGGGCGAGTGCGTCGCTCGTTATCCAATTACCCGAGTTTCGATGATTAGCAGAAGGCTAAAACATTAAAAGAAACCAACCATACAACATAAACGAATTTAAGATGCTCATTACTTACCACATTATCAAATGAGGTTTTGAAACTGTCCGCCTTCCTTCTCCACACATTTTTGGTATCTCTTAAGGAAATTATTCACCACTCTCTGTAGTTCATTTCGACAATTTCCTGACCAATATTATCTTTGAGTTCTTATATAGTGTGCGGGTTCTTCTTGTACAGAAAATTTTTTAATTTACTCCAAAGATAATAATCGCAGGCCTATAATTCGGAGGACTGGGGGCCATCTCTATTAATAATTCTGACTTGCAAAAACACAATGTGAATTACTCTCATGGAATTATTCGCAGTATGAAAAGTGACAGAGTCCTGTTGAAAAAAAAAATGCATGAACATGTTCCTGTTGGTTATTCTCTGAAGGGGGGAGGCTAGTATAGTATTCACATAATTAACGGAATCAACTGTATACTCAAACATATTTTTCCTATGATTCACCACAGAGTTTAACACATATGAATAATACATCAAGACACACTGTGCCATTATAAACACACGAGGGATAATGTACTTCATGTATAGTGTGGAATTAAGACACGAACAACACAACACATACCCGGGAACACCTACACTATGTCTGCGACAGTCAGCAAGGTCAACAAATAAGCAAGCAGGCTTGCTACCCCCATACGGCGCGACAAAAGAGTGATGACATTTGATTAAATTTCAAAGGCAATGAAAATCGATGAAACTTTTGATTGTTTATTCTTGATTACATATACTTAGTGCAATGCAATTGTTTTTAAATAGTAACATGTTTTTGTTTTATTGAAACATATGAACATCATCTTCTTAAATATACATTGTAACTCGAAACTTTCTGTTATTTTTCTCTATGTTGGTGAATGTAAAAATGATATCAAGGGTTCAGTTCATAAACATGGTTACATTTAAAAATGTTTAAAAATTCTCACACAGTATAGCTTTGTGAATCAATGGTCATAAATTTCATTTAATTAATAGTATAGCATTTATTTTTGTGATTTAAACTCAATATAATAATGATAATAATAATAATAATAATAATAATAATAATAATAATAATAATAATAATAATTCTAAATATGTGATTTCTCTTTTGTGAAACTTATAGGTTGCAAGAGTTTTAATTTTATTCCTCTAATACCATACAGTAATGTTATAACTTATTTCATTTCATTAATTAATAAGGCCATAATTTGGATGTTAAATTCTTTTTTAAAGTTGCTCTACTAGATGAGGAATTTGCTTAGTTTACGCAGCTCCTGCATGACTTGCTTTTATCGTAACATAATCCCCGCCAACTTAACCGGATCGATGTAATCATTTTTCCATCCTGTAAGATAAATTTCAGACTAAGTCTTAAAGATAAAACAGTTAATCCAAAGAGCAAATTCTAGCAATTTGTATCCATGACCTTGCTCCTGCAGATAAGTGAAGGTTCCAGGCCAGTTCTAGGAACTCCCACCACATGGCGCCAGGATATTCAATCACTGATAGCATGCTGCATAACTTGAAAACGTGTGCTTGGCGATTCTCCAGTTTCATAGCCATAGAGTACTAAAATGTAAATTTGATGACGGGAACTAAACATGTAGAATGAGTTCTTTGGTATAAGTCTTGCCAGGATATTGGTGTATGTAAGCCTAGCCAGTGACTTTATACCACCTTCCTTCCAGTGGCGTAACGGTTGGGCCCCCTGCAAAGTTCAATTTGGAACTCTTAACAAAACTATGCGTGCCGAAGCATATGGGTTCGGCAGCATGTCTTCCACCCCGGGAAATATCAAATTTAATAGACTGACAGGATCTCGGAGGAGTTGGAGGCATTAAAAGACCTGTATTATTACTACAGGTTGGTGGTGGAGCAGGAAATTAGGAAACGAAGTACATTGTTAATTTCTAGATGCTAGATAAACCGCTTACCTCTAAAATCTGGTGCAGGTACACTGTAATATGTAGAACCCTTCAGGACCATTGGAAGTGGCGAATGCTTCACTGACTCAATTCTTCGTGTTCTCACATTCGATACTTAAAATACGGAGTTCACTTAATCAAGCTTGTGACATGGTTATATGTAAATATGTTTTGATTAGTTTTAATTTTGAAAAAGATCGCTGCCCCCCACTTACTACGAGGAACGCAACAGCATGTAGAAACACCTTCAGAACTCACCAAAAGCCAGCGTACAAAAAAAAGAAGAAGAAGGAGGAGGATAATAATAATAATAATAATAATAATAATAATAATAATAATAATAACAATAATAAAAATGCTTAGTGCCGCCAGCATTAGCATTTGCTGGGCCAAAGCCACAATGAGTACAGAAACTTAAAAGACGACTGCCCAGCTCCAGCCATATCTCCACGGGTGACCGAAATAGTTAAAGCACGGACTCGTGAGCGGGAGGCCTGGGGTTTGATTCCCACCAGGACGTCCTCTATGACTTTTTTTTTTTCCAGGTTTCCCCGGTCCTCATAAATGGCAAACGCTGAGAGGTACCCTAAACAAAAGTCTGTAACATTTCCTTCCTTAAAATCCTTTCCGAATTTATTATTTATCTCATGTACAAGGGTAGGTACATACGCTTCCGGTCTAACCATTTTCTAGGTTTGATAAAGACAAAAACTATATTTCACTTTTTAATATGATTACCTTTTATTGCAAAGCACTTCTCACACATTTGAATTAATATTTCAATCTCCCCCCAAATAGTTAGACGTCTTGTCTGCAAAATCGGCATAAACAGCATCCATCACTCCTTCGTCACACTTAAATTTCCTTCCCTCGAAGTTCCTTCTTGAGTCTTAAGAGAGGAAATAGTCATTGGGACCTAGAACAGGTTGGATGGTCGATCTCCTTGAAGACACATTTCTTCACAGCTTCCTTTGCAACAAGAGTTGTGGGCACAGGCGGGTTGTCGTAAAGAAGGCGCACATCACCACTCAGCTTTCCTCGTCTTTTCTCTCTGATGGAAGCCCGTAGTCTGTGTAGTAGGCCAGCATGGTACTCCCCATTTACTGTAGAGTTCCTCTCCTTGAAGTCAATGAAGAGAATTCCTTCACAGTTCCAACCATGATCTCTTGGTTGACTGAGTGACCTTGGTCTTTAGAGGCGGTGCTTCGCGCGGTTTACGCCACTATATTGATTCTCTTTTGGACAAGGGATCACAGTAAATGCCCATAATTTCTACTCCTGTAACAATGGTTTGCAGATATTCTATCTCGCGACCGCGGCAGAGCTCCAAATATGGCTGAAACAGATGAACTTGTAGCTACTTTTGGACTGAGGAAAGAAGTGTAGGCACCCATCTTGCACTAACATTATTCATGTTTAAATATTCATGAATGATTCGAAGGGCTGTTGTTTTAGAAAGGCTCAACTTTGCTGCTATTTCTGTAACTTTGAGCCTCCGGTCGGTCTTCCATAATTTCTCCTATCACAAGAGCGATGTTTTCAGGAGTGAGTACCTGCAAGGGCCGACCTGCACGCTCTTCGTCATCAATGCTTTCTCAACCCATTCGAAAAAGTTTGGCCCATTCTTTTATGGTAGAATATGAGGGGGATGCTTCCCCATATACGCCGTCCAATCTCTGTTTAATTTCATTTAAGTCCTTCTATTGTGAAGAACTTAATAACAGCTGGATACTCCATTTTGAACATGTCACAATCTTGTACACATAGCCTTCTTTATGGAAGTATATCTGAACAATTGAACACAGCGGAGCGGAAGTTACAGCTGCATTTATTTACTTAACAGATAAAGTATGACAGTAGATAAGAATTCTGTGGAGGTGATAATCGTTATCCACGAGACCGGACACTTGCCGACCTATTCCCGTATTATCAGTGTCCACCGCCTGCTTGCTCCTCCCTGTAGATTTCATCTGTTTTCATGGCAGAGGCTGATCTTTAGAGTGGCAGTCGTTAATGCGCTGGTTTCTCGAAATGAACCAAACCCAGCTGCCAGTTTTACAAAACTGCACGAGTGTGGCAGTGAGACCCCTGTAAAATGTTTATATTTCAAAATGAAACATATAGGCACAAAACTGTAACATGTAGACATATTTTTCATTCGTTATAAAATGTAAAATATGTGTTTACGGCAAAACAATAAATATTTAATTTCGTTCGCTGATTCTCATATATTTTATTACGTTTCGTTGGTTCAGGGTTAAACAACATTTACATTAAATAACAGTATAAATTTGGAAATACTTTGTTGTGCTGAAAGAGAACCTATAACCTCATTTGTTAGAACGTCTGCTACTTTAGCTCCATGACGAGTTTGCTGTAAGAGGCGCGATCTGGGATGTCAGCGCGATACATCTTGGTGTCTTCCACTACCCACACTGTTGCGGTCGGAGCCCATTTCACTATACAAACAACGGCTCTACCTAGAGCTTCAGGCCTGAAATAAAGAATTTTATCGTAAGCACTTCAATGGTTTACATTCAAAATCATCTAAAAAGTCGTGTTAGAATTGAAGAAGAATTCAATTTTTAGTATTTTCAGGAAAAGCACAACACACGTTATTTCTGAAATAAAGCAATTCAGAATATTTTTTGAAGAAAACGTCTGGATAACCCTCTTTCATTATTCAGAGAAAGAAGGAGGTAGTAATATGAGACAGGGTTGTAAAATTAGATACAGCTATTTTTCTGAAACTTATGACGCTATTTGTTGCTATATTGTTTCTTGAGGCACGTTTATCATCGCGTTTATCATGATGAGTCAGTTTCGAGTGACAACTATGCGTGTGAGATTGTTGAGTTCGTTACGCCATTGTTGAAAGTTTTTCGCAGATGTTTTTTTCGAGTCTGTTACGTAAAAGCAAAGTAAGCTAGAGTGATTTTATTTACATATAAAATAAATAATAAGTTATTGATTAATTAATTATTTTTAAACTGTGAAGCACTTTTACGAGGCAACTTCCAAATTATACGTTGCCATTTTAACTGCGACGTTGAAAGATGCACCCTGCTTTTCATAGCTAGTCATAGTGTGTTCAATGCACGAAATCTCCATAAATTTACTGTATTTGCAAAAATAATAAATAAATAAAAACAAAGTGAAAGAAAATAAAAGTATCAAGGACCTGGCTTCATCTTTGTTGCTTATGAACATCAGTGAACAAATATGGTGCCCATCTTGTGCAGACTTATTTTTTTTATTAAGTTGATATGACAATTACAGGAGACAGGAGTCTATGAATAGAACAGAACGATTTTGTACAGCAAGTCGCTGTAGTCGGCCTTTCGCACGTAATTCACATTGGAGCATGCTTCATAGTGACAACCTCCATGAGGTTTAGTTGATTACCGCTGGAGCAATGACAACACAACCCGAAAAACGTCCGTCACACAGGAGCTTCGTGAACTAAGCCAATTCCTCATCTAGTAGAGTAACTTTAAAACAAAATATAAGACCCAAATTAGGATGTTATTAATTAATGAAATGAAATAAGTTATGGCATTACTGTGTGTATAAGGGGAAAAATATTAGAATTCTTATTAGAGATCATATTAATAATAAATCATATAAAACAATCCAAGAATGCGACAAAGGATATTCAGTATCAACAAAAATGAGTTGATACGAGTTTCGCGCTACCTTTTAGAAAAATATTTTTATATATTTATTTATTTATTTAACCTCGCAAGAGTTAAGGCCACGGGGCTTTCTTTTCCACTCTACTAGGCAAAGACCCAGCAAAAAGACAGAGTATAACATACATAGTGGAATATTACTGCTGGTAAAAGTTGCACGTTAGAAAGTCAATTATTACAATTCCATTTGTTTTCCAACAATTTTGTTGTATAAGGGAAGCAGACGGAGGAGAAGGGAGAGGAAGAAGAAGAATTAGAGAAAACAAGAGATTAACTATCGTGATTCCTAAAGTTGAGATGATAGTTTAATCTTCGTTTAAATTGCTTTATTGTGCGACATCTGTTACTTCAGAAGGAAGGGAGTTCCAGATTCAGGAACTGACACGCTGAATGAGGTTGAGTAGAAAGGTGTTCGGTGACGAGGGATAGACCGTAAAGTCCGAGATAGGGACAGGTATACCAGACGAAAGACGATATACTGAGGGATGGAGGTACGGGAATGGAGGGTCCTGCGTTCTTTTAGAGGTAGCTGTTGAGAAGGGGTGTCTCATGATCAAATTTTCGAGGGTTGAAAACGAAACGGACACAGGATTATGAGCGTGTGTCGATCTGCCCGAGTATTCAAATAAGAGTACAGGACATCGCAATAATTAAAGTGGGGCATAACAAGAATTTGAATGAGATTGAAAGGTAGATATTTTGTTATAAGTTTTAATGTGCGAATCAAAGAAAAATGTTTTATTGCATGTCTAGGTTACCTGGCTGTATCCTTCTAGATCGGCGCCTATATAAACACCTGAAGTTTTTGCCGTGTTGGTATAATTGATTACGTTTATGCTTATTACGATAGGCGGCGCATCGTTTGCATTTATTTTACGTAGTGGACGTTAATGTCCCACGACCATAGCCTGTGATTTAAGTGCATTAGTTTTAGTGCAAATGTCTTCATTTACTGCAGCCGCGGCGCCAGGAGAGTTGTAAATGGTAATTGGAGTGTTTTATCTCTTTAGCGATGTGCACCATAAACTGTCCGAGTACTATAAGCAGACACTGTGTAATAGTGAATACATTTTACAGCTTGTGATAAACATTAAATAAGCATCTATAAAACAAACAAAATAAAATAAATTCAGAAAGAGGTGCACAAGTTTCTGCTTTACCGGCTACTGCCGCCTCGCTGTAACAGATTTACCGATTAAGCTCGCAAAAGAATTCCCTCAAGGTTATGTAGCGTACTAATAAATTTACGTCCCTTTGGGTGTGAGAAAGGATACTCTTACTGTTGTCTTGGGTAGGATTTAAGGAATCTTTCTGCTTCAACCCCCCACTCTTTCTTGTATTGGTGGTCCAAAGCTTCTGTTACAAGAACTGTTTCCGTCACGCCAGGACACACGGCCGTTACTCGAATGCCTGTATCCTGGTGATGATATTCATCCTGCAAACAAAAGTACGCAGCTATTAAAAGAAATTTAAACTTATTCCATTTTTAATTCTTCAAAGAACACTGGAACCGAATTTTAGTGTCAAACTATTTGCATCTTTACATAGACATAAACCAAGAGAAGTTTGTAAACATTTGAATAGCCAATGTGTAACCGTGTCATAATTAGATCAACTTGAAGAAAACACGCACACGCACGCACCATCGCAAAATTATAAAAAAATAAACAAATCAACTAATTTTTATTTTCTTATAATTAATTAATTACATTTGATTTGATTTTGTTTACAAAGCTTGCCCGAAAGAATAAAACTGAAAACTTATTTGAATTCAGGGCATTCATATTCCATATAAGCAGGTATAAAAATAAAAAAGGTAAGGAAATCCTTTTTTGTTGACCAATGTTATTAACTTATCCATACGCCTACAAAATGCATTATTTTTCTTGTTTAGATAATGGTCCTGTCACAAATAATCGTATAGGTTATTGACTCTCAATAACTGATGAAAAGAAGTTTGTCTTGCTGCACCATAAATCAAAACCTCGCTTGACATATAACGGCGGATATTCTGCAACGTTTCCGCCGAGAGAGTTTTGACCAACTGGCGTTTTTCATCCCTCCCTTATTAATAAAATAGGTTATGTTCATGAAGTCAGGCTATGTAAAAAATAGTAATAACTATTTCATGGGGAGATGTGAGAAGTAAAGCATTTGACTGCCACAAGGCAAAGTGAAAAGATGAATAAATAAAAACTGCAATATTGAAAAAAGAGGTTTATCCCTTTGTGTTTAGAGATTACGTCATATAAGCTTTTTCCCTGTGTAATTCTCAGTAATGAAAACTGATTACTGCAAAAATAAAACTAACTTCCCGCTAGACTGTTAAACAATACGGTTTAATTTATAGTTCAGACCTCAAACAGAAACAAGCTGTTACTTCTGCTAGGGTGAACTGCATTTCAAACTTCCGTTCTTTGTATTTTCGATTTTTTTAGAAACAGTATTGACATTTTGTAGCCAGGTGTATACATAAGTTATTGGCATTAATAACAACAAAAATATATCTGTATTTATAGAGAAATCAATAAATATTTCAGTGGTTTCACTGTCAAATCACTGGGTTTAAGCGTGCATCACATCTTTTTTCAGGAAAATCAATGATGCCATCTTAATATAACTTTATTGCAAATTAATTACAGAAGTGCTACTAAAAGTGTAGAAAATTAGTGATGAAAGTGCATAATTTATATTGGGAAATGAAAGTAAAAGTGATAATGAATATCACAAAGTGTTGCCTTTGTTTCCCGATCGTTTTTAATGGAGGGCATAGGAAATTATGGTGATGAACAGTTTAGAGAAGTAACAATGGCCAATTTTAATTTTTTACACTAGGAAATTAAATACAGACTATTGCAGCTTTTATACTAAGCACCAAATACTCGTATATAACACGACCTTTCCACCAGGCAAATCACTTTCATTTGTTTCATAGTTTAGGGCAGTACTCAGAAATTTTCACTTCCCACGAAATGGCGGGCGACCTCGAGTGGATTAACAACCGACTCAGGTTCTTCATATTTTAAATCGGAACTTGCGATAATCCTGGTATTGATCGTCGTACTATAGTTTAGTCTCACTAAGAGTGTGGATTAGATAGAATATCTTTGCAAAATTGATTACTATGGCATAACAACGAAAGCTATTCTGAACATGTAAATTCCATTTTAGGGCAGTTTTTCTCTGTCACGCTGCTGCCGCTGCCAACAATATTTTTTTAATGATGTTGAACGCCCGTTTTTACTACTGATGCCAACACTGTCAGACATAGAAACATCACATGTTGGCTGAACAAGGAGAGCTAGACCTATACTAACTTTTGGAAGCAGAGTGTGAAGTTATTAATTATTGATCAATAACTTGAATTTTATATAAGTCTGATTATAAAGTTTTTAAAACATTGTAGTGTATTACTATTGATTTTCTCAATTTCTTTCGCGTAATAAACAAAAGTTATAAACCGTTCTCTAAGCTAAACATTCATAAATCAAGTACGCTTTTTTTTTTAAATTATTTTTGTGTAAAGGAGATGTCTTTCAGTCCCAATGTCCCTTAACTACAATCTACCCTGAAATTCAGGAGGTAACAACTTACGCCGAAGCTCAAAGTGACTCCAATAATGCCGTGCTTAGTGGAGGAGTATGCAGGTGCTGTAGGGAGAGTTTGAAGTCCAACAATGGAGGAACAGTTGACGATCACTCCACCCTTACCACACTCATTCTTGCCCATGTACTTGAAGCCAAGGAAACAACCTCTGATAATTCCGGTCTGCAAGTTCAAACCACATTCGATGTAGTAGCAAATAAAAATGTAAAAAGCAAGAACAAGATATGCTGGAGAATTGACAACAGTTGCTTACCAAGTTAATATCCACCGTTTCCTTCCACAGTTTGTCCTTCAGGATTCCTGCGTTGTTGAAAAGGATGTCCACGTTATCGCACTTCTCTATGCATCTCTCAAACAACTCTACAATATGACGAAGGAACGTTATTTATTGCCAATAATGACAAACAGAAAGAAATATTCATGTCCTACTTTTTCATTATCAGGGCTTGCATTTCTATTCCCCAAAACTTGTGAAAAAAAAAAAAAAAAAAAAAAAACACACACACAAAATAAAACAACATAGTAAGTTTCTTAAAGTCCTACCTTAAATTAAAAGCATTTCACTGCATTGCTAACATTTCCGAATATGAATAACTGGCGGTAGTACAACGAGAAATTTACTTCTATTTCCGCATTCTCTAAGAGTGAGTGAGTGAGTGAGTGAGTGAGTGAGTGAGTGAGTGAGTGAGTGAGTGAGTGAGTGAGTGAGTGAGTGAGTGAGTGAGTGAGAGAGACAGACTGGCAGAGACAGAGATTGCTGGCTTTTCCCTGAGAGATTTTTGACGACCGTGCTCAAATGTTGTAGCCTGAATTTTTGCTTATCATGTGTTTCATTTTCTGTGACACTTTTCCTCTACTCTATTAAATTTATTTTCACATTCTTAACCAATGCTAAAAATATTTCCAATGCTATGCTATTTTCTTTCAGATGCTCGATAGTTTATGGCAAACAGTCACAATTCGTCTTGAAAATTTACTCGCATATCTTCTGTTCAGAAGTCAGAAATCTTGGGACCCACCTCGCACTATTACGTCTCATGTTCAAGTGATCATGCAGAATGAAAAATATACTGACATGGGAAATGTGTAACATGCTGCAATCTGTCAATTGTTATTTGTCCGTCTTCGCGAACATTGACGTCAGCTGTGTTAATCATGGTTTCGTTTACTGCTGTTACTGCAGCACCTGAACCGCCTTGCTTTGTTGTTGTAACACGGCCCTCCTTAAATTCCTTGAACCATCCAAGTGCTGTGAATTGTGACCGAACATCATCACCATATGCCTGCTGCAACAATCTGTAAGCTTCTATGCCGGATTTCTATAAACGAAAGCAAAACTTCAACCAACATATTGCTTTTCACGAATCAACTCCATTTTGTATGTAGGCGACTGGCGAACTGACGTAGTTTGCTTGTCCCTGTGTACAGACGCATGCGCGAGCGAACTTCCGTTTTTGTCCACCAATCAGGGCCGATCCATTTTCACCATGCAACTTTGTATCAATAATGTTTCTTTGCTGTGCGCGATTAAATAATTAATAAAAAAGACTCAGTCTTTTTTGACTAGCCCTCTTATATATTTGTTCCACAGAAAATATAAACTTCAGCAAAAACATTCTAGTTGGTCCAAAGTTCCCACTATAATACTGACTGACCGCACTTTGTTTCTCCTGGTTTTAAATGTTCGCTAAATTTAAAACAACTCGTTCAAAAGTGTCTTCCCATGAACTGTTTGAAACATAGCGGGGTTGTGTGACTGTTTAAATGCTTGTCTATTTCTGCTTCCTTAATTTTTGTTTTACAAAAACTGCTAGGCAAACAGCAGCTTGTTTGCCTAGCAGTCGGACGTAAACACCGCATACTTCATAGCTAAAACCACAAAGAAGAGTTATGTGAGGGGAAAGTGGACATTTACAGTGTTTACATATAATTATTTGTTTCGTTTTATTTACAGACGCTGTTTAACATCTCAGGTCATCAGCGTCCCATTCAGTTCAGGGGGTGAAATGGCAGTTAAAATTTTGCTCAGAGGTTTCTTCTTTCAGGCTTGAAGTTCTTTACCGTGCCGTAAATGTACGACACGGGACCCACGGCTTTACTTCCCTTCCGAAGGAAGTCATACTTAGGATTTTTACGTCCATCGATCCTGGCCGGGTTTGAACCCGCGATCTTGGGTTTAGAAGGCAAGTATGGTTACCACTACACCACCAGGACCGACTTAAATCTAATGACAGACTCTTCAAGGAATACTAAATGTCGAATTACATTTAATTGTAAGATATCCCTAGATAATAAGTTTTGTTTCTTTTATTGAACGACTTTGGACAATATTTTCTTATATGATCAAAAAGTTTAAAATTGTTACTACCACTGTCATGATAAACTTTTAATTATATGCTTAAAACTTTTAACCGAATAAATCAGAAACTGTTTCGGATAGCACAAATGCCCTTAAAATCTCTACGGATCACATACTTGCTTGCCAGAAGAACTTATACAAATTTTATAACACAGTGTTGGAGAAAAATTACAATTGGAATCAAGAATTCAGTAAAAGCATCTAAGAATCAGTGGGGAAATTACGCCCAAGATCTATTCCGGATCCTCTACAGATAAAGAGCAGGACTCCCTGGCAATGTAATCGGTATTATGTATGTCTATTTTCGATTATATAATAATCAATATTCTTACCTGTAAAATGATCTTCGTCCCTGACATCACCAAAGATAAAGGTACATTTATCTGCACCAAATTTTTCCTTTAGTGATTTTTCAGCACACACGCCAGCTGCAGAGTCCACGCTGGATAGGAAAACATGCTGAAATGAGAATCACATAGACAGACAACTGGCGCACCAGACCTCGAAATAGAAATATTGAGGGTATTTTCTCCTATTATGAGAAGAGTTTATAATGCATCGTACACTGTGAGGGTGATAGACGTGAAGCCCTCATTGGCGATAAATGCTGTGTGCCTAGTACAGTGAATTCATAACTTTGCATCCTCTAAAATCACGATCAAGGAATTTGTAATTATTCTTAACATTTGCCGTAAGTCTGGCTATAACATACATCGCCTTTTCTCATTTCTAATTGCATTATTTCTTCCTAACATGTGGTAACCCTGGAAATGTTGTGCTCCTATCGCTCCCTGCTTCTGCCTTATAAACTTCAAACTAAATAAAGTGACATTTGTCACAATATTCCTTAATGGCAGAGAAGCATGTTGGTCTCATAGCAAAATGATATACCGCGTTCACCTGCTCAAAACCTGATGTTCTAAGGTTGACGTGTTCAATCAGGTAGAACCACATGACAATAATTAAGTGTTTTTTTTATTTTTCGAGAGGTTTAATTCTTGCACAGCTGTGTCACAATATACAGACAGGATGTTTCCGAGCTGGTGATACAAACTTTCAGGAATGACGTAGAAGAACAAATTTATCAATTTGAGATTAACAATCTTGGTCCGGAAACAACGGAGTCGAAAGTTATAAGCGAAATTCATTGTGTTTGTTTTACATATATCTGTAAAACTTTCACAATGTGCTACATTCACAAGAGATGTTCAAAGTGGCGTCTCTCAGCTTTGATACAGGCATGACATCGTCGCACAAAGTTCCTCTGTACTTGTTCAGGTGTCACAGGCAGCGAGAATCTCTTCAGATTTTTCACATAACCCCACAAGAAGAAACAAAGTGACTCAGATCAGGTGAACGAGCTGGACACGAAACAGGAGTCAAAGCATGTACTTCTAATGATGGTAGAGGTGTAGCTGCTGTTACTTTCCACACAGACTGTGAGCGACACACATTTCACATGCAACTGATCGAGTGCTGATTGAAGTCGCTTCTTCTTCCTGACGGTAGTCTGTACATCGCATTGTTCTCCTCCTCTATCGTTGTATTGCGGTACCCTTGCTATGTTTCCCTTAACCGTTGGGACAGTCATGTAAACATGGTGTGGGGTCCAGTGTCTCCTACAAGATACTTGACCGATACAACCTGTCAGCTTCCCATTGGCTTGTCCGTACACGAAAAGCATGTCTTCATATTCCGCAACCGTATCCTTCACTTAACTGGACTGATCGACTGTACACTACAACTGCAAACACAACGTTCACATTCGGACTGACCATGTCCGATACACATCACGCTATCTGTATTACAGTAGTGGATGATGCACCTCATGATGCACATCTACCTGTTGGTCTTGCGTTTAAATACATGTAAAGACATCAATGTATTACTTCGTAGGTTCTCGTATTCCACCGTTACATGTATCCCACAATAATGTTGGCTTATAACTTTCGACTCCGCCGTTTCCGGTCTCAAGCCGACACATTTGCCCTTCTCCAGCATCCCTGAAAGTTTGTATCATCAGCTCAGAAACATCTTATACATATAAAAATTGTTGGGTTTTGTAAGTAAAACTCCCAATTCCTGCGACAAACAGTTTACCCAAAAACTTCTGTGAATAAGTCAACACTTCTTAAACCTTCTGTTGTCTGCAGACATCCAAGTTTCCATGGTTTCCGAAGCTCAAAGCCACCTAATACGTTCATTTTCGATCAGCTTAATCAGTATATGAGAATAATAAAAACGGGTTGATCCAATGTTTCCTATTGTGTGACTCATAACAAAGATAGGATGACTGTTGACGATGCCGTAAATACAGCATATCAGATGCGTCACGTTACTTCCGTGAACTCAACTGACCTTTAACAGCATTGTGCTTTTCATACAATGTCACTATAAGAGAAAATTAGGGACTGATAGTTGTGTGCAGTTGTCGCACGTTTGGAAGAAATAATGTGCTGCTATGATTTATGAAACGCCCCTTCTGTTTAAATTAAGCAAATTAGTTACTGTTGCTAGTTTTAAATGAAAGTATGTGCTTCTACTGTGTCGATGGGTTAAATAACACTTAACCCATCAAAACCTCCCATTTGATAAGGAAGAAACTAATTAATGCGTTTTCTGAAATTTAGATGTGAGGTTGCCTTCAGCCTGCATTATTGAACGAAATTGCATTAGGTAGTACCAGCATTTCTAGAAAACGAAGCTTACAGCAGCACCATTGGAAAGAAGTTGTTCCGCTGCGGCCAAACCAATGCCACTGGAACCTCCAGTGATTATAGCTGTCTTCCCATTGATATCCATTATCGGCTGTTTCTTCTTTTCCTTTTCTTTATCCCTGAAATATTATAAAGCATTTGCATCAGAGCCAATTAACATAGGCATTGGTAAAAATATATGAACTCCTGATCACTACCATGAGTAATTTTTGCCTTCCGTCTGCAGCTGGAAGAATGAGCACCAATCGCCTCTCATAACAACAAACACCACTGATCTAATGGCTGAACCTGGTCAGTCAGTCTGAGTTTTCTGTTCCAAGAACAAGCATTATTTATTGTTATATATTTTTATTTTTATTTATTTATTTTATGTGTGAATAGGTCATTATAACACTAGTCTGCGTTATTACAAATTATTGGTGCGTCATGGAGTGTTGAAGTGAGTTTTTACTGTAGTGTGTTTTATCTATATGTTACCACTACAACAAAAAATAAAAATTACAAGAATCACCCATGACCCACTATATTTACCAGACCCAAGATAGGTATCGATAGTAGACAAAGTGGTGGAATACGTGGTCCATGTGTTAATTTAATTACGTTATTGATTTGGAGTTACCTAATATTTTGCTTTTTAGTTAAGCTAATATTGATTTAACGAAATCACACCAGGAACTTGTTTAATAGAAAGTATTAGGTTACTCTTGTATGTCTTAATTAAGGCACTGCACCGCATAATACCAAATTTACATTTTCTAAGTAACAGTAATTAAAGGAAACTGAATCGTGCGAATTTTGAAGTTAATGATGAAACTGTATGTGTGTATTAAAAGTATCATGCCAGACTTTGTGGTTAGGGAGGACACTTTTCCAGCAAAATTCTCTGATCTACCATCGCATTTGACTGCGTGGGTTAGCAAAAAATGGAACAATCCGGAAAAAAAGTATGAAGTAGGATTTGGAACGAGATGATGAGGGGTTTTAGTGAGTTTGACGTTATAACATATTTCAACTTATTTGCAAGTAAGGTTATGCAGAGACAGGAGCACTTGAAGTAAAATCATTCATGTTACTGCTATTAAACATATGGGTTCGTTTATTTTGTTCGTTGCAAATACACAGGTATCGATAGTAGAAAAAAATGGTGGAATAATTGCTCCTTGTGTTAATTACATCACGCTATTAATTTCCAATTATCTGATTTATTACAGTGGTTCATAGCTGGAAGTAAATAAACGCTAACGTGTTAGTCCTTTAGTTTTCTATTAAATTAATACTGATTAAGCGAAATCACACCAAGAACCTGTGTAATAGTAAGTGTTTAATACAAAATGGTTGCTCTTGTATGTTTTAATTATGATAATACACGCCATTTAAATAGCAGTAATTAAAGGAGGAGAGGATAAACAGTATACACCGTGGGAGTTTTGAAATTAATGTAAAAATGTAGTGTGTATTAAACATTTCTTACTAAAATTTGTGGTTAGGTTAGGACATTTTCTTTGTACAATTTCCTTAATATACTATCTTGTGTGACAGCGAGGGTTAATGAAACGAAAATATCCGGAAGAACATATGAAGCGGGTTTTAGAGCGAAACGAATAGAGTTTTAATGAATGGTGTGAGGAGGATGTTATGTTTCGACTGCTTTACAAGTTAGGTTAAGACAAAACAGGTACACCCGTTTATAACTATTGCCAAGGAAGACTATGTCCTTTTTATTAAAATTGGCAAGGATATTGTTGTCCCAACTATGTCGATTAGTTTTAAGGTGTTCAGTTATTTAGAAGTTCATGCATTTTATAAATAGTTGGGCTATAATTCATATTAGTTTATAGTTTGTTTACCCATGAAAAAGATTGTTTGTAAACAATTTCCTATTCTTAAAAAACCATCTAAATATTTTCTAATGGTGAATAATGCCATCTTGTAAACATAATATTGCGCAAAAGTTTCGTATTTGCTATTGGCAGTAATAGGGTCACTTCGGCCGCCATGTTTCCATATTGTAGTCTGGTAAATATAGTTGGTCTTGAATCACCCTTTACTGTAGGGAAACTTATAAGATAGCAATTGGAAGAAATACAGAACAGAGCTATTGCGAATGAATGAAAATTTAACTAAAAGGTTTCAGAAATGTTTGTAACTGCAGGCGAACATCTCCTATAACACAAACCAGTTCTCATCAAGGATCATAACTAATACTGTGTGCATGATATTACTGATCAATGTTATTCTAGTAGAAATAAGAGCGGATTTTGCCCATCGAATGGAACAACTTTGGCCCCACGCAGCCTGAGTTCAGCTGCAGACGCAGGCAAAATTGACTGCCTATATATTCTCTTTTAAAGAGAATAAGCTATTTTAGTTGGGATTCGTTTAATTTATGTATTGTCAATATTTTTAAACATCTACTGCCTGCTTAGATGCGTTTTATATGTCTCAAAGGAACTTATTCAGCACCTAGCATGTTTACGTAGAAAAAGTATTGGTAACATAATCCGTGATCAACAGAAATCCTAAACAATCAGGTACCAGTTCCGATTAGTTCATACGGCACATGTGTTGCGATTCAGTTGCAATAATAGAACGCGTGGTAAGAAGTGATAAAATGAAGTTGAAATATACCTGAAAAACCCATTTTTTGTAATAAAAAAGAACATATTGCAGCCAGAGAGATAAAAAACAGCATCATCTCACAGTTATAAATTGTGTGGATATAAGAATGGGTAACGTAACTAGGGTTCTAGGGTATTACAACTTAGAAAAAGGAATTCACAGTTAATTCAAATACACACTAACCTTAACCTAACCTCGGGTAAATCCTAGAAACCGGTAAACCCAGTGGTTTGTTGCGGCCTGACGGCCTACGCTTCCCTTTTTGTAAGTACAATTTCATAGCTGATTATGTACTACTATTTTAGCGAGTAAATCGTTGTAATGGTGGCAAATTAACTTTAACTCCACAGAACGTAACGGAGTGTCATCTAGCGGTAGAAATCGTAAGCAACGAGTCATGATAAAGGCAATTTTTTTTTTTTTTTGAGTAGTGTTTAACGCCCGTTTTTACTACTGAGGCACCACAGGCGGTGGACACTGATGATACATGAGATGAAATGATAAATTGGGAAAGGATATTTTTTTTTTTTTAAGGAAGGAAGCGTTCCAGGCCTAAGTTTAGGTACCTCCCCGGCATTTGCCAGTTATGAAGACTGAGGAAAACCTGGAAAAAACCCCAGTCAGGGAGGACGGTCCTGGCGGGATTCGAACCGCAGACCTCCCGCTCACGAGTCCGTGCCTTAACGACCTCGGCCACTCGTGGCGGTATAAAGGCAATAAGGTCGTAACTCACGTGTTCATGGTTTTCATCTCAAATTATGCACAATTAAAATACATGAATTCGACAGTGAATGCGTTTGAAAACTGTGTGGCAAAGAGTGTGGAAAGTATCACATTCAATAAATTAAGGACAAAATCCCTAACATGTTACAGCAACGACATTTTGTAGATGCAGTGAAAAGAGGAGAGTTATTTCTCTATGCACTTTAGTGCGCATTTTTTTATATACATCAAGGAAATAAGTTAGTGCAACAAGAATATAAATGCTGGATGAACTATTCGGAATAATTACAGTTTTTCATTGCGATACGAGAACGGTTAGCGAGCCAGCATGCGTTTAGTTTTATCATGGTAATTGTCATGCGAACATTTGCTTGGAGAAATATTTTCATTATTGTTATGTTATGATGTCTCTTGTACATTTGTTTCACTTCTAATATGCTGCCAGACTTTCTTTCGCTGCTACTTGATGTAATTACGGTGACCTTTTTACACAACATTTGTATACAACTTAGTTATTCCCTCCATTCTTTTGTTTACGGATTAATGCTTACGTATTTTGTACAGAATGAACTATATTAGTTAGAATTCGCATTTCTGATTTATCTATTGACAATATACGTTACCCTTTCTGCGTACATTGCGAGTTCTGCCTCCAGCCTTTTGTCTCAGCAGAAGATATCCTAGGAATATAAAACATTAATAGCAATAACACTATTTAATGTTTTTAATGTCATAACAATTGAAATATGAAAATGGTTATATTATTTCTTTACTGGAATCTTTAGTTTTCACACTCAGCTAACTGCAGTTATAGAAATATTCTTAATTATTTTACTTATAGACTTTTAATTAACTGTTTTATTTATAATTTACCTGCAAAGAGTCTTACTGACTGGATTACAAAATCGGAAAAGAAATGTAGATCGGAGCATGTTTGTAGCAGTGAAGAAATTACATTAGCAGTTCAATTTATGCACTTGGATATAAATAAACGTACGTAACGAACACAGATTATTAGTTACGAACCAAACATCTCCTGCCAGAAACAAAACACGGTGTGCTGAATCAAAGTTGTTTTGTTTTAGTTAGGTTACTTCATTATAACATGAAATACGAAAATAGAGATCGTAATTTACATGAAAGTTATATTTTTAATTTTCGAATCTAAAGTACTGGAGTGCATATTTTAGAAGATTGTGTTTCCATAAATAAACTTAATTTTTGTTCTCTTTTGTTCGTGACTAGTACACATTGATCATAATCATCTGTGCCTTAAGGTCATTTGCAGCAACAGCAGCACTAGTAGTAGGAACAGTAGTAAGTAGAAGTAATAGTAGTAGTAGTAGTAGTAGTAGTAGTAGTAGTAGTAGTAGTAGTAGTAGTAGTAGTAGAAGTAGTAGTAGTAATAGTAGTTTTTTTTCCGTTGGAGGGAAAACGCTTTATGCGCGCCAGTAAGCTAGCGGTGTGGAACTCCCATAAGCAATGTTGCAATTTTTTTTTTGAATGGTGTTTAACGCCCGTTTTTACTATTGTGGCACCACAGGCGGTGAACACTGATGATACATGAGATGAAATGATATATTGGGAAAGGATATTTTTTTAAAGGAAGGAAACGTTCCAGGCCTAAGTTTAAGGTACCTCCCCGGCATTTGCCAGTTATGAAGACTGAGGAAAGCCTGGAAAAAACCTGTCAGGGAGGACGGTCCTGGCGGTATTCGAACCCCAGACCTCCCGCTCACGAGTCCGCGCCTTAACGACCTCGGCTACCCGGGGCGTTACAATGCTGCAGATTAAAGTGAATTATGAGCGCTCATATTCAGATTTTTATATTTTATTAAGGATAAAAATATATTCTTGAAACAAATTATGCTCTTAAGAAACATGATTGCGTGGACTAAAATACTCGTCCAGAAAACAACGAGGATCTTCCAACAGCTTCTCCTAAAGGAAGGGGAGCCCAACAAAACACAGTTTAATAATAATAATAATAATAATAATAATAGTAATAGTAATAATAATAATAATAATTCCATGGTAAACATCAACTATTATTCTATAAGTTATTAAATGTTCATATTTTAGGTTCCTAAATTAAGGCAACCTTAATCTTGGAAGTTCCGATACTTTAATTGTGTCTGTTTACTATTTACTTACACTTGCCATTCTTTGAAAATGATTAAAACTCTTTGACATATTTCCACAAAGAATTAATTTTTGGTGCAAATCTGAATACTATTACAAAATTTAGGAAATCCATAGTAACACAGCCAGAGGAGAATTACTTTTTAATAACCACATAACCACACTAAATATAATAAATTATGGACTATCTGGCCCAATTGAACCACTACATCATCCAAGGATTATAGATAATCGCCCAGATGTTTTGGACATTTATACAAAAATAAAACACTCAGTTAAAAAGCTTGTATAATGGCTCTAGACGCTGGATAAAGTCATAAGATCAGCACTTCTTCAGTTCTTTAGCATAAATCTAGCTTGCGATAAGAGCAACAATACAAAGTTGGGTCTTCTTTATTGACCAAGTTGCTGAATCCGTTGTAGCGATGAACAAATTCTATCGTTCAAAACTATATTTTACAAAAGTACCGAATCCATAAATCAAACTATTAAGGCTAACAACACCTATAAATAGATAACATTTCCACATAAATTGCCCGAAAAATGTCATAGTTTAGTTATAATCGTATATATCCTTGATTTGAAATATTTATTTTGTATGCCAAAAGTCGATTAATTCTAGAGCAGTTCAGTTGAACGCAATGTATAACCATGGTGTAACAGCCTGCCATCTAGCGGCACGATTGCAACTACGCAAATGGAGTTCATTCTGTTAAGCACATTAGGATTACCTATAGTTCAGCATTGCCGCTGCATGCACAGGTGCTGTATAAAAATGTACGCAACGGTTCAGCTTCTCCTGCTAGACGGAAAAAGTGATGCTACTGCGCATGCTTAGGCTTCACTGAGTATCAAATGCCTGCACATTCAAGTCACACCAGCCCAAAATAATCTTCTCTATTGTATATGATACTTACGTCAATGGCGTAATAATAATAATAATAATAATAATAATAATAATAATAATAATAATAATAATAATAATAATAATAATGTAGGGCACTCCCAAGTTGCAGAAAGAGTACCAGATTGTTAATATTCTAATCTGTTCACGTTCAGCTCTTTTTTTTTTCTAAAAAGTAAAACAGCATAATAGTAATTATAATTAATAAGTTGTAAGACACAGCGTTTAATCAATAATGTGTCACATTCCGGAAGTCGGAACCAATTCATTTCAGTCTGCTACAGCGTTACATCAGAAAATGCAAAAATTGTATCGACTGAAGAACTGTAGAACTTCAACTCGATGCATTGTTGAATCTAGTCTTCTATGCCTGACGTGTACATTGATGAAGATACGATTCCCTAACAACACTATTTTATTATATTATAGACTTTCACATACTGGTATTAGGACCAAAGTTAAGTTTATAATTAATTTCATTGTGCAGTCAAGGGCATGGGCTAAAATAAATGGAAAAACAATCTTGGGGGAGGAGCCTCATTCTCCCACACTACACCCGTGTTCAATATTTTATAATTTTCTACATTTTTTCTATTCCGCCTTTTAAATATTGATGAGATACATCATAAGGGCTATGGCTAATTTTGTACTCTTGTGATATATTTTCTTAGTAGAATGTTTGGTGCACATTTGGAACATTACCTATTCGTGGTGCTTTTTTATTCTTTAAATATTACAACATTCTCTCTCTGTTATGTCTATTACAAATGGATATAGTCCACATACTTTGGTTTTAAAACTATTTCACAGTTATCTGCATTTTTATCGTTAAATGTTTACAACATTTCAAATTCAGACATATTTATCACTACTTTCTTTGACACTAAAATAAGTCAGGCATTGCAGCAATCGCAAATATTTATTTGCTACCATAGTGGAATGTAGTAGAATTTTGAAATCAATTCATTATCGGATACCACAGGTAGCGGATACTTTGTTTCTAACGTTGGCCCCACTGAATCGGCGGTTTAACTAAACAAGCACAGCACAGCTTACGTCTTCAAAGGCACGAATACAACAGTGCAACTGGGACAGCAGGGAGATCATTAGTTTGTTTATATTGAAGGAAGTGATTTTAATGATGAACAAGGGGTAAGTTGAATCGTTAAGATGCATCTAGTTTCTTTATTTTATACTCTAATTATAATAAACAATATCTTGTGCACAAAACAACTGTCACGGTAACAAACATTCGTTTCGCACAAGAGATGACCATGAGGTATATTCCGTAGAAGGTTATTTTCCTTATTATGGATTTTAATTAAATAATTATTTTCTTTCAAGACTGTTGTCATTCTTAGAGCATGCATAGCGTTTGCATATCGTTTGTGCTAAAAGTAGCCACTATTGTAACGTTCATTCAGTTTTCTTCCTTCAAGCTATTAGATTTTTAATATAGTGTTTGTGCGTTAATTGAGGTTGGAACAGTCAATTTAACTAAATTACAGGACTATGTTTTCCGGTAAAATAGGACAATTGAAAATGCTAATTATAATTGTACTAATGATATTAAAACTTAAATCATATTCTACAAACGTGAGAATTATAGCGTTATAATTTATGCATCAAATTACTGCAATAGGGAATTCTAAGGTATAGCTCCCTGTCCTACAGTTTTGTTATTTGAATATTGATCCATATTAATAATCAGTAGCAAAGAAATAAAAAACGGAGAGCCCGTTAAGCTGGGGGTAAACGAGCGTTGAGATTAAGGACGTGAATATTTTGTTATACATTTTGTTATACCAGCCACATGATTAACGTCCGTCAACACATTTTCTAGTTTGCATGATCAAACTGCAACTTCCGCTGTAATCTCTCAAGCACGTTGCAGCGTTATATTTGATTCTATACATTGGGTAAAATGGGCGTGGAAAATGAGGTTCAGAAGGGATATGTATTGTGGGATGCATCGTCTGAGTATTATAAACATTATTGATAGCTAAATGTTTATTACAACATATTAAATTAAAAAAATTCGATGTACATGCTGCCATTTTTAAAATAATTTGTCTATGTCTCTTCATCTGCATTGCTCTTTCACGACGTGTGGAAATTGTGGACTGAATACTATACACCCTTGTGCAAATTAATGTGAACAAAGAAATGATTCTAATTTTTTTATGTTTCACAAAATTTCAATATTATTTTTTACTAAACAACGTTTTTAGTATTTAATGTACCCACCCTTGGTCTTGTATACCATTTTCACTCGTTTGGGCATAGGATCAATGAGTTTCTTACATATTTCACTTATTTCTGTGTCATGAACCCACACTTTTATCATAGCACAAATAATCTTTTCTTTGGTGATGGATGCATTCCGTTTTCCTCGTCCGATTTTTGACCACTGCCAAAGATTTTCTATAGGGTTGAGTTCCGGTGTGTTTCCAGGTCAGCCCAAACACTGAAAACCATTTTTTGCTACGAAGTCTTTGACATTCTTCGATGCATGAGATGGGGCAAGGTCTTGCTGGAAATCGTCTCTTCAATGCTCAGTTACTCTGCCAGTCTCTTCAGTTCTGGGTCGGCTCTTCTCTCTAAATTTGGGATGTATTCCTCATTCCGTCAATAGGAATCAAACGTTCAATGCCTGTGAATGCAAAACAGTCCCAAATATATTCTTTGGTGGAAACTTTAACATCTGCTTGATGTGCTTAGGCGAGATTTCATCTCCATTGCTTCTCCTTGCATGCGAGACGTTGAACTCCTGCACTTCAAAATAATTTTCAAAAGAAAATAGGACCTCGACTCTTCTTGTGCCCAGTTCTGACATTTTATGGCCCACGCCAATCTCTTTTTCATCATGGGACAGGCTTTCTTTTCGTTTTTGGCGACATCTTCCTTTCCTTTGAAGTGAAATTGACCCAATCTCATTTTCCTACCAATTATATTATTAATAACACCCAAATTTACATTACATCCTGCTGCTATCTGTCCGAGTCATATTATGAAATTCATGTAGGGTTACGACCTTACTTCTCTTCTTAGGTATTATATCCATTATGAATAAAATGTTGCTTGCTAAATAAAATATTTAAACAGAAACGCAAGCAATTTGCTGAACTTCCAGTACAACCAACAAAAAGTATGACTACAATTAACTATCTCAACAATGGGTATCAATAATGTGCAGAATTGTAGGGATACAGTTGTTAGCAATGAAAACTTATACCACTCATTTTATCTGTTCACATTAATACGCACAAGATTGTAGATATTAAGCCTGTAGGAATGAATGAAATAAATTAATGATGGTACAAATGAGCTCGGAGTCCTTTGCGCCTTAAAGCTATCTGCCATTCATCTTTTCAAGGTCAGGAAAATTCCGGAAACAACCTTACCCAGATAGCTTGACCTGGCCAGGCTTCGAACCCAGAACCTCCGGATTAGTATTCGCAAATGCTACCACTAAACCACGGAGGCGTCCTGGTCTTTTTTGTTAACTATATTGTTCGCGTTTTCCCTCCTATTAGCGACCGTTAAAAAAAGGCGTTATCTATGTAACATCTACAAGCATGGTTGCAGATAATTATAAGCCATTAAAATGACGAAAAGAAAATAGCATTAAATGTTTTCAAAAACTAATGCTAAAAATGTCAACTCTTTCTGAGGAATATTTGAGTGGAATGTTGCAATTATGTGAAAAGAGAGCTGAAGGAAATCAGTGTTGCGAACATCGGGAAAAGAAAGTAATAACCTAAGCCAGAACTAGGAAAAGCACAGTACTTTGTTCGGCGTGTCATTGGCGGCAAACTGTGTTAATTGTTCTTACGATATGAACATTAGATATTTAAATATTGCAAGTAATAATCCTCGCGATTGTTGCTTTATCAACACTTCGTGGCGAAAAAAAGGTCGTCAAACAATCGTAGATAGGTTGAGGTCGATGTAATATCTTTAAAGTGAAACCTTAGAAAAATGTTGCCGACAACAATGAATACAACACAACAGCAACTGTAGGGGCGGGTAATATTTAAGATTAAGTTGGCTCATTCGATTTTTTGTCTCCCTGCCACTAGGGGGACGCGGATTGCACATGGAGAACCAACGGTGTCAAAACACAAACTATATTCATTATATACCGGAAGCGGTTGAAGTAGATTACTAAGCGAGTACCATGCACATAACCATAGATGCTACAACTGCAGTTATAGCTGCCACCCAAATTGCCGTAACGCCACATTCATTTAGCGCTTATCTACACCTGCAACAAAGTTTATAGTGTTATTATGGTTCGGATATTCCATCCAGGTATAGTCTCATTTCTAGGCCATTTTGGAAATTCCCTTACACGAACATAAACTCTGATTTGACTTTAGCGTTTTAATCCTACAGATACCGCCATGGGTGGCCGAGGTCGTTAAGGCACGGACTCGTGAGAGGGAAGTCTGCGGTTCGAATCCCGCCAGGACCCCTGACTGGGTTTTTTTCTCCCAGGTTTTCCTCAGTCTTCATAACTAGCAAATGCCGGGGAGGTTACCGAAACTTAGCTTTCCCAATATATCATTTCAGCTCATGTATCATCAGTGTCGACCGCCTGAGGTGCCTCAGTAGTAAAAACGGGCGTTAAACATTGCTTAAAAAAAAAAACTTCCTTCAAATCTTCGTTGAACCCTAATGCCTTCTGCGTAACAAAAACAAATTAATAAGGCCAATATTCTCAAACAATACCGTATGAGCCAGGAACAATAAAAAGTTTAAATTGCGAGATACTCCGTTACTCGCAGACGATACCTACAACATGACAAAATATCGTAGGCTACGCATTCGAAGGTGAAAATAAAATGTGGAAAATGGGTGACCTTTCTGCCACCAATGTAGTTCACTTTGTGATCAAATTGAGTACTAATTCCTGATTCCTCTTGCTATAACAGAAGTCGCGCCACTTTCTGACAGTGAAGCATATTAATGTTATTTTTTTGTTTTTTTTGTTTACAGACGCTCTTTAACATCTCGGGTCATCAGTGTCCCATTCAATTCAGAGCATGAAACGGACGATAAGTTTTGCTCAGAGGCCTTTTTCAGGCTTAAGGTTCTTTTACATGCCTCAGATCTAAGACATATGCTAATGTGAATTTTTGAACAATTATTATTATTATTATTATTATTATTATTATTATTATTATTATTATTATTATTGTTGTTGTTGTTTAAAATAATTTGTGAAGTAGCAATAGTTTACACATTTCTATTATTATTTTCATTACTAAAGCTTCAACGCCTTTTGACATAACTTTGTCAATTATATTTAACAGGCCTGTTTTCTCGCTTGAAAGGATTACTTTAATATCAATGCAAAATATACTTCAATCTATGCACTTATTGTTTTACATACTAACATAAATTCCTTTTAATGTACAACACATTTTACATCCTGTAACCTCATCAATATAGGGTTAACTGAAGGTATTCTCTTAAGATATACAATTTCCTCTCAGGAGTTTATTTCATTGTACTACTATGTAATTTGGAGCATTAAACTCGTCATAATTCTTCTTATTGCAAAATTTTCTGGTAGCAGGTTAAATGAATTGTTTTGCTCCCACTTGTACAATTAAAAAAAAATGGCTTTAAGATTTTGCAAAACTGATTCATTTAGCCCTTGACCGTCATTTTTGAAGGAATCTTCCTCTGACCCAGAACAATTTATTTTCATTACTGAGTCAAATTTTTTTAATTACCTGGTTCCATAATACTTAAATGTGCTTTTATTTCTATTATTAGGGAGTCCCCTAGTTTGTAAGTAAAGGTTTTAGAGTCTCAGTTACATTTGATGGTGCAGATAACCTGTAATTTTTATCAGAATTTGAATCTTGTAGAGGAAGAAGTAGCATTTTGAATTTTTAATGCTGCAATTTCTTTTCTACATCTATCACAATTTTTTTCTATGTTTCACAATCAAGGAAACAAGTCACATATGCAATTAATAATATGATTTTTTTTATTGTCCCTAATAGTGTGTGTTATTATTTATTCAAAGGATTGAACCACTGTAATTTCAACTGGGCCATTTTTTACTCTAACTGCACTCTTTTAATTGATTTTAAGGTTATTTAAATACATTTCAATATACTTAATTTCAGATAAATTTCTGAAAGATGTTATTCTTTTTTCTCCTCTTTGTTTATTAACTTCTGAAAAGAACATAACTTACTCAAGAAATATTTATAATTGTTCTTTCTTCAAGTATGTAGTATAAATGCACAATATTTTAACATGTTACTAATTATACCACTTCAATGCAAGTATTTACATTCAAACAATACTGACTTCAGTTGCAGACTGACTGGCTGAAGTCTGAATTTGTCTGGAACTTGCAGAGACATGTAAATTATGGATACCAGTCATTCTTTATATTAACAGTAATATAAGTAAGGGTTTTCAAAATATAACTGACTATCCTAAATTGAAAATAAATGTATGAATATACCAGATGTGACATACCATAAGTATCTGCTTCCTTTTCATAAAATTTTCACAGTCTAGGATTAAAAAAATTATTTTAGCCATAAACCCACAATCATCCTATTTTTAAAATTTGCAAATAATTTATCATTAGCATGTACTGTTGTCTAGAATTTTCCAAAAATTTTCACGAGTCACTTTTTTCAAAATTCAAAATAAAAAGTTTTGCTTTAAAATTTGGGAAGATAAAAGATCATTATAACACATATTGTTGCAGCCCACTTTATTAAAGTACTTGCTTTTATAAAATTAGAATAAATCTCAATATAAATGGCTGAAATTGGTTCTGCTTGACTTGCTGTATCAAAATATATCTTCATTATCCTTAATTTTATTCCTCTGAATAACATACCAGAATTAGGACCAAGGAATCCCTGAATCATTCTCAAAACTTCATATTTATTATGTGGTAAACGGTTTGAATGTACATCACCATTGTAGTATATGGCAACACCTCCTGTCTATTCCAAGTCTGAAGCTCCATATGAGTCATGACCAGTGTTGCAAACTCTATGAGTAGTCCCTCTGGTAATAGCTTAAAAACTCTCTGATTGGCATTATAAACCTTTGAATTTATAACGGCATTATGCTTGTATAAATTAATAATGGAAATAATATAAATATCATAGTTTGTGGGGATTTTAATGTCAGCACCTTAACTGATACTGATATGGAGCAAAGATGGCACCCTAATTAGGGAAGTATAATTTAGATTATATAGTACATTTTTTAACCAGAATACAAAAAATTCTGCTACAACTATAGATAATATATTTATAGATATAAGTAAGAATTTAAAATATTCTGTATTTCCAGTGTCAAATGGATAGCAGATCATGATGCACATGTGCTGGTTTTTAAATGGCAACAAAGTAAATTCAATTGGCAAATAGTACTCTGGTCACAAGATTAATAAATGATGTTTCAGTTAATGAACTACTATCTATTAGAAGTGTTATTGCTACAAAACAAATAATCTTTTGACAATTCCACTTTCTTAATTTGATTTTTATGCAGCAAATACATTTAGTGCTGTTGCCGAGTATCAGAATTATCATCCTCCAACCCAGAGAGCCTAGTTTTGATTCTTTTAGGGTTAAGCTGTGGCAGTCTTCTTATATAGTTATAAAACTATAATGATCAACATATCTAAATTATCAAATTAATTTCATTTTTATGAACATTGTGTTTTCAGATATGCACTAATCATAAATGTTATATAATATAGGAATAAAATTTAATGTTACAACTTTGAAATTGATGCTCTTAATACCAATAGGGTTTAACATGAAGTTTATTACATTACAGAAAACTTAGGCAAGAATCAAGGAACATACCACCTAAAAGTCCTACAAGATATAATACAAATGCAATAAAAACATATTGCAGAATCTGCCCTACATTAAATGATGATGATGAAAAGTACTTGGAAGTTGGCTCTTTAACTGTAGTTTTAACCCATCCAGAAAGTAACATTTGCAACCGAAATGGATTCAACAAAAGAACAGTTTGCACCTTTGATCAAGTGTTTGGTGAAGAGGTCACAAACAAAGATCTCTCTGATCAAATTGCTGTTCCTCTTGTTAAAGAGCTTATTTCAGGAATTAATAGTGTGTTGTTTGCATATGGAACACCAGGCAAAGAAAAAATGCATACTATGAGAGGTATACCCAACAACAGTGGGATTGTGCCCCGCTGCCTTGATGTTATATTTAACAGCATTTCAAATCAACAAGCCAAAAAGTTCATTTTCAAACCAGATCACTTAAATGGTTTCGAGGTGCAACCAGAGGCAGAAGCAGAGAGAGATCGGAATCAGGAATTAGACTCTTTGCTGAAGGCATCACAAAATGGGAACAGAGAAAACAAGTAAGTTATTACAGCAATGAACAGGGGATTAATAAACATGTTTATTTCATTTCATTGATGTAGCAAATATATGCATTATGTCAAATGAAAAAAATAGTTAAAGCTTTTATATTGGCTATTAAATAAAAGTTAACATTAATTTCAACAGAAGGAATATTATTTTATTTTGATTTGCTTATATAACTACATCAGGCCATTTGATATGCAAGTTTCATCAAATTTTTAAAGGTGAGGGATTTTTTCCTTCCTTTTTTTTTTTTCTTTTCTTTCTTTCTTTTTTTTAAGGATGCTCTTTAACATATCAGTTCATCAGCATCCCATTCAATTCTGGGCATGAAACGGCTGACAGATTTTGCTCAGAGGCCTCTTCTTTCAGGCTTGAGGTTTTTTTCGCACTGTAAATATATGACATGGGATCCACGGCTTTACTTCCCTTCTGAAGGAAGCCATACTTAGGATTTTTATGCCCGAAAAAATCCATCGATCCTGGCCGGGTCTAATTTGTAAAAGAATTTGCATTTATATAATATTCAGGAAATTTATTACCATCTTCATTTATTGACACTGATACATTATTTTATTAGCTCTTGAATTTTCAAGTCTTTCTTTAGTTTTGAATATCTCCTGTTTAATTATCTTTTCTTGTAATGCCTTGAGCATTCTCAATAGCTTCTCTTTTTCCATAGTACTTTTATTTTTGATTATATTATGCTGTTTTTCTAATATTTGTCATTTTGTTCTCTCTCTTTTCCTAATTTCTTTCTTTGGTACCTTTGACTTTCATTTACAGTAAGTGATTCTGTTTCAACCACTCATAGCCAATGGAAAGAATAGACCTAAATGTTATTCTAAATTATTTTCAATGCAAGAGTTATTATATTATAACATTTTAAAGTGAAGTGGGTTAATTATTTAGGTTTATATAAGTTAAGGACTTTCTTTGACATAAATTTTGCTCCGAGACCTCATCTTTAAGACTTGAGGTTCTTTTACATGAGACAGACGAATGACTATACTTCACTTCTGAAGGAAGCCATACTTGAGATTTTTAATCCCTAAAATCCATCGATCTTGGTGGGATTTGATTGCACAACCTTGGGTCTAGGAGGGGAGTATGGTTACACTAGACCACCACTACTTACATGCTTACTACTATTTCTGATTTCATTTTGTTGCTAAGTTAGGATGAATGTATTAGAGAAAGTATTTATTAAAATAAATATATTTATTTTATTTAAGTAGCACTAATGGTCTGGTTGTAACTCAGATTCTATTCCAGGGCAATATTTTAAAGCTCCCCAATACAAGAATTTTAATAACTAACTACATTTAACATTGTTTAGGCCCCACTCTTTTGGTTATCCAGAAGACCCTCTTCTACTAAACACAGAAACACTAAAACATTTTATACAATTCAATAAACACCCAAAATTAACAATGAACCCGTTCTCATTTATGAAGCTCCCTCTCTTAACTAACTTTTATCTGTACACATTTAAAATTTTGATCTGCTACATATATAAGCATAATACAACTATGTATATAACCACAATACTACTACCAAGTAGTTATCCAAGGCAAATACAATCCAACTCTTAGCTCTCTCTCCTCACTGGCGATAACCATTTGTTCTTAACTCTCCTGAAGATCCCTAATTTGTCTTTGGTCGCCAAACATTTTCTTTGCTGCAGTTTGCTTCAACCATTTATCATATATTGCTTGTTATTTCCATTCACTTGTTCCTGAGTATTCATAAAAAACATGTTTTACATAAATAGTTTTGAATAGTGGGAATTTTCACAGGGAAATATAGTATAATACAACAAATAATTATTGAGGAGATCACTCTAATTTCACTAATTTTGTTCCACTTACTTGGACATGTTTCAAAGGCTGTTGCTTTCATCTTCAGTGTGATTCCACGTCTGCTTCCAAGTGTGATATTAAGATGGACATCTTAATATCATGCTGGAAAGCAGACAATGGAACCATGTTGAAACATGTCCAAGTAAGTGGAACAAAAGTAGTGAAGTTTGAGTGATTTCCTCAATAATAATTTGTTATATTATGTTCTACATTTTCCAAACTTTCACATATGGGCAAACTCCATGCTCACAATTACTTCTAAAACACCTAAAACCTGCCATCTACTCTCTCTCCTGTTTATTACACTTAATAATGTATCTGTCTCTTTTAACATCTCCTTTTATCTCTTGATAGAATGTTATTGATCTCTTTCCCTCATTATAGAATGTAATATCTGACCATGTATATATCAAACCTTACTCTAATGTGTTTCCAAATCACTTCTTAATCCTACATCACCCATTCCATTCCTTATTAACTCTTTCCCCAACTTAGTTTAACCCAGTACAATATCCCCAGATTCCTAAAATAAATATAAACCAATTAGCAAAATACTTCTACATTGAAAATTTAGAATGGTTATGTTTTTTATTTATTTATGGAGCTCAGAATCGTTATTCAGTATACCAGGTAATCCTGCAAGTTGGACATTATCTATAAGAAACTTATAGATGATACATGCCATAAAAGGCCTCCTGATAAATGAACTAAGTTATAATATGACTAATGTTACAATCTTAGTTTAAATTTTAATTTTGCTATATATAATTCACACTTTTAAGATATTTACTACAATCCTTTATTTATCTCAGGCCATAGTAGGAAATATATGTTTTAAAATTCACTTTTTAAACAAGATGCAAGGAAAATTAAAGAATTTTGTAGCCATTATCAAAAAACTAAGTAAAAACAAGAGTAATTGTTGAATACAATGGTACTGATTTCATACGTTTACTATTGAGATATATTTGAACTATTCTATTTCATGCAGAAGCAACTACTATATTAAAAACTGATTGCAATTACATATACAGAAAAATGTTCATACCTTGAGAATGAAATTCTGGAAAAATATGTAATGGAAGAATCTCCATTTAAGCACTATCAACTGCATCAGCTAGAATATTTAGCTACAGTCTTTTACCAAATACTACAAAAGGTTTGAAGGTAATAAGAAATATTTCATAATGACATTTTGTCCCATACTGCATCCCTTCCCACAGATGCATCAAATTTTATAAATAATAAAAATAATTTATATTTAATGACTCCTGAGTAGAAGAAAACATGTTTTGTTATGATTTGATAAGTACACAAAATCATTAGAAGGTTTCATAAAAAAACTCAGAAAATCTGTCATAATTGTTGTGTTGATTTGACATTGTATGACCCGAAAGGTTATCAGTAAAAAGAAATTATATCTTTAAATAAAGTGACAATTTACATTGAACCATTTGTATTACTACTTTCATAATCTATTCAAATTATGGTTTGCTTATAGTGTTGCAATATGAATCCAAACCAAAATTTCTATTTAATATTGAAACATTACATGTCTTCCTAAGTAAACCTTTAAAGAGGTTTAGATGCTGTAAATTGCTTATAGCTGCAATAAGAGAAGAACCTTTTACATTTGCACTAATTTTTTTTTTTCTGGCAGTGAAACTGAACAGCCCAAACGAAGTCCAGATTCCACAAGAGTAGCGGGCATAAATAAAGACAATATGTGTGCTGTGTTTGTGAGTTTAGTACAAATACATAACAATAGAATCCTTGATGTCTTAGATGAAGGTGCAGAAGAAAAAAACAGGTATGTTATGAAACTATCATTTACTTTTTTGTTTAATAATAGTTAGAAATAAATGAAAATTAATATTGACAGCTTGGCTATTTTACCAATTGATTTCTTTTCTCAGTTAATGCAGAAAGGTTTCATTTCTATTTTATTTTGACATGCAACCATTCCACAATTCAAATTTTTAATTTATTGTCACTTGTATTTTTGTGGTAAATTTTGCTAGTTTTCCTAATAGTTTTCTGATTAGATATTTATGAAATTTATGTAACCATGCTTAATGCCTTCATTTTTCAACACGTTAATAATTAATAGGAAGCATATCTCTTTTTAAAATCCTTGATAATGTGCTGGCTGTTTTTCTTTCATCATGTTATGGGTATCTGTAAAATATTTTTAAAATAATACTGACGTTAAATTTGGCTACAGCATTATGTATTACTTTATTTTCCAAGTGCTTCGCTTCACTCGCTCTCGGCCCCTGTTTTCAAACTGATGCACCTAATTCAGTAATATGTAACACAAACAAACCTTGATATACGAAAAACAATGATTCATAGCAAGTGTTTGCCGCTAGCACACGCCTCACCATGTTACGGAAGGAATTCTAATGGAAATCACAGCCTCCGTTTTGCAATATTGTACCACCAACTGTGCCTTTTTTTTTTTTTTTTTTTTTTTTTCCCATCACAGACGGTGGATATGACGATGCACGAAATGAAATAATGAGGTTATTAATTTAATTTCCAAAAATGGGAAATGTAGGAATGGGAACTTTCAAATAACTACAATCTTAAAGTACTTTCCTGTTTTCTCTGCAGCTTTGGATTCTTTCAAGCCCCGCCTTTGAGTATTTTTGCAATTTCTTGCCGTAACTTCAACACCCTCATCTACACTGTCAAATCATCGCTCCTGAAATTTCTCTTTCATTTTCTGGAATAAAAATATTGCCGAATTAGTTCTGTAAGTAGGATATAAATAACCAGCAGGACACGTAATTCCTCCAGAAACTCAATTGTGAGTATCGCAGTGTATGCTGGGTAGTTGTGAAGAAACCTTGTAGACCCATCTTTGGTCGTCTTTTAAACATTTCTGGCAGGGAAACAGTCACATACAAATGGATATTAACCAGTTTTCTCTCTTGAGTGTCCCATTAGCACTGTTCTGGAGCAAAGTGGACACTATACACACTTCACTTTCGCAGGAGGTTTCTCACAGGAAAGATCCTAGCTGCCACTGAGCTGAGCTTGATTTCTCGATCACTGGTAAATTCAGATTTATTACCAGTCATATCTGCTACATGTCTCCGAATCATGTAACCTCACTAAATTACCCCGACGTGCTGCTGGTCTACTGACAGCGAATGTGGCATCCGCCGGGAACAAACTTTTCTTGCACGGAGATGTTGGGGCACTGATGGCGAAGTGATGGCTAGAGTCGACAAAATATGCTGATATGTGGTTAGTGGTTCTGTGCTAAATAGATTCCCAAAAGTCGCCACATTTGATTGATCATATCATATCTAGAAAACGGTTAGGCCGGAAACTTATGGACCTACCCTCATGTGAGATTCCCTCACATATTTATTATTTTAGTGAATTGCATGATACAATAAACTTAAATGTATGTGCTGGGTGACGCACAAGCAGAGAGGTGGTGAGAAATGTGCCCTCTTCGTAACAGCTCCCTGTTATGTCAGTTAACTGCCTATAGTATCTGTTTTGAAATCCCCACTCCTGCGTTATACAACTCACAGCCCTCTTACTTCTCCAGAGTGAATCCGCAAAGTCTGCTAATAGTCCCAAACGTAACTTAATAGTGTGTAATAATAATGTATTAAAATATTCTCCAATATTGCCAACACATTATTACCAGTTGTATGTTATTGAAAATGTGAGTAGCTAAGAAACATTTAAACTGTGGTAGGGAACATTTTACCACTGTGTCCCTTCTCCTTTAGTGCTCATCAATAATGCTTGCCTGTTTTACAGGGCTAACCAGATAAAGATTCTGCGACAAGATGGCAAACAGAATATGTACATACATGGAGTGACAGAAGTGGAAGTGAAATCGAGCGCGGAAGCTCTTGAGCTATACTTAAGACAAGGCAGGAAAAGTAAAAGTGTATCGAACTTCGATTCAAGATACTGTCAAACTGTTTTCACTTTAAGGCTTGTGCAGGTATGGGCAATTTTTCTAGTTTCAAATTAAGTTGTGATATAGTGCACCCGTTGAGATATCTATAGTCTGTTACCCCGTACATTTTAACCGCCGTTAAATACCACGGAGTTCTTCAAATATATTCTTGTTATGAAAAATAGGGTTCCTTTTCAGGTTTCAGAAGGAGTAAGATTGCGGCCATTCGCTAAGCGCGCGGAAATACGTACAGTTACTTTAGATGCGATTGGAAAAATTGTAGTAAGTAAGCTTTGGGTTCCGTTGGAAGTTGCTACAGCATAAAATGTGCACCTTACGGTAATAGATCTAATACCGAGCTCGTGCTCAAGCACGCGGGAGATAAATGCGATGTTATCACATTTCTGACTGTCATGAACAAAAGATAAATCCTTAGATTGCATGTGTGAAACGCCAGAAGGTTGTTAGCGGAGCATGATACCTTAGCAAAGTGCAACCCTAGAACGTTCTATGTCACTCTGAGGGTCAACAGCATATTTCTGCATTTTAAGACGGAGAACTTATGAACTTGCTTACCTGCAACGCGATGTCAACCCAAATGGTTAACGCTTATGCTCGTATGTTGTCGACAGCAAGCACTCTGCTCAAAACAATGATATTTCTTTCCATCACCGTTGCAAACATAAAATAAATAAGTAATACGTTATCTTGATATTATTTCCACACCATTTGCATTTTTACAGGCTGTAAAAGGATGTGAAGTCACAGTTCAACAAGGAAAAGTGGCGATCAGTCAATTGAGCATAGTTGATGTTCCTGCCACTGAGCAAACAGATCGAACAAATAACGTCGGTCACCAGCTTAAGCAAACAGGTAGGATTTACCTAATCCTTTAAATAAATGGGTATGTGCTCTCTACTTTGTCCTCTAGAAAATATTTTATTTCATTTACCGCTTTAGAAAAATAGTATTTCATAAAGTCCTTTTCCAATTCTTCATACTTTCAGATAATCAATTAATATTTTTAAGTTCTTTTCTCAGTCTATTTTATACAGTTGTTTAAGTTTACAGTTTATACATTTTATCACCGATGTTTCTTTGCTCTCGGCCTCTGATATGGTTATAACTTTTAAACTAATTAACGTAATTCAATGAAATTTAACGGAGACATACATTGGTGCATGAAAAGCACGCGGAACGACACGAATGGCGACTCTGTGCTCTCTAAGCCATGTTCGCTATTCTCCGTAATAATGTAACATAAGAGGGTAGGTTCGTAAGTTTCCGGCCTAGCCATTTTCTAGGTATTATAAAGAGAAAAACTATATTTCACTTTTCAATATAGTTACCCTTTATTGCAATACACTTCTCACATACTTGAATTAACTTCAATCCACCTTTAAAATAGTTAGAAGTCTTGTCTGCAAAATGGGCATTAACAGCTTCCATCACTTCTACGTCACACTTAAATTTTCTTCCTCGGTGGTCCTTCTCGAGTTTTTAGAAGAGGAAATAGTCACTGGGAGCTAGATCTGGGTTGTAGGGTGGGTGGTCGATCTTGAAACCACATTTCTTCACAGCTTTCTTTGCAACAAGAGCTGTGTGCACAGGCGCATTGTCGTTCAGCTTTCCTCGCTTTTTCTCTTTGATGGATGTGCAGCAGGCCAGCATAGTAGTTCCCATTTACTGTGGTGATCCTCTCCTTGAAGTGAATGAACAGTATTCCTTCACAGTCCCAAAAGATTGTGGCCATGATCTTCATGTTTGACTGAGTGACCTTGGCCTTCGGTGCTTCGCCAGGTTTACGCCACTCCATAGATTCTCTTTTGAACAAAAGATCATAGTAGAGGATCATAGTTTCATTTCCTGTAGCAATGGTTTGCAGATCTTCTATCTCATTGCCACAGCAGAGCTCCAAAAATGCCTGACAACAGATTACTCGTTGCTGCTTTTGGACTGAGGAAAGAAGTGTAGGCACCCATCTTACACTAACCTTATTCATGATTAAATGTTGTCGAAGGAATGCTGTTTTAGAAAGATCCAACCTTGCTGCTATTTCTGTAACTTTGAGCGGCCGGTCTTCCATAATTTCTCCTATCACAAGAGCGATGTTTTCAGGAGTGAGCACCTGCAAGGGCCGACCTGCACGCTCTTCGTCTTCAATGCTTTCTCGACCATTCGAAAAAGTTTGGCCCATTCTTTTACGGTGGAATATGAGGGGATGCTTCCCAATATACACCGTCCAATTGCTGTTTAATTTCACTTGGAGTAAGTTCTGCTTTTGTGAAGAACTTAATAACAGGTCGATACTCCATTATGAACATGTCACAATCTTGTACACATAGCCTTCTTTATGCAACTATATCTGAACACAGAAGAGCGGAAGTTACAGCTGCAATTATTTACTTAACGGATACGGCACGACACCAAATTACGATTATATGAAGGTGATAAACCTTATCGGCGAGCCCATAACTTATAGACCTACTCTTGAATGCAATTGTGCTGCTGTTAATGCATCATGAACAATGACGTGCTTTCGTGTTACGAACCATACAGCATGTACAGCATACAGTCGAATACTGTGTGCTTATTGTCGGCTTATACCGGAAAACTGTTCTGACAAAGTACCTAATGAGGTTATTGTGGAGTTTGTGATGCGGGAACTGCCGGCGAAATTCTCCATTCATAACTACAGATGAAAGCGGAAACCATGAAACCTTTCAACAAACAGAAGGGACATATTAATGCTATTAGCGCAAACAGTTTATCAAGTACATCCTGAAACATTGATGAACTACATGTGATAGACCCTTAGGCCACGATACTTGCATTTAGACTAGTGAGAATATTTTTACCATGCACGAGACACCTTTTCATGAGGGATGGGCGATGTTTAAAGGGTGTTAAAATTTACTTTCATAGTTTAATGGAAAATTTTATTTATTTGTTTTTTTAGCTTGAATATGTATTGGTTTCATTTTCCATACCGAAAACTTCACGAGTTTTTGACTGTTTTCAGCAAGATGGTGCATGTGCCATACGTGCATATCAATGGGTTTTTTTTGAGATCGTGTAATTTCTAAAGGACTTAGGCAGGAAATTTAATCTCCATTTGTGATAAATATCCATGAATAAGAACCTGTAGATATGACTTGAGATTAACAGCTACACTTGAGTCATATGCTACTGAATTATGTTCATTAGTTCGTAGGTTATAACGAAAAATCGAGGAATCGAGAGGACATAAAACACCTGTACTATGTATATGAAAATGCTCTTCTCTGTAGTTTCGTTTTTAATTTTTGAAAACATTTAATTCCATTATTTAACCAATATTTTTTAAAACTCAGAAATGTTTATACTTTTAATATTTACTAGGTCAAATCAACAACAACCTTCTTAGCTTAAGAACTTGCTTGGAAGTTTTTCGTGAGAAACAAACTCAAGGAACTTCGAAAGTGGTGCCCTATCGCACCTGCAAGCTTACGCATCTTTTCAAGAACTATTTTGATGGTAATGGCCTGATACGACTGTTAGTCTGCATTAGTCCTCTGTCTTCCAGATTTGATGAAACGCTTGTAAGTATAACACTTTTTACTGCATTCTCTGCAAAATACGCGACATTTGGAAGTTTAATAGTAGCAACTATTTATTTACTACAGACAAGACTGAGTACATGCTTTAAAGTTTTACTGGCCTTTGACGTAGTCACCAACGTTGTGTAAAACCCGTAGCTAGTGATGTTGCTGGTGGCGTCTGTTGTGTAAGTAACTGGAATACACCGGTTTACTGCCAAAAGAGTCCTGAAGCTAAGCCATTAGGTAGTTCTTTCAACAAAAGCTAAAGAGGAGGTGGTCAAAATTATGAAACTTCGTTTTTTTTAATATATTTACATTGTTAAAGTTTACTTCATAATATATCAAATAGTATTTTTGTCAAAACGACCCTAAAGAATGTTTAAATGTCATTTAAAAGTCATGTCAAATTGTCACACCCCTCCCCAAACAGTGTTCATGTATAATTCATACGTGCGTACAGAATCAGCACGTGCTGTAAGGAGATTATTTCAAGAGAAATTTCCTGATGTTAACGTTCCTAATCGGAGTTAGATTAATCGATTAGTAAATAAATTTCATGAAACGGGAAGTGTTCTTGACAAGAAACGTAAAACAACCACGTACAGTGTTCACAGAAGAAACTTTGGATGACATTGGACAGGTCTAGAAAATCAGTTCGACGTCAGAAATTCTTGAAAAACGAAGGGAGGCAAGTGTTTGTGTTATGCATTTTAGAAATAACTTGCGCGACATTCGTACTATATTTACTGCGGACTTCCTATCACGGACACAGTAGCCAGCCTCGCCGGTTGCGTGTAGGATCGTGCACCCCGTATAAGATGGGATTGTGTAAACCCCCAGCTGACACCTACCTAAACAGTTGCACCCCCGTGATTCCTTGGATGGGAGGCCAAATGCTCTTCGATCGCATGACAAGCCAAACTACGTGCGTCAGCAAATGCCCTAAGTGCTTAGGGGAGCACTTGCATCTTCCGCTTAGCTCCATACTGACAAAGCTGAGGTAACAACGAGAGGCGACAGATATAGCCACGTTGTGGCCAGGTACTGTCAACTGTCCTACTCGCTGGACTTATCGTCCGAAAAAGGTCGCAGGTCGCTGGCGCTTGTGGTGGGAAGACAGCAAATTTGTCGAGCGTTAGCTTACACGTGTAACCAACTTGTGGCCCAAGAGACATTATCTGGTTTCGTCACGTGGCTCTTTTACAGCAGTGTTGCCACTATTAAAATTCCAACACTCGTAATGTTTTGTAAATATAAACTTGAACTATTATATCTTTACCCTTAAGGACTGAGTGTACAATTTAATAGTAGCAAGGGCTTCTATCAGTTTTAATGTTTTTACTTTACAGCAAGCAATGAGTTTTGCAATAACGATTAAGGAAATGCTTATGACAGTGCCAGCAGTTGTAAGAGCAGATAACAAAGCTGCAAATGGAAATCACAGGTCTGCTGATACAAATGAAGCTGAGGAACCTGAGGAGGTAATGTAACATGAACATGACACGAATCACGCCGACAGTTAGGGAAATGTCACTAAAGCTAATTGTGCTTGTTGTCTGCATCTAAGCTTTAGCTCATTTAATACATTTACCTATCAAATATGAACGTAGTTTCATTTCTGTTGTAAAAGTTGTTTGAAAAAACTTTTTCTTACCCCAGAAAAAATGTGCCACAGTTCATATCGTTCAGAGCAACTTGGCATATTGTGTGGAAGATGCTGTCTATTGATTGTCAGCTATATGATCTTAAAGCGCCATGCTAAAAGAAACAGATTGGGAATTAATTACACGGTATAAAGCCGAAGGAATTTAAATAGCTTCTTCATCGCTGTCTCAGAAAAATATTCAAATGCAGTTTTTTCTGTATATTTTGATATAGACATGCGCAGATTCACAATATGCAGAGGTACGTTCTGCAACTATAAAGTGTCGATGTATTACAAAGCTTTTTAGTTATTTGGGCGTGTACAAAGATTACTCAGAAACTTTCAGACCCTCAAACATTAAAAAGTTTGCTTGAAAACAAAAGAGGCATTTACTGGCAATAATTCAACTCTTGCAGTGAAGGTAGCGGCCGGTCAGTCAGAGCATTCCACCGTCACGGGTGGCCGAGGTCGTTAAGGCGCGGACTCGTGTGCGGGAGGTCTGGGGTTCGGTTCCGCCCTGATTTTTTTTACCAGGTTTTCCTCAGTCCTCATAAATGGCAAACGTCGCGGAGGTACCCTAAACATAGGCCTGGAGCGTTTTCTTCCTTAAAAAATTCCTTTCCCAATTTATTATTTCATTTATCACCTCGGTGCCTCATTAGTAAAAATACTAATAAAAACAGCACTCCTACAATTTTGAAATAGGATTAAATAAATCAGTCTGTTGAATGGTTGACACAACCATTGGCAACCCTGCTTCTTCCCTACAACTATTGTTTATTGCTTTACGGAATTCTAAAGGAGCTCAACATCCGTTTAACATGCAGACAGAACGGGAAGGCCGTGCACAAGGGCAGAATGTAAAGGCTAGATACCCAGATACTCTATAAAGATTTGAACTATCCCTGAAGATGGGGTCAAAGAGGATTTTTAATATCTTTTTATGAGGAAAGTTTCTTCCTTTCTGGATGCCTTACAGAACCCAGAAACACATTAGGATTTATTGCACGGTAAATTCTTCAGCGCTTCGAAAGTTGAGAGGCTGTGCGTATTTTAGAATTTGTTACAAGCGATAAAACGTAAATTTACCATTTCCACTCTTAAAACAAAACGCTATGACATTTGAAGGATACTGGGGAAAACCTACAGAGTCCAAAATCTGTAATTTTTAAGGAATTAAGGAATTATTTTTTTGCCCAATTAATTATGTAATTAACCCGTGGTTTGACACCGTTGGTTTTTATCCTGCATTCTGTAAGGCAAAAATACATTTAGATCTACTAAATTAATTTTAATCGTATTATATAATTACAAAAACAAAACATTACTTGTGTTGACATGTATTAATCTCTAAGCCTAAAGATAGGCCTGTACAGTTCTCATTGTCAAGTCTTTTTGAATCTATCTGTAAAAACCATTAGCATCCTTAGAGATATCATCGTGGTGTTCAGATGGAAGTCATTTTGGCCGATAGACAGCAAGTAGCCCACTGCAGTACTTCTTGGATCCCTCATGTTCTCAGAACTTCATCAAGACCATCAGTTCCTTAGCTAGAGGAACAAGCGAGTGATAGCGCTGGCTTGGTTTCTTAATATCTTGTACTGTGGCTGTTTCACCCTTTTCTTCCTTTGATCCCTTATCAAATGGGAAGAATGTTCTATTGTAAGTGTCACTATGCTATACGGTTTTTGAGTTTGACTGAAGGAATCTTAGCTGTGTCAGTGATCTGACAACAAAAGGTAGGCTTTGGAAGAAAGAAATGTACTGCAGCTTGTTCACAGGAGATCATAACAAACAGACCAGCTGGCTCCAAGAAAGATGAGCACGTCCGGATAAGTAAATGTCACTTTTACAAAGATAAAGCTATTCAAGTCAATTAATTCACCAAGAAACACGCTGTTACACAATCTGAAACAATGCACTACCTCAGTACATTCAGTGATTAAATGATTAAAGCTTTCCAACTGCTACATGAACTGTATAGGTTGCACGCAGTTTTTCCAACTGACTGTCGAGTGAACTGTATTAGTTTTTCCCTTGTAATGATTTAACATGATGAAACAGCTGACCGAGAAGCACGCACTGCTACCAATATATCATTTTAATACTTTTGGACTTAGTTGGTTTTTTCCCCTGTATCCTTCATTTGTTTGGATCTTTCCTGGCGAAGGTGAAGAGACCGACAAACACAAGAAAAAATATTACGGGGCTTTCTCCTCGCATCTGGGAAATCAACGGACAGCGATTGCAAATTGATAACTGCGGTTTGTCTTCCACATTTCTTTAACAAAATTGAGGAAATAATACCAAAAAGAATGTAAGACAATTTTTCATTCATTCTTTCCACACGTTTGTGCAGCAACCCGCGTTCAACTACTTTCCCATCCTCATTACAGACTAGATCTGACCTCTTGCAACTTCTTGCTTTTTACGATTTTTGTTTTAAATCAGAAAAAAATCATTTACAGTCTTCAGGGATCGCACTAAATAGTAGCAACAGTGCTTCCTGAATGAGGCATATGTAAGCTAGGGAGAGTTTTAGAAAAGTGATAGCGAGTCTAAACTTTCTCAGTTGCCCTCATTACAGCCTTTAGTAAACATTTAGTTAAATGCATTACTGCTTGCTCAAATAGACATGCGCAGTAGACAGCAGTGGAGAAAAGGGGGTCTGAAGAGGAATTTGCAGCGCTACTGCGCAGTGCTCTCGTCTATTTGCAAGGGATTTAATGTAAAGGACGAAATGCACAATGAAAATATACATTTTCTCTACGGGAAGGGAGAGCATAACACTTATTTGCATTTAGACAAATCGTGTGATTTGAAAATTATTAATGTTTACAAAAGTTCTAAACACTGGCTACAGTACTTGTGCATGGAAAGTTCGCGATTCATGCTGTATTGCTGCTAACACATAGGTACTGCAGAGGACAGCATACACGATACATGAGTTAGAGATTAGTGTTTTTCTTTAAAATGCTTTTCATACATCTATGTTAAAATTCTTTGAATGAAGCCCATCCGTTTATAAGTGGGCTGAAGGCTTACGAAACACCCTTACAATACAAAAAGAAACTAGTGGTTTGTTTTCACATATTGTTGAAATTAAGAAAACCAGAGCTAGTGGGAATAATCAAATGTGCTATGCAATACATACACAAGAATAGATAAAAATATAAATACAATTACAATGTGGAAAAAGTCAATAATAACACTATTTTGAATTCTTTTACAGGCAATCAAAAGTCCACGTACTGAAACTGCCAGCAGTGTTCAAACATCAAGGCAAGTATGGTAGGGGCTAGTTCTTTACTACTGCTGATAATTGCAGTTACGTATATTAAACAATCAAATAAATAATAATCTGCAAGCTGTATCAGAAAAATTATTCCTAATTTTTTGATGTGATAGAGAACATTAAAATAAAAAATCATAATAATGTAGTGTTCGGAAATGCTTCGTTTTGAAGATAAAAGACAGAGCCCATCCCTCATATTGTTGCTGCATTTATTTAAGCTATTCTTGTTACCACCAACAATTGAAGTTATATGTTTAAAATATTCTTGTTACCATAAACAATTGAAGTTATATATGTTTCAGCTATACTTATTATTGTATAAATAATAAAGGACCTAAGCTAGTTTGTTGTATGTTACCAATTATCTTCCGAGAGATCTATTTATTTAATTTAATAGTATTATTATACAGCGGTGCAGAAATATTGAAATTTACACAGACAGGCACAAGGATTTGGAGCAGCTTACGGCAATACTAATTTGACAAAGCGAATCTATGAGGATCAACATTCTCATTGCCGTATTCCTTGCCATACATTTACAAGACTGGATCAACGTCTTCGAGATAGTGGCCAATTTCAGGCAAAGAAATGAAATTCAGGAGCGAATCGAATTTTTTTTAACGTCCGTTTTTACTACCAAGGCACCACATGCTGTAGACGTGATGATACACGAGAGAAAATAATTATAAGTATTAGGAAAGGAGTTTGAATGATGCTCTAAGCCTGCAAGCTACCGTAGGCACTTAACACCTCATTTTGTTGACATACAATTTACATGTTAAGAGTTATATCGTATTATAAACATATGCATACAAAGATATCTGCATCACTAACTACAATGCATAACACAGTATTATGTTTGTAACAGACATATTATATTGCGTTTATTTTTAATGGAGGTGGCTGCAAGTACAGTTTCAGCTTAAAAGTTACAGCCAAACCCGTACAGCAACCTACCACCACCAGCATCAACCCATAGAACAGACAATAGAGGAACGGCGTCCACCAGTTCGTAGCCTAATATGTTGCAGTTTTTTATTTATTTCAATCTCTTCAATCCTGTAAAAGGTGCAATCTGCGGGAGGGGATGTAACAATGGCGATAATTTAGTTCAAACAGCTTAGTTGATTATTGTTTAACCAATTTTACAGCTCTTCTCTATCAGTTTGTTCCATTCAGTTTATCAGTTGTCCTTCGTAAATTTTCTTAAATGTATTGACAGATTGATGTGTGTATTTTGCTTGTTAGCAGTGAATATACGTGCAGTTCTTTCCCTGATTTGGAGGTTAAATCGCCATCAGAGGGATTGCAAGAATTGATAACTTTCCTGCAGAAGCGTTCTGAGTGCAGCGAAGTACAGAGAAATCACTTCTCTCGTAAGGGTGAGTGATGATCGAGAGAGACGCATGTGTGTGTGTGTGTGTGTGTGTGAAATAAAAACATGGCAGTATCTTTTATACGAGAAGTAACTAGTTAAATATTGCAGTAGTTTCTCTTTCTCCATTATTATTAATTTAAATTAATGAGCTCGCAATGCTTCTCAAGGTAACTTCATTCACTCCAATATACTTATATCTTTTAACCACACGATTGCTGCCTCACATAACTGTAATCACCAGGAATGTATGATTTTCATTCCTGGCTACAAACTGATTCTGTTAATAAGTTATAACAATTAGTGATTGATCTACCTCAAACGAGAAAATACATGCTGAAATTATCAACTCCCAATTTGAAAGGCTCTCAATGCATCCTCTCTTGAGTGGTTATTTGAAACGAACTGTTTTTGTAGCAAGGCCTGAATTTTAAAATAAACTTGGACGTGATAATTCTTCTGTCTTAACGTATTCTGAGGGAATGTAAGCTATTGCGGTTGTGCCCATTAAACGAGTTTTGAAACATTTCTTCAAATCTTCATTGTTCCTACCTACTAGCACAGAAAATGACGAAAAAAAAAAAAAAATTAATGGATATATATGTGTGTGCCCGTTAATTAACGTTCTAGTGGTAGTAACTTTTATTTTTCTTTTAATCAAACTCTGCAAGTAACAATCAATTAGCAAACGGTTTGTCGAGTTCATTAACTACCAACAAAATTGGACCATTCGGGGTGGGAGTTAACCTAAAGCGAACATTTGTTAAAAAAAACTTCTAATGCCCACAATTTTCGGTTTTTCTAAAAGAAACTTGATATATTTCTTTAAAATGAATTAATTAAAGTAGTTTCCTAAAATTAGGCAATCGGTTCATTAGGAGTGGCTGTATACCTGAAAAACGAGTGGGTATTAAAGCGAAATGTAAAAATGTAAAAAACAGTCGCAATGTAATTTTTTTAAAGGAAACTCGGTGTATACCATAAAAAAAAGATAAAAATGATTTAAGAAAATCAGTGAAATTGAACTATTAGTAGGGGGAGGTTTATCTGAAACCCAAAATTTAAAAATAACTCTAGCGGCATTTATATTTGTTTTTTCGCAAAGAAACTCCATATATACCATTTAAATAAAATAACAAAAATAGTTTCGGAAAATTGTGGAAATAATGCCTTTCGGAGCGGCGAGGTTTACCTAAAAAAAAAAAAAAAAAAAAGAAAGAAAAAGAAAAAAAGAAAAGAAAAAAGAAAGAAAAAGAAAAAAATCGCTATAGGAGCACCAATATTTTATAACAAAATTCGGCCTATATCATTTAAATCAAATAAGAGAAATGTGTGTGTGTTTTTTAAAATCAATTAAATCAATAGAAAGGGAGGGTTGCAAGAAACCTAAAATTAAAAATGATTCTGGCGGCACCATTATTTACTTTTTCGCAACTAAACTCCGCATGCGCCATTTAAATAAAATAAGAAAAATTGTTTCTGAAAATCAGAGAAAATTGTTTTAATAAAACAAAAACATATACAAATATAAACAATAAACAATGGAAAGTTACATAGATTTCATCGTCTTTGAAATTTAAATGTTATTGTAGTAGAAACAATAACTCAGACGTTATCTGAAGGTTATTACAGAGCTCTCTTACATACAAATATAATTCTCAAACATATATTAGATTAATATTTCACATGTACTATCCTCACGACATACGTTTGCTAAATATAAAACACATGCATCGTTATAAATACAGTTTATATGCCCAATTAGTTTATCCTTTTATTTTAAAACAGTATAGAAAAAATACACAAGAGCGCTTTAACTTCAGAATAAAAGTCCCATTATTTATTGGCTTTCTGGTGTTGTTAAATAAAACATATTACCGTGTTTCATTGTTAAGCAACGAATAATAAAAGTAAATACGTATCAAATGTATTTTTATCTTAGTACATATGTATTGAAGTCTAAAAAATCTCTACTGTTATGCAGATTTTCAATTACTCTAAATTTATTTTTATTTACATTGCTCCCTCTTTGTCATAAATTGCTCTCTTATTTATTATTTTATTTACAGAACCAGAATTGCGTGACAGTATTGAAAGATTAGAGCAAAACCATGTTCTATTGACACGAGAACATGAATCACTTGTGGCACAACTGGAAGCTGAAAGAGAAAGGGTATTTATACATTCTCATTTAAAAAGTTTGTATTAATTAATTATTGGTTAGAAATAATTGAAAGTGTTACTTAACTTTCATCTGATATTTAAGCTGATTATTTTCATTTAAATTAATAGGGAAAAAAGCTGGCAAAAAGGTTGCTAGAAAAACGATCTATGAGAAATGATTTGCAGAAACAGCTTAAGAACAAAGAAGACGAAATAAAAGAATCCAGACGACAGGTATTTTTTTTTTTAATTTTAGAACTTGGAATAATCTTAAATATATAAAACTGATCGGAATAATTGATGAATATGTGTAACCTTTGTATAACAGGCAAGTGTATTGGGGAAGCGGTCGGAAGAAGTTGCTGTAGAAAGAGATAGAATGGCTCGCAACTTCCGGTTGATGTTCAAAGCAACAGAGCAAAAGTCGAGAATGGAATTAAACAAGAAACTTGAGCAGCAAAGACTGCAGCACGAGGTACTGAAATAGCTATGAATGTACTTTCTCTTGTTAATTTAACACTTTAATAGATTACGCTCCCATCCCTCCACTCTCTTTCATGCTTGGAGGCTGAAAACTATTCTATTACGCAAGGTACACTCATGGATGTTACCAGGCTACTGTAAGATTTACAGATTTCTCTTTTTCGGTTTGCTATAAGTTTTCCCTCTTTTGGTATCCTATCAAATTTTTTTGTTATTTTAAAACTATGTTCATTCAATTTTTTTCTGAATATCATTCTCTGGGGAAATCCCTTCTATTATGATATTTAAACTTCAATAGAAAACAACACGTCTATAAAAAATGTGATTACTTTGAAACTTTTGCTAGGCAGCTTGAATTACGAAATGTTTGTTAAAACAAAATACGGATTTATGCTTTTTAGCATTATCTAATGAACAGTTATGAAAGTAAAAAACAAATGGCGTATATTATGACAAACTGGACAATTTAAGCGTATTATACTTATTAATTGCACAAAATATTACAATATTAAATGAATAAGAAATAATATGTATTAACTTTGAACCCTTTTAAAACATTTGAAATGTCGTCCTTATGCTCAGAGCATGCGTAATAAAACCATCCACATTAAAAGACAAGAAAAGTACTCTGCTGGCTTGTAAATGTGCATACTTTTGTCTATTGACAGGCAATACTTTATATCATCATCAAATAACCCAGCACTAATACTATCGTTAGTAGCAATTTTTGTCCCAGCACAGCCTACATTACTCATACAATTTTAAGAACATTTCCTCGAATACAGTCAACTGCCTTGCATACAATTTACATTTCGAGCAAAGAAAATTTATTAAAAGATATGCCAAGTATCTAACAAATAACACCAAAACTGGGGTCAACATAGAAGGGAAGAAGCTCCATCTCCAGTTACCAATAATTGGAACTTGTTGCCTAGCTGCAGGGAAGAAAAAAAAAAAAAAAAAGAACCACCTCCTCAAATACAGCTCAAAGAAGGGGCTGAGAGGGGGCCCAAATACAACTTTTGCTGCTGCTTCTTTACCAGCAGGTAAATCTGCTGACAGACTTGTTTCAAGCGAGCTGACGCAATAGCCGTTTTACTTGGAACCAGAGGCTACCCTCAAGACGAAATCTCGAGAAGCATTCGTCGATTTCTTCAACAACCGACGGGCGAGGATGACTTATCACGTTCCATTCCTAAGTCCACGGCGCATTACAGCGTCTACGCTCCAGAAAGGCTGCCGGACCTTATGGGTCAACTCGCAAACACCAAGGTTTTTAATGTGTGTATAGCATGGGCCTCTTTCTACGAGAGTGGAGAGAGGGATGATGTGCTTATTGAAACAGGGCAAAGACCTAGTCATTCCTTCCAGTTATCGCTCCATCAGCCTCCTCTCAACACTCGCAGAGACTGTTGCTTCCTTCCTTTTCTGGGAAACGTTCAAGGTATCCCTCCCCGTCAATTTGGATTTCGTTTTAGACACACTACTGTCAAATACTACGGCCAGTGCAGGTTACAGTCTTGGGTTTTCAGGACAAGGCATCAACCCTTGCGGTTTCTTTGGACGTAGAAAAGGCATTCTCTACGACCTGACACGCCGGGTTCCTACATAAACTTATAACTCAACGAGCTTCCACAAACATTTATACATTTGATATAATCCTAAACGTTTAAAATCACGGTGGCTCATACGCGGCGGAGTCCCTGAAGGCTCTGTTCTATCCCCCATTTTCTTTGACATGTTCATGGCAGACTTTCCACATGCTCCTTATGTCAGCTAAGCCCAATATGCAGACGACGTACTGATATATAAAATAAACAAAAACCTAAGTAGGGTAATATACCCGTTCAAAGATGGTGCAGTTGTTGGCGATCCATCACATACTTGATAATGGTCCAATTTTTAAAGGGACTTATCAGCAAGACTGTTCACAGGGCTCAATTGCTCCCTGCATTCAGCTCAACAAGGCTGACTATCCCCATCATGCTATGTGCATGTAAAATATGAGGCAAGGCTGCAGGTGGTGGCTGCTTCCTCTCCAAAGGGTGCAGAATAGAGGTCTTCGGGCCATCTATTCTATTTATCGCAGCTTTCCAGCTAAGCTACTACACGAAACCTCTTTCCTTCCATTGACAGAGGAAGTAATTTGACGCCGAGTCAAAAAAACCCGTTACGCCAAACTACCCTTTCAAGAAAATGCTCTCGTTCGTGCTTTGGGCAACTATAATAGTTGAAATCGACCAAAGCCGAAAGTCAAGGTGCCACGATTAGCTTGAGACAATTGATAAAAATAATTATTAACCAAGCAATAGGAATTGTAATCCTAAAAGCACAAATAGCAAAATAAAACAACTAGCATTGTGAACATGCTGATAAGAAACTCAAGATTATCAAAACATTCCCATAAATTGCTTTACCCAGGATGTCAAATCCATCGGCAAATCTCAGTGATGTTCATTCTATCTCCAGTCATTTCATACCCCTACGAAAGAATTCAACCTACAACATTATTCATTTCCTACATTTAGGTTCAAGTGAGTGTTGGCACGCAGCAATTAACATAGAGACTGGTTACTAACCCCGTCTCCAAGTATTTCGGGTTTGGTTCTCATTCTTCTGCGGCAGCTTCTCAATGCGTTGCTCAATACAAAATTTATATCTAAGACAGAACTGGTTTCGCTTTCACCCCTCCCACCCCAGAGTCAAACTATACAAAAAATCGCGACCTTATATTCAAGTTATATGATACAGTTCCTTGTATGGGGAGCCCTCTACGTCTAAAACAAGCATTGCCATTGCTACTCGAAAGCAAGCTGGGAGCTCAGTAGACGCGTACACCCGATACCGACGACTTTACCATGGTAGGTTCCCTTCCTCATGAGCTGCAGCTTGAGGCCGCATCTAGAAACACCAAGATTCCGCCAATATTTCCATTTTATCTGCAAGTGACGAGGGAGATTGCTGCCCTCACTAACAATAGTGTGGAAACGGTGAGAGGCCACAAGCAAATAGCATTTCAAACTTCCCGCTATGAACACCACCCGGCCGTGGTTATCTATCTAAAGACAAAAGGCATAAGATACCATACATGCAATGTAGAAAAAGCTAAAGACCACCGCTGTATTCTACGTGGTCTTGACCCCTAGATCTATTCCATTACGCTTGGCTGCCTACACTCCACCTGAAAAATATTTAATTCTTGTATTAATCTGCGCTGTTTTTTTCCCACGAACGTGGAAAAAATCTAAAATTGTATGCATTTTGAAAAATGGAAGGACCCCGTTCTTTCTTCAAGCTATCGGCCTGCTTCCCACAGCGTCTAAAGTATTCGAAAGAATAATTTTGACCCATTTAGAGCCGCTATTTACACAACTGATACCGGAGCACCAATTTGATTTCCAACCGAAACATTCAGCCACTATTATTGAGAGAAGACTGCGCTGGGATTTCGACAGCACATGTTTTCTGCGTTGCAAAAGCATTTACTAGTACCTAGCATGCGGGTCATACATACAAATTCATAGGTGCCCGGCTGACCCGAGCAGTTAGTGAACACAGCTTGTATGCTTTGTGTCAAGATCAGAAGGACACAAATTTGACGACGTATATTTAATAAAGAAAGGTTTTTCACAAGGCAGTGTGTTGGTGCCTACCTTACTCCTATGTACATGTGTCTGATTTTTCGACCAGACCCACTGCTGTGACATTTCAACGTGCAGATGATGTATTATTTTTGACTCAGAGTAGGAATTTAAATTTCACACTTACTAAACTCCACTGCCACTTCGCTCATATGGGAGAATAGTATAAGAACTGGCATATGCACGTCTATGGTGAGGAGAGTTTAGCCATTCTCATCACCAGCTAACCCGGGAGCAGGAACAGATAATTTCCTGGAGAAGCCGGGTCAGATTCTCGGTGTTACACCGGCCAGGGGTTGATATTTCACTCCCACGTGCGAAACTAAAGAATAAAGGCCCGAGCGGGTATTTCAGAACTATTCCCAATTTTCAAATTGAACTCGTTTCCACTCCGTATGAAATTGCGAATTTACTAAGCCATTATTCCAGCAACAATGTGTATGTAAGCGAGGTTTGGGGCTATACATCTCCATCCGATATTTCATATTTACAAAACATTGCCTTAAGCAGCATTTTCGGCAGAGACTCTAGGTTCCTGCCCTTTTCTGCATGAATCTTCCGACATCGGGTTTATCACCGACACCATTAGGAGACTGGCGCTAATTGAATGAAGTCATTCTTATCTACTAATTAATGCGTTGGTGATTACAATCTAAGGCGTGGTCGTAAGTGCATGCATGGCCTCCCCTGCCTTGGTCCAGGATGACATTAAGGAACACAAAACCCCCGCTTTGACAGGCATGGTACAACCTTTCCGTTTATTCAATCATCAAATTGCTGTTTCCCCTCCCCAATCGACGCTCCAACAATCAGCTTAGGGACTCCGACAGTTCCCGTAAGGGGGAGCGACTTCGGTCGTTGCTCTACCGATGCTCCAGGTGCGGGCTCTGCGGACTCTTGAGTAGCCGTGATACTTCTGACATTACTAGAAGGAGCTGGGCCGGACTTATTGGAGCCCCTCCCGTCGGGGAGTTGTTGAGGTGGGTTGGGCTCGGCGTAGCAATGGTCCGTAATTCACGGGTAAATAGGGATCCGCGGTGTGTCCCAGGGGAGTGCCCCTGGCGTGTACCCCGGAGGCAGGAAGTTTTCTGAATCACTGTTGTCGTGGGGTGATTCACCTCTTAAATTGAATGGTTTATGCTAGAAGTGACTTATCCACCAATAAGCTAAAATCGCTTAGCTTGGCGACCAGATCGTCTACATCCGAAAGGCTGGTCTGTTTAAGAAAGTAGATACCGTCCTAAATAAAAAAAAAAAAAAAAATACGGTGCTGCACAGACCTCTGTGTACATTCCCTGGCCAGGGAAGGGATCCGCACACTAACACCAACAGTACCACTGTGGAACTGCAAGTTAAATTAAGCCGCCTTGAGCGTGGTCGATACTTGCATTTGAGGCAAGATCCACTTGTATCATGCGTAAGCAAGCCCATGTAAGTAAGTGCGAGGGGTAGCACTGCGATCCATCAATCCTCCGACATACCAGATAGATAAGTCATTAGACACCCAGACTAATGGGAGAAAAAGCTACTTAGTGGCTAGTGCTCCCCACCACTCAACTCCATAATAGCCGAAGAGCCGGTCGCCGGACGTAGCGAGGAAGCATATTTAACTAAATATATTATTATCAACAACCTAATTTGCCATATTGCATTAAGGAGAAAGAAATATAAAAGCAAGGAATACAGAGGACATGCACTGCAATTGCTACTAAAGCCTTGCTGATTATGTTGAGGGCAATTCTAGTTATTTTATGAAAGGGAAGTTGGGAATCCCTTAGAAGATGCTACGAAAGATATCATAGTTGAGTGCCAAAGACAATGGGATGAAACTGAATCGTGCGACGGTGGCTAAAAGAATCGTCCCTGACATTAAAATGTGCTACAATAGCAAGTCGAATCACTTGTTGACCTATGCACTGATAAGTCACGGAATATTTGGATCCGTTGTAGTGAAGATTACCACAAATGATAAGTGTCGCTGTTTGCAAATATATACTTGACAGGAAACCTATGAACAATTGGGAATGGTAGTAACGGCAGAAAGTTTATTGTCCACTTTAGTTTATATTGGGTTATAGGTGAGGTATATGTAATGGTTAAGAAAGATAAGCATGAAAAAGTAAACACGAGGGAGTTGAAAACAAACAGTAGCCATTCTGGTGTCATGCCAAAAGTCATTCCAGAATGACATGCCTGGAGGGCAGGGGTTTTTCACTTGATAAAAGTTCAACTCGTTCGTTGTTTTTATAAGATTTTTCTCCTGGTGCATACAAATCTACCACAAAAATAAATTGGAATTTTTAATCACATGTGTGTGTGTTTTTTTTTCTTTTTCCTTTTGATATAATCATTCCTGTACTACCTCCTTAATCTCGGAATTTTTGATTCTTCAAAAGTTTCATTTTTTCAGGCACTGCAGAGAAATACAAAGAAGAAACTGCAAAGACTGGGGAAAATCCTTTCACCTCAATTTCTTACTCCCAGTTCGTCCACTAACACGCAACAAGATAATCACTGGATCATTGGCATGCCATTGAACTCCCCATATGCATCTGAGGAAAATTTGCTGAACAAGTTGGAACCTCCGGGTATTATTTCTGATTCAGATACTGTGTCCAGAGGTCCGTCAGAAAAATCTGAACAATTGCAAGTTTTAAAGAGTCCAAAAAGTGCCTATAAACCAGCATCAGTCCAGGATTTAATACTAGCTTTTCAGCAAGATGTAAAAAACGTAAGTACATCATATTTGTTTTATATATCTGTAATACATATCACTTCAATGACAATGCAGGATCGGCTATATACAGGGTGTTAATGAATTACACCGAAATAATTCCAGAGAACGTAGAGATGTATATAAGCAATTTGAGACAGGCAATGTATGGTCTACAACCAAACATAATGCAATTGATGCTGATAAGTCTGTGTTAAAACCAAACTAGGTGAAAAAAAAAAGATTCAAAATGCCTTTAAAACTGCCTTACGAGCATATAAATATCGATTTTCCGCAGCTCCTTATCTGAGTTTTGCAACTTTAGAGCCATAAAAATTCCTAAAGTCTTGAACTTATCATTTGACATTGCGACACTGAACGTCTATAGTTAACAATCATCCCATTAATATCATCAAACTGTAATTCTCCTCACTGATTCCGGGGGGGGGGGCTTCAGCTATTATAGACAGTAATCTCTATTGGGAAAACCATGTTGCTGAAATCTGCAAGAAGGTAAGTTCTTTAATCCACACCTTTCAAAGATTAAGCGTGTTCCTACCTAAAACCTTGAAAAATACCTTGGTGCAATCCCTGGTGATGCCTCACTTCGACTACTGCGATTTTCCGCTGACAAACTTAAAATCTAACCTAATACAAAAACTACAGCGTGTTCATAAAATATGCTTACTATCTGCGATGTGCCTTTGTTCGATCAAATAACACCCACCCTCGATATGCTGTCTTGGCTCCGCTTGAAAGACCAAAGAAATATTCATCGCCTTACACCACTTTTTAAAATTATACTCCATAATCTCCATCTTATCTATCTTCTCGTTTTCAAAATCTATCTTCCTCTCATAATCTTCATACACGATCTGAAACCCGACACTACTGTATTACATTACACCGAACATCACTTTACTCATCATCATTACCGTAACCACTGCTCGTCTCTGAAATGCATTGCCAAGGGATGTCTGAAACTGCTAAACTTTAGGAGCATTTCATAAATTGTTTTATATAATTAGAAATAATCCATTAACCTGGATTTAGACTCCTTATGTTACAATACTGGTATTTATTTGTTTCATCCTGCTGTAGAATTTCTTTCTATTATTGTTATTACGATTATAAATATTCCTATCTCCTTTGTAGTATTGTTAGGGTTTTAATTTTATATTTGCTCGTATATTTATTTCCACTTTAAGTAATTACATAGGTTGCTATGTGCTTAAATTATTATTGTTGCAGCTTGTATTATTATCGTTCTTTTTATGTTTTCTTCTTAATACTTTCATTATTCAAATATATGTATTAATAAACATTTATTTATCTACATCATATTTCACATTGGTTTAAATGTATACGAGTATTGTCAATGCTATGATTGTAATATTTTAACTATAACTTGGTGTGATAATTATCTTGGTATAGCGATAGAGAAGACCTTAGTTCTACTAGAATAAATGCATAAACATGTTTCTAAATTCCGGTAATAAAAATGTACTTTTATAGTAATTATTTTGTCATTGGAAAGATGTTAATTACTTTACACTTAAAAGAACCTCTGAAATATCTAACAGTATTTTTTTACTAGCTTATCTTTTATCACATTAAACTCTACATATTTTAGACACGTATGAAACATCAACATAGACGTTCTCAGTCTGCCAAAGAAGGCGTTTGGTTGACACATCACAGTGGCATGGTTCCAGAAAACATAGGCACAGTATTACAGCCTCATTTCAAACGCAGCAAACGTGTAGATAAACTTCCTACAGCAGAAGAAGTTTCTGGGCAGAAAATAGCCAACTATTGCCTTCTGACACAGGAGCCTGACTCGAGCGGTGGCTTGGAGACGCGGATCTACAAGGTACATTTTATTGCTCTTTTGAACTAGAAAGATACAAAAATAAACATTTGTTTGTACAGGGTGCGGCAGAAACAGTGACCCATTTTAAATTTGCTCTGTTGTTGATCACGGCTTCCTAGAGAACTGATGTTTGTACCATTGCATAGTGCAGTTCAAAGCATTTTCTGTAGGCAATATTACATGACCTTGACCGCACGTTCCGCTGCACAGTACTACTATTTGGTAGTCAGTCGGTATAGTGCTCGAATGAGCACTGTACGTTTACCATTGAAATGATTTTAAAATACGGTAATTGTGTCATAACCAACGTTTGTTTCAGCAACATTTCGACATCTACCGGAATGGACAAGCTCCCTGACGGATTTGTTTGAAGCCGATTCTGTTGTCCTGAACTGTCGAAATATTGCTGAAACAAACGCTGCGTTCTCACGACACAATTGCCATACAATTGCAAACGCACAATGTTCATTCGACCAGAGCATCATACTGACTATCAAGTAGTACTGTGCAGCGTAGCGAGCGGCCAAGGTCATATAATATGACGTACAGAAAATGCTTTGAACTGCACTATGCAATGATACCAGCTCCAGCTCTCTAGGAAGCCGTGAACAACAATAGAGCATGAAGATAAAAATTATTACAAGAATTTTAAAATACTTATTCAGAATTACCACACTGGAAGACAGTGATATTATTAAAGAATGTTTCAGCATTCAACAGAACAGCAAGTGGAAAGGACCATGGTATCTGAAAGTGCAGGAAATTTTACAACAGAAGTCATGGGAAACTTATGGATAAACGGGGAATACCAAAACATTATGGGAAGAAATAAACCCAAGATTGGAAGATATTGAAAGACAAGAAATATTTGTTAGTATGAGAGAAAAGAGTTCATTGAACTTAATAGAGAAATAAAAATAGTATAGGGTAGGGAAAAAATATAGAACAACGTGATAAAGCAGGTCGGGAAGGGTTTGCGTGAGCTAGAACTGCAGTTAAGAATTTAAAAGACATGATAAAGACGTAGAAAAGTGTCCAATGTGTGGAGAAACCGATACAGATTTTCATTGTTTATTATACAGCAAGCAAACAAAGTTATGAGAACAGGCATGACATTCAAAATGGAAGAATTTAGGGGAAAATATTAATTAGAAAGCTTTTATCTGTAAAATGAGATAAGAATATAAAAATGATAGGGAACTGTTTGTGCAAAGTTAGAGAGAAATGGATAAGAATGATTAAAAGAAGGTAGAGGGAAACATAATCTTAGAAGTGTAATAGGTTAAATAAGTATAAACAAGGATAGAATAATACAACGATAAATTATGTTTATCAATGCACTAATAACCTGGAGTTGTGTGTTGCAATCAGAATGTAAACAAGCAACTGTAGAAAGAAAATATCTAGAGGAGAGAAATAAAACTATTATTATTTTATTTTTAAATCATATTTTGTAATGAATTGATAAACATGTATTTTTGAGTGCAGTATATTATGTAACCACCTCCTTGATCTAGTGGTTAGCTTTGCTGACTGCTGCCCGAGAGGCCCAGTTTCGATTCCCGGTACCTACTTAGGAATCTTTCTAAGATAGGGAGGTCTGGAACGGGGTCCACTCATGAGGACAATTGCGAAACTGCCTGCTGGAGAAGTGGCGATCTCCGATCTAATATATCGGTGTGCTGATCACATGCCCCCCCCCCCCTGCAATACTGCACTATACCAATGGCATGTGATGGAAGTAGAAGACGCAATGATCGTCGCGGTAAAGCTCAGGCCCACATGGGACTGGAAAAAGGCTTTACAGAGAGTATATGAGGTAGTCTGTTGGGACATTTTAAATAAATTTTTAATTTTCGTACATTCAACGATATGATGTCCTTAGTGATTTTGTTAGGAATAATATAATGAATATCCTTGACCAGCGAAGGGTAAACACTTTTTCCTAAATGTAAAGCTGGCTGTTTTGTAACCCGTCCAGTTCCATGAGCTTTGCATGGGGAAGGCTCTCCGCCTGAAGACCAAATTCTGGAATCGGTTCAATGTGTAGAAAGTCGCTGAAGGCGATCGCCTTGCAGGATGGTCATACGAATTGACCTCCAGAAGGAGAAGTCCTCGAAGTCTTCTAAATCTCATCAATGTAAAGGTTAGTCTTCGCACATGCCGTCTAGAACTTAATGGCCAGTTTAGCATTAGCAATAGAGCACTTTGCAGAACTTGGTGTGCTGCAATACGGTGACGTTGTAGTGGCTACAGAATTATAGTCTGGTTCTCATTGGTAGAGTCTGAAATAAAGGAAAAATTGTCCTTAACATGAACCTTGTGAACAACATTTTCTACCCAATAGCGAGGCAGAGGCCGAGAGTGAGTGAAACATCGTTATTGAGAGCCAATACTTTCAACACTTTAATAAAGATGTATACCCTTTTCATTTGAGTTAACGAATATTTCTGTTTTAGGCGGATGTGGTGCCTACTGTTTGTGGAGGAGCACAGGTTGTATTTAATGAAATGGAAACTCTACAGCAGAAATCACCTTCTGCAACGCCTTTAACATCTTTGTCTGCGCCCTTAGCAGGCTCATCTTTGCCCTGCTCTCCAAATATAAATGGTCTGCAAACTAATGCAATTGCATGAGTGCATTTGAAACTCTTAAAACTTTTTAAGTGATAAATGTTTTTGTCCAATTCACAGTTTCAATTATAGAATGGTTTCTATTTTATTTAACTTCTTAAAATATTGTAAAAATGCGTAATATTATGGGAATTAGGTTTTAAGAAACATTTATCTGTTTATCTATATTGTTCCAAAGGCCAAGAACGTTTGCAGAATTTTTATATAGTGCTTTGTGTTAAAATGAAAGGCTGAGACTGAAATGCCCAGTTTCTTTTACTCTAGCCATGTTCTGAATTGTATTGTAAAATATTTTATAATTTAATTTAAATATAATATAAAAAATATAATTACTAAAAAGCGAGCTGTTGAAACATAACCTATAATATCTGTAATTTTGGTGAAAATAAACAACATATTCGGTTTTAATACCTATTCTTTTGTGACAAGTATTCCTTCTTGTAAATTAACTCATTTTGACTATGAACATTACGCCAGTTTGACAAAAATCTTTGAACGGGGGTTGATTTTCATGCTTCAAAATTAGCGTCAAATACTTGTTCATTACTTTAATGTAAATGTATAAGAAATTGTACAATTCGAGATATGTCTCCTTTTATATTATTTCCGTGGTAACCGCCATTTTACAAGGCACAATTCCAGTACTATGCCCGTCACAGACAAGAAAGCCGTTATTATTATTATTATTATTATTATTATTATTATTATTTATATTATTATTATTATTATCATCATCATCATTATTATCATAATGATGATAATATTGTTTAAGGTTATACTATAAGAAATATTATTATAGATTAAAAAGTAACTTCCTAGAAAAACAGAAAGTCAAAGGCACAAATGAAAATAAAGTCAATGATATTCACGGCGCACAAATGCAAGTGTGGAGCATAGCTGGGCCCAAAGGAATATAGATCGGAGGCAGGAGCCATGTAATAAAATACAACATACATTTAACTATTGCCCACAAGCACCAGCAAAGGCTCGAATCAGAACTGGCTTAAAATGTAGTAAAAAGAATACGATCACACTTTGCTCTACAATCCACAACAAGGAATGCATGATTTCATCGGTTAGAACAACTCCAAGAGCTGCGCTATAAGCTTGATGATAGCCGTAGAGGTGCCAGTTTAGCTACATTCGACTAAGTTGTGCACTGTGAAGCGGCCGATAGCTACAATGCATGCAAGATAGAGCATGCATTCTAATAAGGCCGTGACTAAATTAGCAATGCTCAATCCGCAACTGCACTAAGTCCATCCATTCTCTCTCGACGATCAACGCGAGAGGAGTAAGCTAAATAAAATAGTAGGTTTGTACTCCCGACGTTGGTTTCCTCAGAGCGAATACCATTCCTTGTGCTAGTTAGTGTGACATTCACGTCATCCAAAGCACTCACTGCGTCTTACTTGGATCTTCTGTACAAAAGGGTGGGAATTGTACAGATTACGAATGATATAAAGTAAACTTAACGAATCAGAACAACTGACTAAGTCGCCCAGCCGATGCTCAGAAATATATAACTCCAGTTCTGAATAAGAAGTTGCAGAGTTAAGACCAAAAGCAAAAGTGGGTCCATTAAAATCAAAGGAACAACTCATCCATTGTTTCCCCTTTCAAACGGTATAGATATAATTAATTCCCTAAAACGAAAGCATTAATTTACTAAAATGTTAATATATAGTAGAGAGCACGGTCATTGGCCTCAGATGGAACGTCAGTACAAGGTGAACAGGTGCCTCTGCTAGTAGCCAATGGGCACAACGAGCTTCCCGACGACAAAAAAGGGGACAATTGTTCCTCCAGGTTATATAAAAGCTCTCTAAACGTACGAGGGTAGATCCATAAGTTTCCCCCCACGTCGATAGGGATTATCGCCTTCACAAAAGCCTTATCTGGTGTCATACCTTATCTATTAAGTAAATAATTACAGCTGTAACTTCCACTCCGCTGTGGTCAGTTATTCAGATATAGTTGTATAAAGAAGTCTATGTGTAGAAGATTGTGACATGTTCAAAATGGAGTATCGAGTTGTTATTAAGTTCTTCACAAAAGGAGGACTTACTCCAAATGAAATTAAACAGGGATTGGAAAGTGTAAATGGGGAAGAATTCCCCTCATATTCTACTGTAAAAGAATGGGCCAAAATTTTTCGAATGGGTAGAGAAAGCATTAAAGATGAAGAGCGTGCGTCGGCCTTTGGTGCTGCTCACTCCTGAAAACATCGCTCTTGTGAAAGGAGAAATTATGGAAGACCGGCGGCTCAAAATAGCAGCATCTTTGGGCCTTTCTAAAACAACAGTCCTGCGAATTATTCCTGAACATTTAAACATGAATAAGGTTAGTACAAGATGAACGCCTAGACTTCTTTCCTCAGTCCAAAAGCAGCAAAGAGTCATCTGTTGTCAGGCATTTTTTGGAGCTCTGCCGTGACAACGAAGGAGAAGTTCTGCAAACCATTGTTACAGGAGATGAAACTATGGTCTTCTATTATGAAACCTTATCCAAAAGAGAATCAATGGAGTGGCGTAAACCTGGTGAAGCACCGCCTCTAAAGACCAAGGTCACACAGTTAATCAAGAAGATCATGGCCACAATCTTTTGGGACTATGAAGGATACTCTTCATTGACTTCAGGGAGAGGAACACCACAGTAAATGGGGAATACTATACTGGCCCACTGCACATACTACGTACTTCCATCAAAGAGAAAAGGCAAGGCGAGGAAAGCGGAGTGGTGGTGTGCGCCTTCTTCACGACAACGCGCCTGTACACTCACCTCTTGTTGCAAAGGAAGCTGTGAAGAAATGTGGCTTCCCAGTGACTGTTTCCATTCAAAACAAGGAAATTTAAGTGAGACGAAGAAATGATGAATGCTGTTTATGCCTATTTTGCAGACAAGGCTTCTGACTATTTGGGGTGCAGGGATTAAAAATTTAATTCAAACATGTGAGAAGTGTATTGCAATAAAAGAAATATAGTTTTGTCTTTATCATGCCTAGAAAATGGTTAGGCCCGAAGCTTATGCGCCTACTCTCGTAGATCCTTTCCAGGTCTGGAAATCGTTTGGACAATGGCCACTCGCCAACAACATGGAAAGGTGCCGTTTCCAGATGCGATTAATAAGCGGAAGTAGGAAATGTTTAGTATCTACTGAAAAGTACTGCAAGATAGAACGTGCACACCGTTCGGATCCGAAGCGCAATGACGAAAAGAATAAAGTGCATGTTCTAATTTGTAGGAAGTAAATGCAGCATTATAGTACTGGCGATTATCAGAGCCAAATGAAAAACCCTTAGACTACACCGGCGACTTGAGGAGGAAAACACCGTAGAGTATTGATTATGTTATGAGGAGAAACAACATTACCATTCTGTACTTTACGAGGGATATTCTAAAAGTTCTCAGTCTGACTCAGAGATGGTAAGATGTTCAGATTACTAAGATAGTTGTTAGCTATCATCGTTTAAATAGCGCGCTGTAAAGTTTCAGACGTGTAAGTGTAGTCACTTGTTTGTGATCATCGTGTTAAAGGGTAGTGTTAACATTTTCTACAAAATGGTTAAATTTGAAATACGAGCTGTGATAAAGTACTTCATTTTTAAGGGTTTAGCGCCAACAAAAATATAAAGGGAGATATATTCCACATTAAAGGAGTATTTCCCTTCGGTTTTCGACGGTTAAAAAGTGGGCTGCTGAATTTAAGCGTGATCATACATCCGTTCAAGATGATGAGCGCTGGGCGTACCAAAACTGCTACGACCCACGATTGAGGCAGAAATTCACAATGCCGTACTCATTGATCGCCGATTGAAGATACGCCAGTTGACTGACATTGTTGAGACTTCGATAGGCCTTGTCCATTACCATTTTACACGAAATTTTGGGTATGAGAAGGCTTTCCACTCGATGGGTTCGCGTTTGTTAACAATGGACAAAAATCTCATTCGAATAACTTTTTCGCAAGAGTGTTTAGGCATTTTTAAACATAGATTCATCATCACATGCCAGAGATGAAGGAGCATTCCAAACAGTGAGTGGCAAAAGGAGAAAGTGCACCAAAGAAATTAAAAACGGTTCCAGCTGCTATGGTTTTCTGGGATTCTAATGATGTGGTGCTCGTTAATATCTCCAGAAGGACAGAACCATCGCCGGGGAGCATTACGCTTCACTATTGGACCAAATGGAGGTTGTTATCCAGGCTAAACATCCACATCTTGCGTTCATCATGATAATGCACCTTCACCCACGTTTGGGATTGTTGCTGCAAAACTGCATGACCTTCCTTTCCAGGTTCTTCCACGCCCGCTTTATTTGCCGGATTTGACTCCCAGTTATTACTTTTTGTTCCAAACGTGAAGAAATGACTGGGTGGACCAAGAGTCACACGAAATTATAAAGTTGAAGCTGAGTCAGACCTTTAATTTTCACGGTTGGACAAATCTTATTTTACTGAGGGCATTAAAAATTTGGACAGTCATTGGACTACAAGGTGACTATGTTGGGGCTGTTGAATCTTGTGTTTTCTTGGTCAGGCCGAGAACTTTCAGAACGCTCCTCGTAAGCCCGGGTATGTGCGAATAGCAGGCCTACCGGCAATGCGATGTAGTTTCATTTCATACAACAGTTAGGCGTCGAAGGACTAAGAGTAGAAACCAAAGTACGCAAACGCCTTTTCTTCTATTCTTCAGAGCTCTATGTTTTTGTCGCGGAGCAATTTATAAGGAATCATACTCTCCAGTATAGCATTACGACGAAATACTTGAAAGAGCACCTCGACGTGCACACACCGTGTCCCTGCATTCATCGGTCCACTAAGGAACTGGAAGTAGTCTTGAGGAGGAAGCTTGTTCTGCGGCGGAGAGGATGACACTCTCGAATTGCCCAACAATGACTTCGACAGAGTCAGAAACACTTTGAGAACACGAAGAGAGAACGGAAAGGCGGTAATTTGCCGTGCCGAGGAGCCACTTCGCCGTGCACCTTGGATTTTCTTTGGAATACAGGATAACGTCTCTAACGGGAAGTGATCACTGAAGTAGCTATGAAAGAGGGTGATTCTAGGTGAAATATCCACAGATCCAAATGTGAAAAGTTTTAAGCCAAATTTGATAGGATGGTAGGCTCACAGTGTTAATGAGAGATAGACTGTGGCGATCCAAGACGTCTACTCTGCCCCTCACACACTCCCTGGAGCGGCCCCACTCCTTGGTTTATCGTTGGTCCTACCTATAGCTTGAGCAGTGTAGTTGCGTTGTTTTTCCACTTCCCTCCTCTTGTTTTATTGACCACGTATTATTGTACTGGGCGCTAATGACCTTCATAGTCGTGCGCCGTAAAACTACGATCAACTTTTTACGAGTTTCATAAATTGTAATTAAAACAATGAAGGAAATGTCGATAGTCCAATCTCATTTGGTGTTTATTAAACACTTTCACAACTAACTGTTTAAAAAGAATACATTAAAATATTAATAAACAGATTAACAGATCTTAAATATCGTGACAGTATATTTCACAACTTCCCAGAATTACGAATCTAAGATCTGTTCGTGTTATACACGTGATTTTCGTGCATATGTTTACAATTTATCCTACGTGGACCAATGACATTGTACAAAATTCTTGTATTGAACGTGGACTCCCAAATACACGAGAAACTTCAGGTTATGTGTTGGCAGTGTTCTGTAGAGGGCATGGGTTGAACGTTGCTGAAGTAGCAGAATGAACTCGCACATCAGATAAAACGAAGGCATTGTGTATTTCTGTCTGCAATGTAGGTTAAATTAATGTTTTCATGCAGTTAAAAACGTAACATCAGCATATGCTGCGCTTTATGCCGGTATTCATATTTATTAATGTATAATAAATATTTCGGTTTTATATTTATCGAAAGACGTAAACTACTTGATTTACAGGTTAGAAAATTTTAAACTAATGTATCTTGTGATTTTATAAAAGTGATTTGGATTACCGTTATCATTATTAATACATATATTTTAGAAAATGCAGATAAAACATTGACATTGTCAAATGTCAGAACCAATATTAACACTTCTCTTTACGTGGGCCTATGTACGTTACATGGCTAATCGTTATAAATAAGTATTTGCACAGATTTATGATTACAGGCAAAATGAGACATAAAGCGAGTGTGCAAATTATTTTTATGGTTGTGCTAGTGACACTTCTGGTAGAGGGAAATGAAAATCCAAATGAACAGCGAGAAGAAACGAAGTCAAGTTTATTCGAACGAAAAAAGAATGAACAAGAAGAGACAGAAAATGGGGAAAACTTAGCTAAAGAAGAGATGCATGAGCATAATTCAGCAGACTTGAGCAATGTGCGGTCTAGTGCAATTAAGGTTGTCCCAGCTCCAGATGTTTCCAAAGGTGAAACCGCAGAGGATGAGAATAAATTTAAGGAGAAAAACACTTTTTTTCAGACCATTTTGGAACATATGGAAAGTGCTGATCTGCTAAGTGAAGATGATGAATATATGGACGAAGAAAAGACTGATGAGGCAGAATCAAATGTATTATTACCACCTCCAAGGGAATTAACTGCATTGGAAAAAGAAGGTAACATTTTATGTAGTGCATTTAAGTTGCAGGTACCAAATATCCATTTACTAAATTATGTATGCATATATGTTGTTCTGTAGATCCTGAGTTAAGCAAGAGCTCTAGAATGTAGAACATATATATAAAAAAATGGAACATATACATATGTACATAATTAAGATTAATTAAGTCTAAAATATTCATCTGCACAACTGAAATACCTATTGTTGTGAATATATAGTACCAAAATTTAGAAGTAGTGTGAGCAGCATGAGTTCTTGTGTGGTATAGGTTTATTTTAACCTCATTTCTTTCATATATGGAATAGTTCTTTCACACAAGTAATCTGTAGACATTAGTTCGAATTGAAGAAACAGACTTGAAAACTTTGGATAACAGCTGGGATTCTGAACTTGAATCTTCATACTTCTATGCTGGCACTGTAATCTACTGAGCTATTGTGTCCTCTTCAATGCACGGAACTGCAAAACCTCTCATCTGAGAATTTTTCAAGTCTGATTCTTCTGTTCCAACTCATTTCTTTCAGTTTGATAATCCAAGAATTTGCATTGCTCTTTTGTTGAACATTATAGAAGAGTAATGAAATGATCTGCATCTGTCCCTCTTGTTTTTTTGATAAAAACTTTATAATGCCCCTATTTCATATATAGCCCTACTTTTGCACAGTGCAAGTTCTCTTCTTTGCATTGATTTATGTCTTATCCTTGTGACACCCAAAGGGAGGAGAAAATAAACCATTAAGAGAGTTTTATGCATTTCCAGTAAATGATAAATGTGTCTTGTGATTCTATGTTTGAATGCAATTACACAAGTTTTTAGTGGTGGTAGGTATTCATTTCACTGTAAATGCAGTATTGTAAGCTTTTGAGGTTAGAGACTGATGAATTGGAAGAAGCATAAGTATAGAAACCACATATAATATAAAATTTGGTTCATTCTATTTCACCTTAAGAAGTTTAAACAATTGTGTGCACTTGAAAACATTGCAAACAATGTAATACTTTGCTAATTTTCATTTTGTCATGAAATATGCTCTAATTTTTTGGTGTAATACTATATATAGTAAGAAGTTGTTTGTCCAGTAGAACCTTAATATTCTCACTCTTAAATGAGAATATCTATATTCACTCTTTTATATGCACTAGTTGATAATTATGATGACTTTAAATCAATCTAAAAATATAATACTTAACACAGAGCAGATTTATTTAGACGAAAAAGGCAGTTACTCTTTCACATTGCATGTATATCAAACTTCTTTAAAACTGTTAGGTAACTGTCAAAATGTGCAATCTTTTAAAAACACTTGAAGCTCTTACTATAAATGATTTTTACCATATAAAGGAATACCTGAATATTGATAACAAAAGTATCTAATTGAAAGCTTCCATACACTCAGTAAAAATTTTATTTCGAAGAGCTAACATATGATGATATCATTATATGGTCATAAATGTGTGTCAGTATTTAAAACAATGAAAGTTTTTGAGCCATTCTTATCTAAAGGTACACTCCTCTGTCCAACAATTGGTTAGTCAGTACAGTTTTATTTTTATTACATCACGTGTTATGGCAAAGGAAACTGAAGGTTTTTAACTCCTAAGTGCCATGGGCATGTGGAGGGTTTGCGAGATCCCTGACTTTTTTTAAATTTATTTTTATATTATTATACGTTCATGGGTACCTACAATGGCTAATGGAATACATTTTATGAAAGTCTTAAAGTATATAATGCATTTATTTAAAGAGAATGCAAACAATAAAAAAATTGCACTATTTCTACATTTTATGTTCATTTTATATAATTATTAAGCACTTTCTGTTGTTTTAGATCCTGAAATACTCATTGAAATACGTATTCACACCATACAGTCTTAGTTTGTAGATATATTTCAAAATAGTACTAGTAATTGTTGAATTAAATTGTTACAAACTTCAAGACTTTACTTAAACTTGCACAATATTGCTGCTTATTGCACATCGAAAGTAATACAACAATGTAATAAAATAAACATTTTAGTTCTCAGAAGGAATGTAACCTATTTCCTTAAAGTTCAGCACTATAGAATTAGTTACTATATTCTTGTAATAACTTCATGCACAACTTTTTGGAGTACTCCAAGCAAATTGGAAGACCACAGTCTGAGATTTTGTTTTCCTCTTCAAATATGGAGGGCAGAAAGTGCAAGTTTTTCTTTTCCCAAAACCGCCAAGTGTGGCCAAGGTCGTTAAGATGTGGACTTGTAAGCGGGAGGTCTGGGTTGAATACTGCCAGGACCGTCCTTCCTGACTGAGGTTTTTTCCAGGTTTTCTTCAGTCCTCATAAATGGCAAATATCGGGGAGGTACCCTAAACTTAGGCCTGGATTGTTTCCTTCCGTAAAAATAATAAATCCTTTCCCAATATATCATTTCATCTCATGTATCATCACTGTCCATCGCCTGTGGTGCCTCTGTGATAAAAAATGGGCGTTAAACACTATTTATTCATTCTTTTCCCAAAATACTCTTCTTGTTGGATTTGAAGCTTATCTTCTACTTGCAGGATTCAGCTCTTGCGGAAGATGTGAAGTGTAAAGCTTAAGTTGCATATGGATCCCAGTGAGACTTCTTGCCAGAGTTTTCACAAAATCTAATCTTGTCACAAATTTGATCTTGGGATAAGCTTGATGCAGCACATAGGAATTGATGCCACTTGCCACATCCGCAAGCATAAAAAAATGGCCAGTGAAGAATAGTTAGCACATTTCTGGTCAAGAGTACTTATGCCACCATTAGTGGTGTTGTAAAAAGGGATGATCTCAGGTTTTCTAGTTTCTGGGTCTCATTGAAGATATCAGTATCTGAATGTTTAAGACACAAAGGACACCATAGTCATATCTTCAATAAAACCATAAAATGTGGACCTCTTCATTTATTCTGTTAGGAAGGAATTGATGTGGAATTTCTTGCTTTATTTTTCTTCATTGTTCTACTCATGTTAGACCTATTTAGAAAGTTCATTCTCAACTTCACTGATGTGTACCACTACTGTGACTTTTCTTAATTAAGGTTTTACTAACCTCACTACTGCGTGTGATGGAATGTTTAAATTTTTATCAAGACTTGGAAGTGTGTATCCATCGCTAGCTTTGCCAAAATAAATGTATGCATTATACAAATAAATTGTTTAGGCATCAGTGAAGCTTGATTTTATATCCCTACTTCACCTTTTTTTTTTTGTCTTGTACATTCTGAAGCTGCATCTTCCATGAGATGCATTTTGCATTTCATGCACACACACTAATGCACCTGGTAAGTAGCATAGTTTGCTGATTTCAATGAATCTTTGGAACATTGTTGATATTGCTGCTGCTTTGTCTTGTTTCTTTCTCTCTTGATCATCTTCATTGTCAAACCACAAGGCTGTGGGCAAAAACAAAAATTGCTGTTTACTCATTATACAACAAAAAACTTCTCTTCCTGTTCCATTGGTTGCAAACAAGTTATGAATAGACTCATTCCCAGATTTGAAAGTTGCTGTATAAACTAACAATGCAATGAAGGCTTTCAGTTATACGAAAGCAACATCTTGAAGATGAAGCAAACATTTATTGCCATACTGATGTCTATTTTCACATTCATCCACTGCACAATTTCTTAAATATCTTGGGTAAAGAGCAATCTTCAACATCCTCAATGTCAGGTTTATTCCCCAAGACTTTCAGCTACAGCTCGCAATTCAGGTAGCTAAAGGATGATATTATGCTGCCTATTTCTTATGTCCTTTGGTGCTTGTTGCTTTCTCCATTTGAATTCCTTATTTCTTCTGTTGAAATATTCCACTGTCTGATCATCCACCTTGTCGTGTTGATTTTCATCTGCTTCCTCTTCCGAGGATGTATTATGATCACTTACTATCTCAAAGTCAGAAACATCATTATCAATCAATTGTTCAGCAATTAGTTATTCTAGATTTTCTTCAAAATTAGCAACTGTGAAACATAATATACCTTGTATATAAATATTGTACTTACGAAGCTGTTGACAATGGAGTGGTAATATATCCTAAAATTAAGTATTAATTTTTTACACTAAACTCCATTTACTTACATAAAATAAGATGTGTTTCGGGAGAATCTCTTCCTCTTCAATTGCTGATTGAACCGCCATTACTTGAAACAATGACTAGACACCCGGATGTTCCTGTGTTGGCATCTGTTGGCTGAAGTAGGAAATGACTGAGTTCATCCATAGGAGGAAACTTGAAGTTCATTAGGTTTTCTCTATTTTTTAAAATGGAAATTTTTTCCCAAGTGGATAACTCCATGTTTTAGAGTTTAATTCCCGGTTTTATTTCATGGTTTTTGGTCCAAAAGTGAGCCGTTACTTCTGATTTATCCATCTGCTTAAGCCGAACATTCCTAAAGTGTTCTTTCTTCCAAATTTCTAAATTTCTCTTTGTTTTGCCTATGTAGCTCTGCTCACAATCTGCACACTTTATTACATAAATTCCTGATTTCTGTTCTGTTGGTATGAAGTTTTTTATTGTGCAACTTCAAAATTCTTGATTGTATCTGTTCTTTGGGGCTAACATTATCCCATGTTCTTTGAAAATTTTCTTGAACTTGTTGTTTTAAATTGGATGGTAGGTGAAACTTTTGAATTTGTATCCTTCTTTTGTGTTTTTCAGTGGGGAAACTTGCCTTATCCCCTTATCTCTTTTTGTTTTTTTGATTTATTGATAACTTTTATCACTGTGTCTTTGTTGAAACCATTGGTTATAGCTGTTTTTATTATTTGTTGGTATTCTATTTTGTAATCTGCTTTTGTGAGTGGAATATTCATCAATCTCTGTGCCAAACTGTGAAACACTGCGGCCAGGATCATTAAGGCGTGGACTCGTGAGTGGGAGGTCTGGGGCTCGAATCACACCAGGACTGTCCTCCATGACTGAGGTTTTTCTCTAGGCTTGCCTCAGTCTTCATAAATGGCAAATACTGGGGAGAGGGGGGCGGCAGTATGCTAAACTTACGCCTGGAACAGTTCCTTCCTTAAAAATAATATCCTTTCCAAATTTAGTATTTCATCTCATGTATCATCAATCATCAGTGTCCACCGCCTGTGATACCTCAGTATTTAAAGCCACAGGTTCTCATAGATGTTAGTTTCTCATACCAGTTGTCAAGTTGGTTGATGATGGAGAGGATGTCTCTTCGAAACCGGTCCCACCATATTTAAAAGTAAGTGAAGCATAAGAGTGTGTCAGACAACAGATTAGTTATATTTACAAATATGCAAAATGTTATGCGCTTTACGCATCAGGTTTGTACAAGATCTCTTTAAAAGCATTTTAAGATTTACTGTTTAAAGTAAATGCTTGAAAATTAGTAGCCAATGCCCTTTGAACAGACTGTTTAGATATATTGCAAAGAACATTTTCAAAATAAATATCATTGTCATACCTTATAAATTATCACAGCATTGCAGTTATATGAAAGTGGATTGGTGATGCTGAATGTGACGCGCCCCAACAAGCTAGAAGCATATAAACTATTGCAGCAGGCTGCAGATTTGGGACACAAGGATGCCAAAGTAATGGTAGCATGGGCACAACTCTTGGGTTCCAACATGCCACAGGATATAGAAGCTGCTAAGCGTCTTTTCAGTGAATTAATGGAAGGAGGAGTTGCTGATGCTCATATGGTAAGCTCTTTTTTACTTCAATAATTGAGAGTAGCATTAGTTACTAACTATTACATAGCTATACTGGGTGTTTCCGAGCTGATATACAAATTTTCAGGGATGATGGAGAAGGGCAAACATATCAATTTGAGATCGAGAACCCTGGCCCGTAAACAGTGGAGTCGAAAATTATAAGCCGAATAACAGTGAAATCCAAGAGCCTATGAATCATTGTTTGTATGAGCTAATAAATTGAAATCTTTAACATGTACTTGCTAGCCCAACCAACATGTAGACATGCATCATGAGGGATAGGAACAGGTAACTGCACTGCTGCAATACAGATGGTATGATCTTATTGGATATGGTGATTCCAGATGTGAACATGTGTAGACTGCAGTCTGTGTTTACCAGTTGAAGTGTACAGAGAGACCAATGGGGGAAGAGAAGGGAAGCTGACAAGTTGTATCGGGCCAAGTACCCATGTAGGGTACATCTGACCCACACCATTTTTTCAACTGTTCGAACAATTAAGGAACCAGGGCAAGTGGTACCACAATACAACCGATTGAGGAGGAGAATGACGTATTAAATGGACATGGAAGAAGAAGTGTTTACTAATGTGGATGCAGGGCCTTCAATCAGCAATTGATAAGTTGCAAGTCAAATGGGCTTTGTGCACAGCACTGTGTGGAAAGTGATCAGGAAATAGCAGCTACACCCCTACCATCATCAGAAAGTGCATGCTTTGACTCCTGCTGACTTTGGACCTTGCAGCCAATGGGTACTGCAGCTCTATAATGGTCCACCCTAACTTTCCTGTGTCACCAGAAACGGAATGCTGAATAGTCACAATAGTCATGTATGGGTCTTTGAGAATCCCCACGCTCCTGTTGTGACAAACCATCAACACAGATTTGCAGTCGATTTGTAGGTGAGTATAATCATTGATTATCTAATAGGCCAATATCTGCTTCCTCCCCATTTAACAACACCAGTGTACAATGTGTTGCTGAGAGATGTACTCCCCGAGTTGTTGGAACATATCCCACTTGATATTCCAACTTATGTGGTTCCAACTTCATGGAGTACCATCTCACTTTGCACATCTGTTCATGAACACCTGCATCAGACCTTCCCTGAAAGGTGAATGGGAGGAGGAGGTCCAGTTTTGTGGCCAACTTGTTCACTTTATTGGATTCCACTGGATTTGTTCTTGTAGGGTTATGTGAAATGTCTTATGTGTGAGACACCAGTCAATACTGAGGAGTATATTCTGGAAAGACTTCTCGCTACCTGTGACTTCCTTCAAGCGACACCAGGTTTGTTCCAATAAGTACAACAGAACTTTGTGCAACAATGTCTCATGCCTGCATTGAAGCTGGGAGATGCCACTTTGAACTCTATTGTAAATGTAGCATCTTGTGAAAATTGTACAGTTAAATAAATGTATGACATCTTTATACAATTAATTTTACTTTTAACTTTCAACTTTGTTATTCCCAGACCAGGATTCCTGATCTCTTATTGATACATGTATTTTGTCTTTCATCATCTCTGAAAATGTGTATCTTCAGCTCGTAAACACCTGCTATATATAAAATAAATCCAACCTTAATAATCCATCTTTTTTCTTAGTTTCATTTAAATAAATCTTATTAAAAATTAAAATTTCAAAATAAATTAACAAAAATGAAAATGCAAACATATTGTATTAAATTACCAATTGCTTTTTACATAATTCCACAAATTTTCATTTACATGAATGAAAAAGAAAAACATAGACCTACCATAAAATTTCATATTTTGCTCTTCTAACATTTTCATTTGTTTGCTTATTTACTTATTTATTTTGTGTTAAGTTATTACAGTTAATATGGCTTGGTATTAGCCAAATTTCTGCTCCAAGTCATTTAAACTACAAGATATGTAACACAATTAGCAAACAAAGGGTAAAAAATAAAATAAATTTATAAAATGACATTTTTTCTCCCCTTTATCTCCAATTAATTCTTAGTCTTCAGCAGTCCATAAGGCATTGACCTGATTTACCTATACTGTAGTCATAATTACTGTTACAAAAATTTTAAAAGACTATACCAGATATTTTGGCAATCATATAATACGCTTGCTTCCAATATTTTATCAGGGTGGAGCTGAACTGCAGCAAGAAAGAGTATATAGTTAAATGTTTAGCCATGGAAAGGGGAAATTACAAAATCTATCTTGCTGTGACCGTCTTTCAAAGCGTTGCAAAGTCGCCACCTGAGTATCCAGATCCTTAAGAAGCTGAAAGTCAGCAAGATGTTTATTATTACCACACTGTCCAGTACATCAGTGAAACTAGTACTTTTAATGATATTGTGCTCCTTGAGCACTAATATGATAATCAAGGCAGTGGTTGCTTGTATTTGGCATAATCCAGTTTGGAAGCTAGAACACACATGAAGATCTCTGGATTGTTCAGAGAAAAATGTGGGCTGAAGGTGTTAGGGATGGGAATACAAGTATCACTGTATAATGAGAATTTCCTTTCACTATCTTTATTGGTACACTAGGCGGCAAGTTCTAGAAATACAGTATTATGATTAATTCAAAGATGGAGCAAGAGTGTTTATTTCACTATGATTCCTAATATCCTCCCCAACCTGGTCATCTCCAGTGGGATGGCCAACTGCTAACCGAGCTCGTCTCCAAACATGTCACAGTCTAGAGTCCTTAATGGAGGAGGACAACATCTCCAATCCCTGGTTTGTCTCGTTGGTTTTGTGGTGATTGTACTTCATGATAATTCTGTAGCTAAAGCAGGTGTTCTCTTTTATACTGCTTCTAAAAATTCAGAAGACCCTTCTGCCTGTATTGAAATTCTGAGACCAAAATTTCCCAAATGCATTCCTTTCCAATTGGAATGACTGTTAGCCTCTTCCCCTCTAGAAAGTGAGATGGGGTTAGCATATCATAGGTCTGATGTCTGCAGCAAATGGTCTGCTTCTGAGGGTGGCATCAATGCTGACAAGTATGGTACAAAGGACTTTCTTCATCCGCCTGCAAATGTCCTAGAACCTTTTACAGGAAAAGTTTGGTAGAAGCAACCATCCTCTCCCGTAATCCTCCACTTCCATGGATGATGGTCTTCCCTCTTGTAACTTTCACAAATACTTGCATTCCATCTTGAAGCCTATAGACCAGGTGAAGTGTGGACTCTTTCTGGATGTTGTAATCGCTCGATGTTGTAATCAGAGAGGGTTTTGACATCTTCTAGCTGCTTCCCAGCAAGAATCAATCTCTGCTGATCTGGAAGAATGTACTCTCTGCTCTGAATCTTTGCTTTGACATTCTCATTGGTATCTGAAGTCTCCGCTTTTAATGTAATCATCTTATCTGACAGTCTACATGAATATCTGCATTGTGAACCTCCAATAAGATTATACCAAAAACTCCTGTTATTTTCTTGCTTGCTGAACTTTCTTCAACAAAGAGTTGCTTTCAACTGTGCTGATTTATGAAACTGGTGGCATTCAAGTGCTGGTAGAACTCTTGCATTTCAGTGTCGAAAAATGGTCTGCTTTGTCGGCTATGGTGGAAACTGAACTGTTGTAGCTCCTAATGCACAACTAGGTGACACTGCTCCATGTTTTGTGATGCTGAACAAACAACGATGGTGACTGGTGTGTTTGTAAAATATAACATTGTAATTATCTGCAGTTTCATTCTTTCATTAATGCATGCAGCAGTCTACACAATATATAATGGCTATGTGACTATTTTCTTGGGATAAGATATTTGTAGTGAGACTTATCTGTATTGTGTTATAAGTCGTGCAATCAATGGTATTTTCTCAACACTTCCATCATTCTGAGATTCAAGTTGCTCAGGAAACGTTATGATCATAGTCTGAATCCTCCTCAGTAAATTGTGAGTGGTCCTCTTTTCACATCTATCTTCTGGATTTTGGCACAAAGTGTTGGAGTGGAGGTACAAGTATTACTGAATAATGAGAAGGAATTCCTTTCATACAACACTTCTACCTATATTGGTACACTAGTAACTTATTTAAAACTTACAGCCCTGCCTCTAGTGTCAGGCTCTAGAAATATAAATATTGTGATTAAGTCAAAGATGAAGGAAGATTGTCTTTTACACTATGGTTCCTCAACAGAAAGCTTATCACCAAGATGCTGGACATTTGTAACTCTTAGTCTGAAGATACAGAATGAACTGAAATGCATACCTCTACTTGATAGTTATGTTAACAATAAAAAATTCTTTTTTTGAATGGTTCCACTAAGCTTCTTTACTGGCAAAAGGGGGCTTCATTGTTGCTGATTTTTTTGTTGAAAAGACTGGCCTTCTAGCAGCTGCAACAACAATACATGGGATAGTAAGTTGTGGTTAGTTTTTGAGAATTTAGCACTGCAATGTTGAGATACTTAAGTGATCTTTATTATAAGACAGCAGTGTGGCAGATTCCTTATGGAGATTGTGCAAGAGCCATTGGTGAATGAATGACTGAACACACTTTATATGTCAGGATAACAGGAATCATTTTTTAAAAATTATATATGCTATGTATAGAATATATTTGAGTAATCCACATAAAAATCTCATTAAAAATATTGAACATTATTGTTATTCAACAACACTTTTGTAACAGAATTATGACCAGAAGGTAGATAGGTAACCAGACCTTTGTCTTTGGCTAGCCAGAAGGCAAATGCCTCCCCATCATTTTCCTCCACTGGTATTAATTTTCTCTATATATTGACCATAGGGTCAATGTTTCTTTTAACTTTATCAAAAAATTCACCTAAATGACTAACACTGGCTTTCAAAGAAAAAATAGTTTGTTCTCTCAAATGTGAATGGTGATCTTCACTAATTGAATGCTGAAATTTGTTTTCCCCAATAATCTAAGGTTTTAAACTAATTGCAAAAGGAATTTTAAACAAAGTCTATTTTTGTGTAATAAAAGAGTATCATAAAATCAAAACTAAAATGTCATATTCCTATCTAATACATAAGGATAGCTTCATATCTTTAAAAAGTTTGGTGTCTGAAGATCAGCATCTTTTCTTTGTTTGGAAGGAAGACTGTGTTGATTTATATTTATGTTTTGATCGTGTATCTTCTCTGTTCAAGCACCAGCAGTAGTCCGTCAGCATTGCTTCGTTCCACCATCCCTGATATCGTCTGTACATCTCCTTAATTTCTTGATTAAATCTTTTACCTTGTTTATCACTCAAATCACTCAAAAGTTCCAAATTAGGTGGAAAGTAGTCAAGGTGAGAATTCAAGAAGTGAAGTTTCAATCTCATATTGTAAACGAGAACTTGCAGTAACATATTTCTTACAATTTCTTCATGTCTTTTACTTTTCCAAGGAACATATTGATAACATCCTTGTAAGCACACCTTGCCTGAATTTCTATATCATTCATAGTGTTCAAAACACCCTCTTTTATTTTAGCATCAGACAAAAATGGAAATTTACGGTATAAATACTTGAAGCACAAATCATTCTTGTCTAGTGCTTTGAAGAATTGCTTCACAATTGAAGCAGAGGCAATAACATCTTTTTAGAGTCAACTAAACTGACACGTGTTACAGTTTTTTCTCAGGTGTTAAACTTATTCTTTCTTGATCAGTGTTTGTCCCACATCTACTGCCCCATTTGCACAAAAAGCAAGGACATTTTGTATACCCACCCTGCAGCCTAAGTAAGATACCACAAACTTTTAAGATCTCCATACAGTAGCCATTGGTGTTTCGGATATTTAATTTTTTCTAAAATGGATTGCCAAACTTAACTTTAAAATATGCAAATTATACCTTTTTAATAAATGAAATAATATTATTCTTTTGTTTTTAACAAGTATGAATTACATATAAAACAGAAATTATTTGAATTGCTCACACATTGCTGTCTTGTTATTCCACAGCTTGAAGCCATCTTATTATTAGTTCCCTGGCACTTTATACACAACACAAAGAAAAAAATGAAATATAGCACTAAACAACAAATACACTACCGACAATCATGGTTAATGAATTTTAACTGATGTCTTTGTGATTTTAGACTACAATGAATCACTTCCTGTTACTTTCTGGCCACATGTTGATAAGCTCCAGTCATGTTCGAAAATTTTAACACATGGCGAGGAACTGATAAGAAAGTGAATAAGAGGTGCTTTTCGTTCTGCATTATATTCTTTATAAGCATTTATATATAACTTGTGCGTGTTAAAGTTATACAAGTTTTTTGCTATTATTTCATTATCCCTGCAATATAGAATATAATCAATTGAACATCAGATTATAAAAAATCTGTATGTGCTATGAAAAAACTATATCATTTTCAAAATCAGCAAGCTGTTTTCCCTATAAATTGTTTTTCATCAAGATAACAAAATCATTGCAGGTCAGTGTAATTTATACCTATCTCTAAATATTTTCTGTTTGCTGTCTCTGATATTTCTTAATTCTTTCTTTCATTACATTGCTCTTTGACATGTAAAAAAATGTATACATTTCATTCTCTTCCCTCTTGTCATTTTCCAGAATCCTAAGCTAACCAAGCTAAAACCTTCCCTCTTATTATTTTATGCAGATTACTTTATCTTCTAATAAAATTCCAGAGAACTCTTAATCCTTAACATGACAATTGTGCATGTTTTCAGCTCTGATGCTCCTTTAAAATCCTCTGTTAAACCAAACATCTCCCATACTTATCTGCACAAAATGACTTTCTGTGATAACATACAAGTTAAACACGCAAAGACTGCAGTTTGTGCAACACATCAATGTTGGGTAGCAAAACTACATCAACTAATAAAAAAAAATAATAAAAAAACAACGGAATCCTACTACCTCCCTTTGCCAAAATGACTCAGAATCATAGTAAAAAAGTAAAACAATAATATTAAATAATCATAATTCTAGCAATGCTTTTAAAATTTTAACCCATAATTCATGGTGTCTAAAAGTAAAAATATAACTTTTATTTAATTTTGGCTTAAGCCAAAGATTATGTATTTCAAATATAAAGGGAAAGCTGTAACTGTGAAGTACAGCCGTAAAAAATACAAAGCTTGCCAGCACAATAACAAATATAATAAATTATACATTTAAATCTTAAGTGTTAGGAATATAAAATAAAAAACTGAAATGTTCATCCTTAAAAACAGAACTAAAAACCTTCCTGGCAGTATAATTTAGATTTATACTTATGCTGCTGACATGGAAGGTTTAATGGCAAGTGCTTTTGCCGTGAGACACTGGTTAATGGTATGTTAGTGCATAACAGTTCAAATAAAAGAAAGTTTAATGCTCACAGGGTTTAGGATTCCTGTACGCAACAGGCATTGCAGTGAACGCAAGTCAAGCACGAGCATTGGTACACTATACATTCGCTGCAATAGGAGGCAGTCCTTGGGCACAGATGGCACTTGGCTACAGATATTGGTCTGGTGTAAGTGTCACTGCCAGCTGTGAGAAAGCCTTGGATTTTTACCGGAAGGTGGCAAATAAAGGTGATTTGGCAAAAGGTGAATTCTATCAGCATGATTTTATTTCATTTCCTAATTATTGTGGCGTTCAAATAAGACTGGTAGTTACAACTGCAATAGCTTAAAGAACAGGAATTGCTTGAGTAGATGCTTGGACAGTTTTGTTTGTTTGGATATGTCAAATAACATTCTTTTATTTTGAAACTGCCCTTCAGATAGCATATGAAATATATTGAATTGTAAGCTTTCCTAATTTTATACATGGACTTTTAAAAAGTTTTGCAAATAGCCTATGCATTGTTACACAACAGTGAGTACAAAAATGTTAATAACACAATGTAATTTGCAAAATTAAGCTTATATGGCTTTAGTAGGAGAGTCTCTTCAGTTCAGTCTTGCATCAAGGATATTTCTAGAAAATGTTAAATCCTACACTTTCACAAACTATGCAGGTGAAATAGCATAAAAATCCTTAAGCACTTAGTAGCAATTCATGGTGATCAAGTTTGTTTATTTGATACCATGGCAAGATGGGTTTCATCTTTTGAAAAGGGGCAAGAGACTTTGAAAGATGGTGCTCACACTGGTCAGCCTTGGGGTGCTATGAATAAGAGAACAATTCACAGGATGAGGTACTTAGTGTAGGAAAATTGCCATATTGCATTGAAATGGAAGTTGGTATCACTGTATGCAACAAACATGTAAAGCTGCAAAAAATCTGTGCAAAATGGGCCTCACATTCCATAATCAGTGAACAGAAAATGAAGGAATATACAAGGAAATTGCTTGGAGTTTTTCTACGGAACAGCGCTAAGCAGTTGCCAGGCTTATACGTTAGTGATGACAGTTGGTTTTATTTCTATATCACTTCAAATAAAACTCAAAAAAGATCCAAGACCTTGTTATTTGAGAAGTTTTTTTGTTCTCCTAGGTGAATGTTGATTTTTGTCCTCTATGAATGGGGCAAACAATGATGATTACATGTTGAATTCTCTGAGGCAACAAGTTCAAGATTGGTCTTTTTATATATCAGGTATCTTCTCAGAAAACAGCTGCACATTTAATAAAACTGCAGACTGGAAAAGTTCAAGTGCTTGACCTTGCACCATCAATTTCTAGCTTTGTAAGTGAAGACTTTAATCGCTGGAAAACCTTTTAAACAAGTGCAAGACCAAACTATAAATTCAGCTCTGCTGATGATACCTCAGTCACAGTACTAAGCACATTTAACAAGTGGTTGTGTGCCTGCAGCTATGTGTGAATAGGGATAGGTAGTACTTTGAAGGTTTGTGAGATTAAGGCCTCATTTCAGCTCATAATTTGAATTTTGGGAAGGCTTTTGCAAAACTTTTAAAATGCCTAATTGAAAATATTAAGTTACATATGCAATTAAGTAATTTTTGACAGAAAATTCCAGTGATATTGTTCTAAGATTTATGAAAGGGCATTTTCATTAACAAATTATTGCTGTATGTATGTGTGCTATAATTTTTGCCAAATTAATAAGTTAACATGGGCATGGCTAAATTCCTGATTTTGAAAAATATATGCACTTAAATCTTAAGAATGCTTCTAAATCTGAAAAAAAAAATAATTTTTTGTGCATCTTCATACACTGTGGCAGATTTTGTTTAATTTATTTTTCTGAAAAAGTGACAAAGCTTTAGCTTACTTGCACTTCTGTTTAGCAATTTGGTGACATGACTATAATAGCGGATAATCCCTTGGTTCAAATCTTGTACAGCTCATTAGATGAATAAGCTTTTTCTTCATCTCCTTCCTATGGAACATAAAAGCCATTACAGAGTGAAAACATTAATGTCAACAGTGCAATTGTTGCTTATGACCACCTCATATTTCCATTAAAATAAGCAGTACAAAGTATTAGCCTTGAATACAAAGAAGCATTATTAGCAATTCATATAACAAACCTCGCTATCATGAAGAGTATATAAATTTTTAATAAATATTTTCTTTTTAGATGCAACTTTTGTTTGAAAATTATCCTTTATATATTGTATATCAGATTACCTACAGCTTATTTTTTTTTAATTTGAATAGATTATATGATTTAGGAGCCAATGAATTCTCAGACTGTATTTTAATCAGCAAGTACTCAGTTTTGTTTTCCCCCAGAGTGTTTTGCCCATATCGAGCATGCCACTTATTAGCCAACCAACCAGGTCTCATTGATTAGTAGGAGGATAAAACAATGAATCAATCCAATCATACAACAATACACAAACCAATTTAAGAGGCTCATTACTTACCAAATTATTAAATGAGATTTTGAAATTGCTCGCTTTCATTCTCCACACATTTTTGCTATCTCTCTAGGAAATTATTCATCACTCGTAGTTCATTTTGAGAAATCCAAACAATTTCCTGATAAATGTTATCTTTGAGTTTTGTATGTTGTGTGAGTTTGTCTTGTACAGAGCATTTTTTAATTTATACTGGAGATAATACTCGGAAGTTGGTGAATCGAGGGATCGAGGAGGCCACAAATTCTACTAATAACTGTCTTGTGAAAACATTTGGTGAATTGCTTTCATGGAATTATTTGCAATATGAGCGTTGGCAAGAATCCTGGTGAAAAAATGCTTGAACAAGCTTCCCGTGAGTTAATTCTCTGAAAAAAAGGGATTAGTATAATATTCACATATGTAACAGAATGAACTGAATGCTCAAAAAAAATTGCTCCTATGATTCTTTCACCACTGAGTTAACATTTATAAATTGTACATAAAGACATGCTGTGCTGTTATAAACAGAGGCATAATACATTTTATGTAATGTGTATATATATTTTTTATGTATACCGTAGAATTAAGAAATGAACAACGAACACACACCCAGGAACAGCTGTGCTATGACTGCAACAGTCAGCAAGATCAACAAGTAAGCAAGCAGACTTTCTATCTCATCTATAGTGCAACAAACAATTGGGAGCTTGCTCAAAAATGCTGCACTGAGGGGTAAAGAAAGCATCACTGATGGGGTAGTTCCACATAATTTTTTACGTAAAATAAGATTAAAAGGGTTAATAGAAATACTGTGCAAAGTCTAATTGATATTTAAAATAAGGCGAAAATATTTATCATATATAAAAGGAGAAAAATATCAAAGATTATGTGTCCATACACTGTACTTATTGCATTTGATAATGGAATTTTCATTGCTCATATGGTGTTTTAAATGCTGCAGCCAGTGGCACTCAAACTTAAACTGCACTTCCTAAAATGGGCCTTATAGAAGATATTGGAATTCTCATGTGCCTTTAACTAAAGAGGAACTAACATGATTTACATCAAGGTAATGTGTCCGATTTAATTGCTAAAGTGTTTCTTTACATTCCAAAACCTCCATTTGTTGTGCTAATTTTGGGAGTGCTTTTGTTGAGTTTCAAGATTTGGGCCAATTTGATCCAGTTTTGTCTCTATTAAAACTATACATTTTTGCTCATGTTTTTTGTTTTTGTTCATATCTATTCTGGAGAAGATATTTTTCAAGAAAGCTGTGAATAAATTCTGAATGCATACAATGAGCTAATTTTGATTAAAGTAAGTTTTACATAACAAGATGCACTATTCTAGAATAAGCTGTCTAACCATCTTCATGAATGAATGACATTCAAAGACATAATAATGGGGTAGAGAGTAGGGGATAAGTATGGGCAACACTTGCTGTGGTACACTTGTAGTGATTGCCAAATGAGAAAAGTTGTAGAGAAGTATGTATTAGCAGAATGTTGGTTAGTCATCAACTCCCATGCCTTATTCACAAGCTCTAGTGCATTGTCCATTAACAACGATTATCTTATATATATAACGATTATCTTATTATTATTCTTAATAACAATCATACAAATGCTATATATTTCTAAGACAAGTTACCTGTTATGTTACTTCAGTGATACAGCCATAAGTTCTTCAGCAATTTCACTATCACCAGGCTAATTTACGTCAATATGTAGTTTGCCATCTGAGTCTTTTGAAATTTATAGGTTCTAAAATTTGGTTTTGTCCTGTTTCATTTTTAAAGTATAGTCTTGTAGCTTTTCAGCATCTTGTACGTAAGATTCTGTGTTGTCTGTCAGTTTCTTCATTAATAAGATTTTTTTTATGTCTTTCAGTTAATAGTTCTCCTACATAATTTGAGCTCACACAAGCTCAATTAGATTTATTTTGACAATGGTAAGCCTGACTGCTCATTACCTGTCTTTTCAGAATACTATCTGCACTAAATTGACTACCTATCCAACAGCATTGCACAAATATGTCCATTCTGTAACAAAGAAAGTTATAACTATTTCCTCAACTTCACTTCTTGTAATCAACTGAACACTGTATCTACTCACTATTTATTTCAAATTTGGGTAGGATAAGTGCTTCATGTATGTCACCAACCAAGCTCTGGATTGTTTTGTTTACTAACACTTCAAGAAGCTTCATAACTCTGAAAAGGAAAATAAAGCACAGTCAATGATAAAAGTGAATAAATATCCAAAATGTTCTAGAGGGTACTGCAGCTATGATCAATAATTATAATTATTCATCTCTATAATAAAAACTACTTGGAATAAAAATATACCATTTTTATGAGCGTGCCACAAATTTGTTGTCTACCTCCTGAGTGCTTCATTATATGAAACTGCAATATTTTTATCTAGCTTAAATGATGAAATATTTTAAGTTTTCTCTGAGCTTGTTTGTCAACCGACTATTGAGCCCCTAGAGTGTCATTATGTCGACCATTATCTGTGTAGTCTATAATGGTCCGTACTAGTCATCAACTGATTGAATGGTCACATATGCTATCCTCTGCTCTATCAGTCAGCTGTCCTTGCAAGATCTCTGATCTCTTCAACAAAGACTCAACATCGAAACTGACAAGGATGACATTCATAAAAATTAGCTTGTGAACGAAATTGATAAAACTTCTTCAGATCTTGTTAGGGGCTGTAATAGCTTAGTCAGATATTTTATCGGCTGGTATGTGGGTGCTCCAGTGACATTGACTGCCACGTGTAGCTGAGGTTGTTAAGCCATGGACAGCAACATGATGCAACAAGAGAACTGGTATTGAAAAGAAATAATGGTCAGGAAACCCACTCTATACCCAAGTATACTCAAATGTTGTAGTCAAAGAGGTTTTTACAAAGAGTTAGATCAAGAACATGCCAAAAAAGCATAAAATGTGATTGTTACTTGAAAGTTACAGTGAGCTACAGAGGGTTAAAGACATATAGGTCTACTGAAACAGTCTGCATTAGAAGCCATACATTAACTGGCTATGAGAGCTTATTACTGAACCTTGTTAACTACATTGTTTTCTTGAGCTTAATCAGCACCAGGGTTTATATCAAAAAGCATTAAACATGCTGAAGAAATAAGTGTGAAAAAGAAATGTATGAATACGCGTTTACAAATTATTGTTCCATTATATTGTGATTCACAAAGTCAGTTACTATAATGGTAATGCAAGTAAACATTTAAATGATTATAGAGTGTAGCTAACAGAATGGCTAAAGTCAATAAAACTTGGACTCATGAACTGAGTCTGAGGTTCGATTTCCACCAAGACCATCTTCCGTAAGTGAGGTTTTTACTAGGTTTTCATCATTCCTCATTAATAGCAAATGACAGGGAGAAATCCTAAACTTAACTTGCAATGCTTCTTTTTCAAAATTCCTTTCCCAACTAATAATTTCCTCACATTTATCACCTGTGTGCACTGCCTATGATGACTTAGAAGTGAAAATGGGCATTAAAACAGTAAAAAATTGTACAATGAAAACTACTTAAGGTTAAAATATGTGATTTTGATATGTGTTTTCAGAAATTTGTCCATTTGCCTAATAAAATGTCATTTTGACATAGTATGCATTGTTTATGTAAATCTCACTTTTCTCTGCAATGGATTACAGCCTTGCTGCAGGAAAACATCATAATAATATAGTAAAAATCTCTTTGGGCAATACACTGCATGCCTCAAAGTTAAATTGCTTTCCATTTAAAAAATACTGTAGCTACACATGCTTGACTAACATCACTTAGTTTGCATGCTTTGTCTGTGATGATATTGATTGCATGCAGTGCTTAGCAGCTGTTGGTAAACATAATATGCATAACATAATGCTAGAAGTGAGAAGCATACTGAAACATTTCACAACAAAGAAAATACTATAAAAGAATTTTTATTATAATATAAAGTAAATTTTATAGTATTTTTAAAGTGTCATTTCTATAACAGAAGATTTGCATGTGCAATGTTGACAGTTAAACTTTATTTTAAAGCCTATTTCAGTTGTTATTACAGTTCTCAGAGATTAATTGAAGTTCCAGAATAACTGCAGTTAAAATTCTGATTTTCCTCTACAGCTGCTAAGCATATTTTCAATCACATGCAATTGACTAAAGCTAGAACTATTGCAAGATATTTTAGAAAGTATGCCTGCTTAGACTAGCCTCTTCTCACTCTTTTAGTTTCAATAATATGTTTGTGGGGACATTGCATAACCAGCAGTTCTAATTATGCATTTCAGTTGCTGAGGAAGTTTCTCTTTCTGGTGGCCAAGCTGTGCAACGAGTACGTCTTTTGGAGGAGCTAGAGAATCCTGGCTATAACTCTGGCATTCTTGACAATGACCTCATAGAATATTATCAACTACTGGCAGAGAAAGGAGATGTCCAGGCTCAGGTGACAAATATTTCTTAAATTTTAAATAATGTTGTACTGATTTTGTAGCATCTTATACTTTTGAATTTTAAATATTTTGACTGAAAAAGCATAAAAAATTTGTAGACTTAAATGATACATATTTTTATTATTTGGACACTAATTTCATTTTTAATTTTTAGGGTTAAAAGTAATGTCCAAAAACAGCATTTTAGCAAGTGACTTGCTCTGAATCTCTTTATTTTCCCATGTAAATTTCAAATAAATGAAATTCTGTGAATTAGAATTTTACATCACTTGGTGAATGAGAATATTATGGTTACACAAGAACTCAAGTGGCGGCATTACTCTCTAGGCCATATATTGTTCATGGTCCTTTGTGATATTACAGTGTGACTACTGAGGCACCACAGGTGGTGGACACTGATGATACATGAGATGAAATGATATTTTAGGAAAGGAATTTCTTTTTTAAGGAAGGCCTAAGTTTAGGGTACCTCCCCAGCATTTGCCATTTATAGGACTGAGGAAAACCTAGGAAAAAAAAACCCTCAGGCCTCTCGCTCACAAGTCCACGCCTTAACGACCTTGGCCACCCATGGCGGTAATCAGCTATCATGCGTTTGTATTACAAGCAATGCAGTATGTACAGTGCAGCATGATCCAATAGAAACAGCACATCTTAAATTATTGATGCATATACCCCCTTTATTTGGAGTTAAAAAACTACCAGACATCCAAAATTCTCAAAAGCAATTATGTAGGAGTTGAAAAACATGATACAGACCTTCATACAAAAATCCGTACATATCTTTTAAGTTTTTACAAAAACAAAACAAACAAAAAAAAACATTTTTGGAACCACCTGTTTTATTGCTTTTCAAAATATTTGCTTTTAATATTCGTACACCTTTGCATACATTCAAACCAATTCTCAAAACATTTTTTCAGCTTTGAAGTTGGTTTCTCAAAAATATGAATTACAAAGGCTTTAACAGCTTCTTGAGGCAATGAAAATTGCTGGGCATGCATTTTTGTTTGTTTGACCTTTGGAAACAAAAAAGAAGTCTTTAGGCAGTAAATCAGGAGAATAAGGCAATGAGATATTAATTTAATGTTTTTATCCTTCAAATAATCAATTTTTGACATGCTGTGTAAAAGCTGACATTGTCATGATGAAGAATGATGGGAAATTTTCGGTTATTTTTCCTGAATTTGTCGATTTCTGGCAAACAAATTTTTGTATACTATTCAGCATTCTGTAATTCTTTAAAGGAATGGTTGCAATGTGTCCATTTTCTGTATTCTACTTTCATAATTATTAACATTAAAAGAATTTGCAGTAAGTGATCATTAAAGATGCTAAAGCAATTTTCTGAAAAATGAAGTATATTGTTTTGACCAACTGTTTAGATGAAACAGGATACCTGTAATTTTACATTAGAATCATGCTTCAAAGTGTTATATTTCAAAACAAAATAAAGAAACATTTTATAGCTATTATATATATTATAAATTATGCATATTATGCAAACATAAAAACAGTTCCATTTGAAACACGTTAAACACATTAAATCGCATTCAAACCTTTCACAGTCATCTGGTTCAATACCACTGTAGGATTCATGAGCCCAATCTTCACATTTGGAACATTTAAGCCAACCTTCCTGAGATTTTGAATTGGAGAATAAGTCATTTCACTAGATACAGGAAACATCTTCATTATTTTCCTATTCTTCAAAGGTGTTGTCTATGAAAGCTGCATTCTTTGAGTTTGAAGTCAAAGGCTTCCTCTTAGGTTTTTTTTACTGCTTTTCCCAAAGCCTTTATTATTTGCTAATTTCAGTGACTTAGGGAGTTTTCTTGATAGCATATGTTTGTTGTTTATAGGGTAAAAAAGTCAATATCAGTGCTTTTTCTTGCCTTCTATTGTTTGGATTACAAAAATTTCTAAATCAAAGGCCACATGAAATGTAATTAAGAGAGAAACAACAGGGAATTTATCCCAGGTCACAAACATTACTATGATGAACTTGCAATACATCTCATAAGAAATTTACCCACATTGTATTAATATATAATAAATTCACTGTAAACAACTTCAAAATATACAAATACATAACTAAAATGTTTACAATAAGAATGAATTTTGTATAAAATTCAAGAAGGGGAAAGTCACTGAAAGAATTCCAAATAATGTAGGGTTAAGATAAGGATGTAATTAAGTAATCTCTTTATTGATGATATTTTAGAAGAAATTAGTAAAAGTAACACAACTATAAATAACATAGAAATACCAGGTTACTTTTTGCGGATGATTTGTTAACAAGCATAGGATTGGAAAGATATTAGAAGCTAAAGGTATATTTTGTAAAAAGTGGAATTTAAAGATAAACAAAAATAGCTAGCCATTGTTTGGAGTAACAGCAGTTCAGTGAGCAACTGAAGATGGGAGAGATTCTCCCGAAGCGCATCTTATTTCTATGTAAGTGGAGTTTAGTGTAAAAAATGAACACCTAAATTTAGGTTATATTACGACACCATTGTCAACTGTTTTGTAAGTACAATATTTAACAAAAACAAATCTAAGATGTTATTGAAGGAAGGGTGTAAATTGAAAAAAGAGTAGACAGTATAATGGAAGTGGCTAAGAAAATTAAATGTATTAGGGCGAGATTTCCAGTAATTGAAGCTGGAGTGATCAGAGAAGAAAGATGGAAAAATGGCTATGAGTATGGTCAGATCTTATTTCAATAAAATAAGCAATTTGAATATAAAATGGCTGAAATGAGTTGATTTGGTTTATTTATGCACACTCTTTAACATCTATGGTCATTAGCACCCCATTCAATTCAGTGCGTGAAATGGCTGATAAATTTTGCTCAGAGGCCTCTTTTAGATGATTGATTTATTTATGGACGCTCTTTAATATCTCAGTCATCAGCGTCCCATTCAACTCAGGGCATGAAATGCCGACAATTTTTGCACGAAGGCCTCTCTGAGGTTCTTTTACATGCCATCCATCTATGACAAGTGACCATGGCTTTACCTCCCTTCTGAAGGAAGCCATTCTTAGGATTTTTACTCTGAATTTAATGTATGGCATAGTTATAGAGAGTAAAATGTTATATCAGGGTGAAATATGGAACCAGATGAATGGTGGAAATCTGTAGAATTTATGTATAGATTATGAGTCTTGGTTTAGTTAGATCTTCCAATGGAATTACGAAGATTAGGATATAAAATAAAATAATAATAAGAGTTCTGAAATATTGGTATGGAGATTTGTCAATGAGAATAGTATTGAACAATGATCCAACAGTCATTTGGATGAGGGTCCACGAAACATATGCGTAGTAAATCTCCAATAAGTGAAGCCATAAAGTGTGTTCTAAATAGTTCAAACCTGAAGAGGTTATTAATGTATGTTTCAATGTGCTAAATTCCAAATTAAATTAATATTGAAATTGAAATTTGTTTATGTAAAGATATTAGTGATCAATAAATTTACTTCTTAAATAACTATATTTCTTTGTATTCTGTCAGTGTTATTATTTAGTAGAATGAAAGGCATTAACACTTATCAGATAAATAAACATTTTGAAATTACATATACAAATTTCACAGAGTAGGAAAATTAAAAAAGAGATGTCTGTTAATTTGTATAAAGTTTATGCTAATAAAGAAATTAAATATTTGATGATACATTTAATTGCTTATTTATATATTTAATTCATTTTGGCTACATTATTATGTATATGTTTTGCCATTTTATATTACATAAAACCTGGGCTGTATGTGTATGTTCATCATAAAGTTATAGAGAGTCAAAGGCACTTAGGAAGTAAGGAAAAATTGCTAGAGCATTACAGAAAGTAGAATTTTAACAACCCTGTTGGTAAGGATGAAGTAACTGAAAGATGTAATATGTAAAGATAAAAACTGAAAACTGAGAGTAGTGATGCTTTAGTACAGTTTAATTGTATGTTATACTTTGCATTAAGCAGGTTGGTCTAGGACAGCTCCATTACCAAGGTGGCCGGGGAGTTCAACAAGATCACCAGAGAGCACTCCATTATTTTCTTCAAGCTGCAGATGCTGGAAATCCTGTAGCCATGGCATTCCTAGGGAAGGTAGTATTTTTGTATTGTGAATACATTGTAGTTTCTAAAATGTCACTGATTGACTTATGCCAATAACAAACACCAAATAAAATTTCATTTTGCTAAAACACTATGGTTTACAAACCAATACTATAGCTGAACAATGTAAATGTAATCATGCCTGAGGTTGTATACAACTTGGCCTAACTGCTCACCTCATCTTTCTCCTCCATTTCCAAGTCCATCTTGGACTGATATTCTTTCCAAAGTCCACACCATGCCTTCTGTTATCCACCAGCATTTTAGTGGGTTTGTCTCCTCCTCACTTATGGAATTAAGTTTCATCTGTACTGATAGCACAGATCTGGAGTGTGCTTTCATTTTAATGCTTTGGTCTTAGCTCTGTAATATCTGCTTTTATGGCTGAACTATATGCTTATTATAGAGTACTTCAATATGTTTGTGAACAGCAGCTAAGACTGCATAATTGTTCAGATTCCCTGGGTGCCCTTATTAGCCTTACATACTTTACATACCATGTATAGACAATCCAGATCACATTGAATTTGCTTAATATGTTTCTGGTGTCAGATTTACTTTCTTTTGGGTTCCTGGTATGAAGAGTAAGAGGCCACAGATATCCAAGCAAAACATCCATTTTTAGCTGCTGCCTTAATTTTTCATTGGTTTCTTTGGAGAATTTTAGCTCCTTTTTACATTTCGTGCTGGCATGAGCAATGGTGTGTGCTGTGAGGGAATAGCTGAAGGAGAGTAAACCTTTTCCTTTTACTAATCTGGTCTCTTCATGAATTATTGTGTTCCAGTTTTAGTCAATGCCACATTTTTAAGGCATTATGGTGACCTCTTGCATTTTAACTAAATGTCACCAGCTGGCACTTCTTCAGATTTTCCTACATGTGCCTTCTGCTCTTGTGGATGTTCTGGCAGAAGACACTGGCACACTCTGTTTTGCTTGATGTTTACATTGCATATTGTCCATCATTAAGACAAAGGACTCACTTAATAATATTTTTTTTTCTTTAGCCTTCTACAATTTATTTATCTCTCCTTCCTTATCTAGTGCATCTTGAACAAATTCTTTTTCTCCATCACATTTTTCACTTTTTCCTATCTTTGTCCCAGTACCAATTTCTTCTTTGAACTGGCTGCATATTTTTATTGAATGGGATGCCTGAATATATGTTTCATCAATACAGATAATCCCATTTTATCCTGTCTGTATTTTAGTTCTATATTTTGCAAATGTTTATGTTAAAAATAGAATAGAGAATAAAGAACAGTATAAAACTAATCAATGAGCACTAAAACAAAAATATGATTTGGTACTTAAAAATCAAGGGCTCAATTTTCATTATGGGAAGAAAAGAGCCACGTTGCAGCATATTCTATCATTGGAATTGTAATACTGTCTTCATTCTCCATTGTATTACTCAGAATAATAGCACCTCATAAACTTCAGATATTAACTGTGTGGATAACAATGATTGGAGAGATTTCAAACTATAGTATATTAGAATGAGTAATTTTCTCTGCTCATCATACCACCATAGGTGGTGCAGACTCGAGCAGAAGGTCTGGGGTTCAGTTCCTGCCAGGACCATCCTTCCTGACTGAGGTTTTGTCCAGGTTTTCCTCATCCTCATAAATGGCAAATGCCAGGGAGGTATCCTAAATTTAGGCCTGGAATGCTTCCTTACATTGAAAAAAAGTCCTTTTCCAGTTTACCACTTCATGTCATGTATCATCACTGTCCATTGCCTGTGGTGCCTCAGTAGTAAAAACAGGCATTAAACACTATTAAAAAAAAAAATCTGCTCATCAATTTCTAATTCAGGAGTGTCCAGGTCCTCTTGCCTCTAAATTTATCTTGTGACCCTGTAACATGTAAATTTGCCAGAGTGCTCACATTTCTGTGCTATGTCAACTTACATAATTTTGCCAAATCATAATTTTTTCATTATAAAAAATAATATTTTTGATGTTACAAACAAAAAAAAAAAAAAAACCTCACGAATATATTTGAAAGTCAAAGAAATTCATCAATTCTTCATGTCCAATGCAGATCTATTTGGAAGGCAGTGACATTGTGAAGCAGGATAATGATACAGCTTACAAATATTTTAAGAAGGCTGCAGATTTGGGGAACCCTGTGGGTCAGAGTGGCCTAGGGCTCATGTACTTGTATGGTAAGGGTGTGGAGAAGGATTACAGCAAAGCCCTGAAGTACTTCTCACAGGCTGCAGACCAAGGATGGGTGGATGGACAGTTGCAGCTTGGAAACATGTATTTCAGTAAGTAAATGTTAAAAAATGAATGAAATTTTTAAATTTCAAGAAACAAGTAAATTCTCTTGTAAAATTAAAAAAGTTAGGAACAGTGAAGTTGTTAAATATACAAATGAGTCAGTATTAGGTAACACTAAAACTGACTCATTTGTATATTTAAGTAACTTCTCTTTTATCATATTATCATCATTATCATAGTCTTGATGTAGTACTTGTTTTTCAAAGTCATTTAAGCTCATTATGCATTTTTTAATATTATGGTATTTTGCCCCCCCACAAGAATTTGAGAAACAGTAAAACTTCACAGCCTTTATACACCATGGTTGTTGCTTGTTTATGATAATATTACTCTTATCCATTATTTATTAGTGGTGCTGGGATGAATAAAGCATGTCATTATTGATTTGTTGAAGAAAGTAATGCTCACTAAATTTAACACACATGTTTTTTTTTAAATGATAACTGTTATAATTAAAATGCAATTTATCCAGCATATACAACATAACTGAGAACTGAGGTGTTATTTTCTTTAGTCTAAAAATAAACTGTTTTCAACTTTAATTAAAATATACCTGCACAGACTGAAGGATGTTGATGCTGTACAAAACATGGAACAGTATGCCTCTTTCTTTTATATTATCTGTGTCAGTATACTAGAATCTTGTTTGGTAAAATAATAACTACAGTATTTTTCAAATAGGAAGAGGTTCGACCTTGATGTATGTGATATATCACCCAATCAAATTTGTGCAATGCTGCCAAACAGTATTCCTGTAGCCAGGGTAATCTGTTTCAAAGAAGACTAAAATTTACAAAATTAAAGAGAGCTAATTCAAAATGTAATCTCTTCAAATACTCTATTAGGTTAATGAGGGACAGGGACACACCTCTGAATAAGCACATTAAATACTTCACATTTTTAGCTTTAGTAGGTTTTCAGTCTACGATCATTTAAATGTTTCTTTGCATTAGCATTACATTGACTGGCTTTGTGAACCACAATATAATGGAATTACTAAACATTAATATAGTGGTAAAAGCAGTGGTAACTCATATTAGGAGAAATCCAGTGCAAAAGCATAAATTGATGACTAATGAGATGGGCATTTCCAGGAGATTAACATCCAGAATGTCCATTAGTGATGGGGAACTGATGCATTTCAGTGATCATTTCCTAAGGTGTGAATTATGTATCAGGGAAAATGGGCAACATTTCCAGCAATTACTGTAAGGAGAGCAAGTTCAAATATGTTGTACTTAAGCTCTAAAATTGTGAAGCATTTGAGCACCTATACAAAAAATATTGATTACAATGGTGGGTCTGCCAAATGGCGGATCTAAGCAGTGGGACTTTTAAACTGCTCTCACTGTACATTTTAGCCACATAGTTAAAGTAAAAACACTTGCTTTAAGTGAATTTTTTCAACAAGGCAAAATTGCACATACCAAGCATTATAGGTAACTCTGTCTAGATTTTCCTAAGATTCCGTTACTTTTATCTCTCCATTGATGCTGCCCTCAAGTCTTTTGCTGCTGTTTGTGGAGGAAGCAAAAGCTTTCAAACTGATAAATGCAGCTTTTATAGATAAAATTAAATTTTTGAGTTTTTCTAAAGTATTATTGGTGATTGTCTGGGTTTCCTGGTTTTATAATTTATATTGCAGGTGGGCAGGGTGTAAGGAGGGACTACAAACTAGCAAACAAGTACTTCAGTTTGGCATCACAGTCAGGTCATGTGTTGGCTTTCTACAATCTGGCACAGATGCATGCAACAGGCACAGGAATGATGAGATCCTGCCCTACTGCTGTGGAGGTATTTGAAGTTAAATCTTAGTTAGCCAAAATATCTTTTTTCATATTGCTATGCTCTTTTCATGTTTTTTGTTCTGCTTCAGTTCCATTATATTACCCTTGCTTAATGTTTTGTGTCAGTCATGAATTTTTTTCTGTTGATTCTTTATGTACTACCTCCTTGTATTTGTAAAAATATCTATTAGTCTTGAAAGATGATGCATTTCAGTTGTTCAAGAATGTGGCTGAACGAGGAAAATGGGGTGAGAAGCTGATGGAGGCTCATATTCATTATCGAGAAGGACGCTTAGATGAAGCATTTGTCACATATGCTCTCTTAGCAGAGTTGGGCTATGAGGTAGCTCAGAGTAATGCAGCTTTTCTCCTTGATAAAGGTTAGTGATGTACAAATAAGAGTAAAGAGCAAACATAAATAATTTAAAAACAGCTTGACCACATTATGTGTTATCATTTATAAAAAATATTATGGCATCCAGAAAGTAAGTCCCAATCGCACCTAGAGATAGCACCGCTAGTCGGATAGGAATGCGCATGCGCAGGAATAGAGAGGAAGTATGTGGTAATAATGCAGTAAAATTTCAGCCTTGTGACGGCCGTGGTTACCGCGCTGTGCTAGGAGAAAATGGGTGCTCTGATATTGTCTCCCGCCAACTGCGAAGTTCATGCAGTCATCCGAGGTTTGCACACTCAAAAGCAAAGTCCAGCAGAGATCCATCGCCAATTGTGTCAAGCTCCCGGGAGACAATTTCATGCACAAGGGAGCGAGACATCTGGGGAATTGACAAGAGAGTTCTGAAATTGTGAAGCGCTGGTTCTGCTCAATTGCTTGCCGCACACTTTCCAACACTTCTGCCATCACCAGGGACGGTCGGCCACTACGGTCGTCGTCGTGAATATTGGTTCGTCCTTCAGTGAACTGCCTGCACCATCATCTTTCCATAATGTCGTGTCCATACACTTGACACAATTGGCGATGGATCTCTGGTGGACTTTGCTTTTGAGTGAGCAAACCTCGGATGACTGCATGAACCTCGCAGTTAGCGGGAGACAATATCAGAGCAGCCATTTTCTCCTAGCACAGCGCGGTAACCACGGCCGTCACAAGGCTGAAACTTTACTGCATTATTCCCACATACTTCCTCTCTACTCCTGCGCATGCGCATTCCTATCCGGTTCCATCTCCAGGCGCGATTGGGACTTACTTTCAGGATGGCCCTCGTAAACAAACAAAAAGTAACAAAGAAACTGGCAATGTGATAACTTACCAATCTGATTTTATTAGATATGAAGATAATTTGTAAAGAATGTTTAAGTTATAAACATGTTTATTGTTATAATTGTAAGGAAACTGAATAAACAAGTCTTGCCTCACACCTTAACACATTCCGTACCAGCTGTTCAGTAGGACATTTAAATGCCTGGACCATTCCCACCCTCTACACACCACTTTATAAAATTTAGCATTGTTTCTGAACTACAAGTAAAAAATATGAAATTTTGTACATTCTTTTCACTCCCTAGTCTGTCTGCAGTATCAATATAGACACTGTTGTCAGTGAAGTGGTGCAATGAAAGAATGTGGAAGGCGCTTGTTTGAGATATTGGGTTCGAAAAAATTGGAGTTTCAAAAAACAGGGTTTGCAGTCCAGTCTGACTTCTGAACAATTCTTGTTATGAACATCAATCTCACAGTATCTGTAGTTCAGGAACATTTGCTGCTTTCCAGGTCTCCATTATTGAATATTTTGGGAAAGGCCACGGTTTTGCACTTATCACACTACTAAGTGTACTACATCTTTTCTACCTTTGTGTACATGTTCTATATGATTTATCATCCTGGTAACCATAGCATCACACTGCTCCCCTGTTACATTGTGCAGAAATGCTTCAATGTTTTGACAAAGTTCGTCCTAGACTACAAAAGTATTTCCCCAAAAAGTATCGCACTATGAAAGTTCATGCTTTTGTGAAGGATATGGGAAATCTAGGTGTCTTAGAAATCTGCAAACTGGGAATGCTGTTGGAGTAGGTGCCTATTCCTATGACCGGTATGGGAGATCACCCCATCTTGTTGAAACACATGCTTATACATATCAAGATTGTTCAGCACACAAAATATGTCCAAATCCCTCTCAAAATGTTCAGTAACTTGCTCCTTGTTAAACTCTCTGATGTGACATTAATTTAATTTGTTTTCATGTGCTTCTGTACAACGGATGTCATGGAAAGACTCAGCAGCCCACACTGTCACTTTCTGCAAATGTATGTGTATATTCATTCAGTTTTCCCCAAATGAGTAAATGAGCATTTTGCTTATTGACATGGCTACTTAATAGCATATCACATGTTACGTTCAAAGTGTATCAAGATTCTGATTATCGTCAAAACTGATGATAATCTAATTAGTGTGATGTGCAATAAAAACTGGTTCCTTCAGCTCATGGAATATCATATGTGTGGGTGTGTGTGTGTTTGTAAAAATTATTTTGCATATATTTTTGGTAATCTCTCTCTCTTTTTTGTGGAGAGCATGAAATTGGTTTTGAGCTACTAACATTATAGCTTCAACATCTCATTATCAACCTGGCCTATACAAAGGAGCATTTGAAATTCATAAACATAGAAACAACTTTAACAGGAAAGAAGAAACTGTGAAACTGCACTGAGCATGTTATTTGGCCACACAAAATACCAAGACTCAAAAACAATGCAAATCAATCAGCAAACAACACCCTACTGGCCTTGCCCAGGAGCTCTAGGCTAGATCTAATTCCCTTAACCAAGCGAAGCAATAAGAGCTAAGTTTCACAGGCACCCCTACCATATATAATTTCATCAACAAGTCAGTCACTGCCTTATCTACAAGAAGATTATGGCGACCACACGCTTATGTTGTCCATCACAGAACATCTGGGAAGATGGAGAAGAATCCCATTGGACCATGACCTTACAGCCCTGAAGACTCATTTCACTTCATTGCTATTGTACATTATCCACCTAGTTATTGCATGAGCATATTTTGTTTATTACTACTGGTTTTGCCAGCTATTAGAAACACAGTACAGGTCAGTGATGGCTTCTTCTCTGAAAGACAGAACAAGGCCAGATAAAGGAGGGTAGAACATTTCAAAACTCATGTAGGGAATCAAAAGAGGGAGAAAAAACATAATTATATTAATAAAGATATAAAATACATTCAAAATTAATGCAACTTAGTTTTATTCTTTCCTTTTTGGTTTCAAATAAACTGGATTGTTCCTTCTTTGTCTGTATAATACAGTTTTTCAATGTGATTCATTGCAAATCTGAGACTTTGCTTCATGTAGATGTAAAGTTTGTATTCTATCAAAATAGCACTCTGCAGACCTCTCTCTCCCATCCTCATACTGCAGATAACTTCCTTATCATATCAGATCTCCTGTAGACTACATCATTTAGAGGACCAAAGAAATGGAAATCAATAGATGCAAGATTTAGACTTAAGGATGGGTCAGGATGCACAATCCACCAAAGTTTAGCAATCTTTTTTCAGGTGTCAGGTGCATAGATTTGTGTGTATTCTTTGTGCGGGCAGATGCATTGGAACTACTACAATTTCCAGTAATTTTTTCATATACTTTGAAGTTGATAGTTTCTCCATGAGGCAATACATCAATCAAAATTATCCTTTTAGAGTCCCAAAAGAATATGACTGTGGCTTTATGGGCTAAAAGTTGAAGCTGCTCCTGGCTCCCTGTCAATTACAGAGTAATTGTGATAATAAACATTAGTAATTTGAAATAAAAAATTCTGTGATTTCTTGAAGGTATGTTGTGCTTTCTGTATATAGCAAACTTCGATGACAAAATTCATGTATGTAGAATTAAGGTTGTATAGTGTTTAAGAGATAATATGTAATATTATAGCAAAGTAAGGAAAAACTCACGTCTTTCTCCAAATACAGTAAGCCTTGGCAAAAGACAGACAATGCAAATTAATTCCTTCTGGTATGCAGCAGGCAAACAATGTTTGCTCTTCTGGTATAGAAACCAGCCATTTTTCGCTAGAGTACGAGACACAGGTGTGCATTCGCAGGTCATTGACATAACATGTAAAATTTGTTTGAAGTGAGGTAAGGGATGATTAGTGTAATGTGTGCTCTGCCAAAACTTGTCCAGCAAATAGGAATGCATTTTGATGATGTCAGCATCAATCTATGAGCATGGTGTAAACATAATTGGCAGAAATATTTTGTGTCATGTTATGGAGAAAGTGTCAGTTTTTCTAGAATATATAAGAAATAGATTTTGCTTTAATGGGGAGCAGTCTCAAATTCTTGGGGCCAAGATAATACTGCTGCCGAGCCCAAGCAGTTACAGGAAGAGCGACCTAAGTTAGAGGTGCAAGATCCAGCATCAACGAGACTCAACCATCAATCAACGTGTAAGCTACATATAGAAGTAATGCGCTGCATTAAATACCATTGAAGTAGCACTTTCCTCTTATTTGGCACCATCTGGGTGAACACAACCAAATGTTTGCCAAGTGTACCTTAACTGGTCCAATGTGAGACGTGAGTTCATCTGATTTTTCATGTTTGTGAGAGTAAATAACTGCTGCAACTAAATCAGAGGCATTAATCGTTACATTCAATATCAAATCCCCATTTCCTCAGCCCTGGCTAGCTTACAGCTGTTAGAAATCAGCAGAAAGCCCTAGAGAGAGAGTCTTATGGAAGCTGAATTGGTGGTCTGCAGCAGCCGTGGCAAAATCCGCTATCGGTGGGCTTAAATGAATTAACACAGCCACTATATGCCCAATTCTATCCCCCACCAACAATCCTTCAAAAGTATTGTCTTGAACATTTTTTTTTTCAGTGGATAATTGTGTTGACACACCTTACAGAAACATCAAATTGAATAGTAAATTGTTTGGTTGTTATTTGCGAATTGCTCCCAAGGATGTCTGGAGCATGGACAATCAGTGACACAGCCTCATCCTTTTTAGATGATATCCTTTTTACACATTTCAAAATTTAGGAGATGGTCATTTTCTGCCATAAGAAATCAAATTACTGCTTCGGGTTTATAATGCACAACACCTAGAGACTCCATTTTAAAAATTAACTGCATTATTAACATCTACTTGAAAATGTTGCACAAAAGCATTACTCATTATGTTTCAGGTGATGTTTCCATGTTTGGTGGTCAGGAAGTTTTTGTAAGGGCCCTCATGTATTGGGGCAGAGCAGCAGCTCAGGGTTACTCAGCAGCACAAGTCAAGCTAGGAGATTATCATTATTATGGCCTAGGCACTCCTGTGGACTACGAAATGGCTGCAACACATTATCGACTTGCTTCAGAGCAACAGCACAATGCTCAGGCCATGTTTAACCTTGGCTACATGCACGAACAGGGTCTAGGCATGCAACAGGTATGTGTGTCCAGGGCGTAGTAAAAATGTACATAAATTGCTAATATTCTGTAAAGCTAGCAGAAGATATTTACATTTGCAAGAGAATTTAGATATATTCTGCTATTTATTTTTCTTTCTATAATAATCTTCCCAGTTTACTTATTTCAGTTGTAGTTATTTAAAACCTTTTGTGAATAGTTTTTTTCCTTTCTATTCATGTTTCCTTTTCTTAGGTGGCATATGTTTTAAGTGATATCAGTTTCTTTTGGTTATATCAGGTACAGCAAAGTGCACACTTATTTGTTCCTTCTTTCTCATCAGTGTCAGAGCAATTTATCAGATTGTAAAACTTTGTATTCGATTCCGTATAACCCACAAACTGCCTTCCATTAAGGTGAAGGGAATTAACTCTCAGTGCAAATGTGTAGGTAAAACAGCATCTGGTCAGGTTTCTTTTGAATACAACAATTTCTTCTATAATTCAGCTGATACATCTGCATCATTTAACACCACAAATCAACTGAATATTTGCACGTAACATTAAACATTCAGCAGTGTGCATTGTGTGGCACAACTGGTCACTTGTTACCCTGATGTCTTGCAAGTATGATATTGTCCTATCCTTTATATTGCAGGATATTCATCTTGCAAAGCGCTGCTATGATATGGCTGCAGAGACAAGTCCGGATGCTAAGGTTCCTGTTGCCTTGGCTCTAATGAAACTCTCTCTTCTCTTCAGTATGAAGTATTTTCAGGAAGTAAGTATACTGATATATTGTCATAGGAGAATGGAAATAAAGAAATTGAAATAATTAAGTCTCAAAAGCAGATCAATGATAAAGATGTATTTATTTTGCTAAGAAAGTTACAAAAGGATTGGTATCAACACAGGCTTGATACCAATCATATAAAAAAAAATTACAATATCTGCTAAATATTTAAATAAATCATACAAATTTATTCCAATACAACTATGTGAATTAATGTAGCATATAATTCTTAGGGAGATTCATTGTCTTCAGAAAATCCCTAACCCCCAAAGAATGAAAAAGAAAAGTACTTCAAACAACCACCAGCTGTTACTGAAGTCAGTGGTTAGTCTTTTAGTGACTCCAATGATTTTGTACATTTTAAAGAAGATTGAATCAGTCTTAATCACTATGATTATGTTGCCACTATATTTAGGGACCTTAATCCTTTCTGTGCAAACATTTAAATTGGTTTCAAGAATTCAAAAGGGGTGAAACATCTGTTAAAAACAAACAGAGAAGCAGATGATGTCCACAGTAGTGTTATACAGGGTAAGCATAAAAGAATGTTCTGATTTCAACATCACTAGGATGTACATACACTTGTTTGCAAACTAAGTGCAATCAAATCCAAATTTGTGAAGGTTTCCTTCATATGGGCCATTCATGTTTCTGGTTCACATTAGCATTTCTTGGAGACAGAATAGGAAAAAATGCAATGCCACTCAGAGTCATTTGCTGTGTGACGATGTTTACATTCCATTTATATCCAGAGATCTCTTGGACCCCTGCAACTGCATTACTCAGGCTGCAATGTAAGTCATTGCTGATATACTGCAGTGTGTGCAAAACAAACTGGGCACAGGTAGATGTGTGATCAAAGATGCCCACATCCAGGGGCTTAAAGATATTGATACAAACTTTGACAATAGTTTGAGGTAGTACAGTGTAATTAACTTGGAATTAAACATAACAGGAATAAAGTAAATCAAAACATTCTTTAATGTTGATCCTTTACATAGCATCAGTAATGAAAGTAACACAATTTAAGAGTATTTATTGCATTAATGAAGAGAAGTATTGGCAGAGAATGAGTAAGGCACTCAACTGAAATAGTTCATATAAGTTCATGTTAAAGATAAGTGTGTAAAACACTTGCCACTGTAAGTGTTAAGTTAATAAGTATGTAAAACACTAGGATGAAGGATCAAAACAAAAAGTAGAATAAGTAAAATTGTTAATTGAAACACTGCACAGTGAAGCTAATCATATATTAAGATCATTGTGTCAGATTGAATTAACACTCTTTGTTCGCATCATCAGCCCTATTATCAACTAGAGGATAAACCATTATGCTGTGGGGATGCATAATCTGCTCTGTTGGAGATGTGATGAATTTGAAGTTTATATTTTTATCACCCAAGTGTTGAAATTCATTAAATTGTCTTTGTACTTGTAAACGTAGATTTTCTCCCATATTGCTAATTCTGTAGGTCCTATCACTGATTTTAATAATTTTGTTTTTTTTTTTTTTCAATATGTGGTGGTTTTCTGTCCAGAAATGCAATGCCACTGTTGATTTCTCTTACTGCTTGTATTTTATGTTTCTGAAATGTTCTTTTAATCGTGTGCCTCTTTGTTTTTCCAATGTAGATTTTTTACACCCTGCACAACTTATTTTATAAGTACGTGCTTTTTTCTATTGTGGAATACTGTCATTAACATTATTAATCAGGAGATTTGTAACATTAAATCTGTTTACAGGTGCTAATTGATATTAAAATCTTTAAGAATATTCTGACTCTTTTTTTGTAGCACATGGATGACATGTGAATTTTTTAAAAATTAGTTTTCTGTTTTTGTTGAAAGTGTTGTGGCTTCTTTGATAAGTTTTTGCATCTTGAATTTCTGTACTTTTTGTGTACTAGTTCTTTGTTGTAACCATTTTGATCACTGTTCTTTCTATTTGTTTGTATTCTTTAAGATATTCTTCTTTGCTAATTTTAAGACTAACTATGTGTTAAGTTGTTGATAACTGCATGTTTGTGCATCGTGTGGTTAACCTTATGACATCACTGAATTCCTCTCTACTTCACATAAGCATAGTGACTTACTCCGGTCTGTATGCAGTTGTGTTTCAGCAACACAATGGAACTTTCAGTTCCAAGTTGTAACCTCCTTTAAGGATAAGCAAGTGGAGCTAATGGAATGCTTCAAATTGATTGAAGAAGAAGATGAAATGAGTAAGGCACAGGTGTTCCTACTGAGTATGGAAGCTAATTAGTGACACACATAATAAAGTAATATGTTAATGATATGAATTCTTGATTTTTCAGGCACCTTATTTCTGTAAGTAATCTCTGTCAAGTGAATACATAGTTAAAATATGTAAATCTTTACAGATATTTGTGACTATGTAATGCTCTGTTCCTAACCCTGATGTCTATGGGGTGTTACTGTATATTGCTCTAAAGAAAGATATTTAATGAGTAACTTATTTAATATGTAACATAAAAATCTTAAAGCACCTGGTCTCACCAGCAGTAAAGGTCATGAGCCGCCTGATAATTTGTATGAGTTGAAACTGAAAAATTTTGACTTCACTTGTTTATATGTAGTACGTGTTTTACAAACCATTGTCTGTATCCTCAAATCCCTGTAGAATCAATTTTAATGATAATTGTTGATAAATCATAAAATTATCAGCAATGAAGAGAGACTGCTAACTGATAGTAGAAGAGAAATGTGCACATTAAAAATATATTAATGAGAAGAGTAATAAAAATAATGCCAACTTAATAGTGCATGCATCCAGAACATATTTAAGAACTGAATGAAGAAGAATCCATACTTGAATATAAGTGCATGTGGTGTAAATATAAATAGACTACTAATCCTTCAAAAAAGTTGTTTGAGAAGCATATATAAGGTAGACAGGAGAGTATCATGTAGAAGTACTTTTAAGGAATCTAAAATGTTAACTATAATATCATTATAAGTGTTAAAGGTAATTCTATTTGCTGTTAACAATGGCAAGACATCAACAAGGACTGTCACAACTATAGCACTCAGACTCAGAACAAGTATTATTGTCTAAATAATGTAAACAAAAAGCTACTGAAAGAGATCCAAGAGTTATTGGTAAAATTTTGTGTAATAAACTGACAGTAACAATTTAAATTTAAAGAGGAAAAAAACCTCAAACCGGATTGAAAAACATCTTGATAGATAAATGTGTGTATAGAATAAATGAATTGTAAATATGTATATAAAATATAAGTTGAATATAATTGTTTATAGTATAAATGAAAATACCTTTTGTTATATTAGATAAATGTGCCTCTTGTATTTAATTGTTTGGATTAGCAATGTATTTTATTATTAATGTATTTTCTGGCAATGACTGAAATTCAAGTGTAGAATCTATATTCTGGATTAAAATAATAATAACAATAATAATAATCATTATCATCATCACCACCACCACCAGCATCATCATCATCATCATCATTTCAGAAAATTTGGCATACTTAAGCCAGTAAATTTGTGATGTTTGTTTTACAGAGTCGGTGGCAGGAATGGCTGTTGCTTTTCAATCTGGATCAGTCCTTGGGCCCCAACTGGGACTTATATCTCATCACAACTTTAGTTGGACTTTTGGGCATTGTTGTCTACTTCCGCAGGCCTCAACCACATTGAAGCAAGCATAAAATGATTTTCCTCTAGGAATGCATCACATCTTTCCATTGGAATTAAAAATAAAATTGTGAGACTGACAGGCTTTTGTGTAGAATGAAATCAGGATCTCTGTAAGAAATAAATTTTGGTAAATGATTGGAGAGAATTCTTTATTGATAAGGAAAAGTTAAAATACAAAAATTGCAGGTACTAATTTCTATTACCAAAATTGTTGGTAAACCTGTTTTAATGTTTCTAAATTTGTTATATAAGACTTTCTAAAAATAATAGTGTATTAGAGTATGAGTGCTTGTTATTTTTTTTCGTTTGTTGTAGGATTTTTGTTTTTTCTGTTAAATCTTGAAAATTGAATTTAAAATTTGTTTCATAAAATTTTGAAACATATTGTTTTAGTGTTATTTGTTCTTTTAGGTTTAATTCTTCTAGAGTGATTCACAATGCTGTTTTATGATCTTATTTTTTTATAAATCAGGTGCATTGTGCTTCTGATTACGATCATCATTGTCAGTGATATCGTCTGTGGTGCCTCTGTAGTAAAAACAGGCGTTAAATACTATTAAAAAAATGAAAGAAAAAATAGCGATAAAATAATTTACAGATTCCGAAGACTAAACTAAATGTTTAGTATAGCGGTACAGACAGCAAATGTTATATAAAAATTAAATCATGCTTGTAGATTAAGCAGTTCCTGTGTGTATGGGTGTTTTTTTATTTATTTTTACTTATTTATTTTTTTTTTATGTTAGGTTGAGAGATTTAAAGAAATTATGGCAAGTTGTTGCCCCAAATAAAAGAAGAAATTTTATAAAATGAAGGAATTTCATTTTTACTTCTTTTTTGTATTAAATTGATTCTTAATGCCCAGGTTTTTTTTTTTTTTTTTTTTTTTTTAATAATTATTCTCCTTAAAGAATGAAATTACTGCAATCATAACGGAAAAGTAAGAGAGAAATAATTTGCTGCAGGCCAATACTAATCATAGGGTTGCCAACTTTTTCAATACCCCAATAGGAACATCAAAGATTTGATCCAATTTATTAATATTTTGCTATATACTATGCAGTAAACTCCTGTTAATAATACAGTTTAAGAAATATGTACAGCAGACGTAACATAAACATAGCTTTAACGTATACTTTAGTTTAAACATTTGTCAAACATTAAGCAGTTTTTAGACTGACAAACCTAAATAATCACACCATCATTGTATTCAGCCCTTTGGTTTATACTAAAGATTATTATTATTATTATTATTATTATTATTATTATTATTATTGTTATTTTTTTTTTTTTTTTTTTTTTTTTTTTTTTTTTTTTTTTTTTTTTTTTAAATTTCAAAAAATTCTTGGCATGTATAATTGTAGCAGCTGATATCTGCTTACTGGCTGTAACAGAACAACTAGTAACCCTTCTTTTTTTCTCATTGCTTTCAGCCCATGCCCAAATGAAAATTCTCTTTTACAGCTTATACAGAGTGTAACAATAAGGTATGGCCAAACTTTCAGAACATATTCCTCATAGGTAGAAGTTATATGGACTTGATTCTGGAAACCTTTTATTTCCAGGTTAGAACTCTTTTTCTATAACTCTTCATATACATTAATCATGGGAAGCGCACAGGAACAGAACGTACCAGCATAGCACATCAAACTCTTCCTTATATGAAATGTTCAAAATGCCCTCTTAGTTAATGTCTGATTATGTAATATGTTGATACTTTTCTTGTATTACCTAATAATGTTAATAAACGTTGTCCTGCAATTATATTAGCTGCTAGGGGTATGACTAAAGTTCCTGGTCAAATGATGTTTCTAATTATTTCAATACATACTATGAAAGGTGCTGTAATTTTTAGGTTCAATGCCAGTGTTTTATATTTCATTTGAACAAAGGTATGCAACTCACTTCATTGCACTGATAGAAGTGTAGTAATGTGGTGAACTTGGCAAGCATATAACTGTTTACTAGTGTTCATCAAGGACTTGATTTCCGGTACAGTGCAATGTGAATGCAGAGTTGGTAGTAGCTCATTTGATGTATGAATTAACACACAGTAAAGTCTCTACCTGTTCTGCTAGAAGATGTGCCTTTACCAGTGTGACAAAACATCTACTTCATGCATAGTGGAGCTCATTTCAGTATTAATGTCCATTGGTTTTTAAATAACAGATTTCATGACAGATAGAGATGAACCAGTTCCCTAACCTCTACACTTTCTGGAACTAAACCCGCAATACTTTTATTTGAAAGTACAAATTGCAGAGAGTGTTTATGCCCGTATTGTGGAAGGCTACTAAACAATCTCAGTTCTCCAAGGATACATCAGTGCATCCAGGACTCAACACTATGGCAGGTTGATGCATGTATCAATGCTAGTGGAGGGCATTTTGAACATTTCATGCAAGAAAGAGTAGCCTTACTCTTTATAATCAACACCATAAAAGTTTTAAGTCATATCAAACACACAAATTAAAAATACTAAATAGTATTATTGTCATTTAAAATGAGTGAGTAAATTAATTTATTTCAGCAAACAACATTGCAATTAAATTTACATAAAGAAGTAAATATAGCAGTACCAAAACTAAGGTTCTCCCATGCCTTAACCTTAAAGAAGCCTTAAAATAAATTACCATTTTGACAACTCTGTGTGCCCTCAAGCTCCTTCCTTATACTTCTCCTGCACTTATCCCTTACTTTTTCTAAGAATTCCCCAATCTTGTTTATTTTCTCTACCCTCATGTCTGATAACATTTTAATTGGACTATATTTTGTTCTTGTTTTTATCCCAGATACTATTCATTCATCATTTTACCGTTTCACATTCTATTAGTGGAACACACTCCCATTTTCCCCACACATAATATACCCTTCTTTAAAATTTATTGTACTTCTTTTAGAAATAACACCCCTATAAGCATCCATGAAAGACCTATTCTTCAGAATTGATCACAATTATCTATATAGTTCTCCTGTCCTCAATTTCTTTGAACTATTTTATATAAGTCTAAAGAACTTTTATCCTCTAAACTAGCCCAAATCTCTTGCTTCTCTATATCTTCTACTTGCTGTCTCACTTCTTTCCAAAATCCACTGATATTACCTTTACCTGGTCACCATATATCCCCCATTCCAATTTCTTCTAATACTTTCCCCACCTTCCCAAACCAATTCTCTCTTCCCAGTACATCTCTTTGGTATGTAAGACATTCTTTTAGTACATTGTTATTATCTAATTTGAGACATCTGTGCCAATATTTCATATTTGATATCTGTGCCAGATTTTCTCCGCTATTATACCTTTCCTTCCTACTCTTCCTAGTTCTGAAAAAATTCTATGTACCACATCAATTTTTGTTCACTCTTTTGACACACTCCCATGTTTCTACTGCATACATCATCTTTGACTCATCCACAGCCTCATATAGTCTTTCTAGTCATTTCATTGGCAATGTAAGAACTTACTTGTCATTTAGAAGCATATAAATGATAATACAAATTCACTTTCATATATTATATTTTCTACAAATGCATACTTTTCAAATATGTAAATAATAATAATAATAATAATAATAATATTTTTATTTTAAAACCTATTTTCATTGTTGCAGGATATTTGTCTTGGTAGTTGTGCCATTGCACATGTCATGACTTCCTGTTCAGTAATTTGCAGTTTAAGATACATTACTCAATGAGTGTTACTCATTTTTATAGTATCTTATTCAGTACTTCAGGGACTGATAAATGTTAATGGAATTTTAACTAATGAATGGTAAATAAATATGAGCAATGTAGAATGTGGGATTTTTGGCACCAATTAGAGCCCATACCTGTTAATTTTTGAATCCATCAAATACTGAAAATCCTATACAATATGATATGGTTGGCAACCCTAGCCATGTCGGTCCTGGTGGTGTAGTGGTAACCATACTTGCCTTGTAAACCCAAGATCACAGGTTCAATCCTGGCCAGGGTTGATGAATTTTTTCAGGCATAAAAATCCTAAGTATGGCTTCCTTCTGAAGGGATGTAAAACCATGGGTCCCGCGTCACAGATATACAGCATGAAAAAGAACCTCAAGCGTTAAAGAAGAGGCCTTTGAGCAAAATTGATTGGTCATTTCACACCCTGAATTGAATGGAATGCTGATGACCTGAGATGTTAAAGAGCATCCATAAATAAACCAAATCAATAACCACCCTAGCCATTACTCAATTAGTAGAATTAAAATATTTGAAAGCTGTTTATTCTTGTATAAACACTAATGATGAATGCATTTTAGTTGTGCATTGCTGGCTATTATGCACTACATGCTTTTCACTGCAGTAATGTTGAAAATAAAAAAATGTACGTGATATATCACTCCAGATCACTTGTTCAATGAACATTACACATCTGCATTCAGTAGCACACACCTTAAGGCAGACTATATGAAGATGGGGTGATGGTGATGATGGAGTAGTTATGAAATAAGGGGTACCTGCCACAAATTGTTCATGTTGCCAATAAGATCAAATGGAGATTATTCTGGTAGAATGCAAATAGTCTGACTATTCAGACTTTTAATATAAATTTGTCAATATACAAAAAACCACTGCAAGAAATGCAGAAACTTAAGGAAAATCATATAAGCATCTCTGTAAGAAGATTAAACTTAGTTGCAGTTTTTCTAACAACAGTTGTGTTGATAACATAATATTATTCTGCTTTATGGGTCATAAGCCAGAATACAGCATGGAGAAAGTCTTTTTCCAAATGATATCAAAAAAATGTAAATAAAGCAAATTGGAGCTTACGATAGATAAAGTATACCACAGATGTCTTTAAAAGTTACTAGTTTGCAAGAAGTTCTGGGCAAAGTGCATTGGATAGGGAAAGTAAGACTACATGCATTTCAACTGTATTGGAAAGGGGCAGGTAAGGGTTTTATAAGAATCAGAATTCCATAATTGCATAGATTCCCTATTGCAAATGATTGCAGAAGTTAAAATTATATATATGTTCCTGGATCTTGTGTAAATACAAGGTGTCCAGCTTAAAGTACCCTTAAAATAAATGTATAAGATGGGAAATATGTACATCAAAGAGAAATAAATTGCTATGGCACGAACTTGTGAAAAGTAGTTCTGAGGTATGATTCCTGAGAGGACTGTACTCCCTGACTTGAGATTTTCTCCAGGTTTCCTGTTATAAATAGCAAATGTGGGGAGGCACCCTAAATCTGGAGTATTTCTTTCCTTAAAAAAAAAACTAAATAATTTCCCAATTTATTATTCCAGCTTAGCAGTGTCCATTGCCTCTGATGCTTTGGCAGTTAAAGCAGTATTAAACACTAAAAGAGAGAGAGAGAGAGAGAGAGAGTAATAATGTACATAAGTAGGGTTCATCTTGCAATTTATGTAACAAAGATGGTTCACATGGAGCTGTAACCAAAATTGAACACTTAAAATTGCAATAAAATGGTAGTTTATAGGTCTAATGAAAAGCTTGGTTAATTAAACTGTCATACTTTTCTGATATCTACAATTATAATTTTCAGTAATTTCATTAGTTATTTGTAGTATGGCAGGTTGGGAATATCCAGGTGTTCTTGAGCAATGGTGGCATTTTGAATTACAAGGCAGATTTGGCACTTCAAACCATTGAGGGCAACAACCATGTTTCATGCTCTTTAAGAACCCACAAGAAGAAGTCTTAAAGGTGTCAGATCTGTAACCTTTGCAGCCAAGCAGTTGATTTTGATCCTCTGCTATCCATTTCCTTAGAAATTGTAATTAATAAGATTGCTTACCTGGCGTGCAAAGTGAAAAGAACCATCTTGCTGATAAATGGTTCCAGCAGGAAACTGTGGCACAACATACAACCTAAGCATGTTGTGTAGCTAGGTCCTGCCAATCACAGTAGATTCAACCAAAAATTGGCCTATTGCATGATCATTCATTTAGCCTCATTAGGCAATTTTTAGTGAATTAAGTTCATGCTCAAATATATGCAGGTTCCTGCTTCCCCAGATTTTCCAGTTCTGTCTGTTGACTTTTTCTGATACATAGAAATTTGACAACGGAAATAGTACAGATATAAGTGCCAATTTTTCATAGAACACTTAGCAGTTTTTGGCAACAATTTTCCTGTTTGCTTGAACTTTGCATCCCAGGCCATTATTTTCTTAGTCAGGAATGTATGTCTGATGGTTGTGTTTTCAATGAAATGGCATTTATACTTGCTTAACATATTTAAATATGCTAATTAAAGAGTACGTGAGATTTGCTCCTCAAGCATTCACTTGGCTGCAGCTTTACAGAATGAACAGTTTGTTATTTTTTAATCCAAATCTGGGTACATTTATTTCTTAATGGTGTATACATTTCTAGTCCTATATATTTCTTGTATTTATATTTTAAGTTGGATATTGTGTATTTTGTAATACAACTTGTTTGTAACAGAAAAAAATGCAGTTCAGAATTTCTTAATATTATAGGAAGAAATAAAGTACTGTTCTCTAAAGACTGCTGCTTTACTGCAGTACAGCTTTGTTCATAGTATAATGTAATTTATAGCAGTGTTTGGGCCTTGTGTAATAGGTGTGTACAGTGTGATTCTTTTGATACTAAGACTGCAGAAAATATTAGTATGCTAAAGATAATGCGTTGGATTTAAATTAACATGTCTGCACATATATATCTTGCTTAATTAGAGACACGCTGATATTAATGGTGTTGGAATTGTCACCATTGTCTAGGCAGAGCCAAATTTATTACTATATGTTTTCATAAGTGACTAGCAAAGGTCCTCAGTGATTGCACTAACTTCAAATTGAATGTTTCATTTTGTGCATCATGTGTGATTTGTTGGCATACAATATTCTTTTTAAGCCACTTCATAGAAAAAAAGGTCAGAAAAGTTTCCAAAAAAGTTTTGAATAATCATGAATCACATTAGTATGTCCTGTTATCTTATCAAACGAACTTGATATGTGTATCATTTAACATATCTCACGAACTCCAAATGTGTTCTTGAATCATTCACATAATATCACTCTCTCTTGTGCATCCAGCAGCTTTAATTCCTGTAATAAGCTTTCATTTTTATCTTTGCAATTCTGTAACAATGCAAACTTCTCCTGAGAAATTTTGATGAATGCTCTAATCATTACTAGAATGCTTCCAGACTTCTCTCAATCTTTTCACAAGTTTGCACTTTTGCTTTGCAGCTGGCTTGCTGTCCTGATTTTTCCTTCCCTTCTCAATGTTTAAAGTATTTTCTGACACATGCTAGAACATCCTGAGGTATTAATCTATTATGGAGCCTTGTACCAAAAGAATGGAAACTGAACTGCAATTATCAGTATAATGTAGGAGTACCTTTGAATGCATTTAAAAACTTTCACATGTCATTGAACAAGAAAATATTATAACTTGTTTGAGCATTTTTGCAATTTTGGGATCACGTGGAAAGCTTTTAGTTTCAGCTCATCTATGTATCTTAATTATATTTTAACATTTTCTCAAAATACTCTTCCTGAATCACTAATATATAATGTCTTATTCTTTAGCAGCACTTCTGGAAGCACTGGTGCCACTGACTTTTTTTTAATCCCCTGAAATCACTCTCGGTATGCTGCAACAGCTTTTTCTGGCAAAATTAGTTTTTCCTTCACAATAGAAAACAAGGATGTTACAAGGTGTTAGGTTTGAGCTATAGGAAGAATGGGTAAATAGTTGAACAGGAACTGCTATGGAAATGTGAAAATCACATTATTATGTAAAAGAAGGCATTATCAGTATGGAGTAAAGTTTCCCTCAGGCCTGTTCTTGGTTGGTTGTTTAATTTTTCTAAAGATTGGAGAAAATCAAATACATAGTATACTAATTTTCTGTCACTATCCATTGATTTTCAATTGGTACAGTTACATGAATCTATATGAATGATTATACTAAGTAACCATTTCTAAAAAAGAAAATCCTTTTCTTCCCTATGCTTCTTGGCCCACTGGAGGACTGTTGTTGGAAAATTCCATATGGGCATTTTGTTTCAGAGTCAAATTGGTAAATGCAGTTTCATCACCTGAAGCAACTAAAACATTCCAACACTCACTGTTTTCAAAGTGCTGAAGAATTTCACAGTACCATTCCACCCAATTCAAAATTATGTGGACTTCTGTGAGACTATGTGGCAACTAACAGAAAGCAAACTTTCCTCACAAAAATACAGAGTGTTTCTTATATTGCCAGGCTGCAGATTGCATGTATGCATGCTCTGCGCACTGTCTGTTATACTGGGGGATAAATGAGGATTCTGTGTGCTCCAATATCTATTGTTCTGTCAGGCAACATGGCCCTTTAAATGAAACCTGCCTCATCTGAGAAAATTATTAAATGTGGGTCAACAGTACCGTCAACAATATTTTGTAAAATCCAGTTACAGATATTTAATCATTTTTCATCATCTCAAGCTGGTAATTCATGAGCTGTAGTCACTCTGTAGGGTTTTAATTTTAAAAGTTTAGTAGTTCTATGAGCAGAGGTTTTGAAACACTCACTTACTGTGCAACATGTCATAGAGAATTCTTTGGAAAGCATTCAAATTATGCACCAGTTTCGTCAATTTTTTCTTCCATTAGAATATTTCTTTTTTGCTTCTTAGGTTTAACAATCCCATTGTCCTAAACTTATTAACTAGACATCTAACAGTTTCTATATCTGGAACTGGAATACCATGAAATTTCTCCTGAAATTGTCTACACACCTGTCTACATGATTTGGTTTTTATATACATATCATACAAAAAAAATTCTTTGTTCAAATGTGAATTTTTTGGTATGCATTTCAGTGGACTAATAATAATGTTGACTATTATGAATTACATGACTAATGTAATTCACATACAACACAGATGTCTTGAATATACTTTCATTTTTGAGATTCACAATGAACAAACTCCAGTCTTTACAGCTGGAGCAGAAGGCAGCAACTGACACAGTATAACACAACTTTTAAATGTAGTCCTGAGCGGGTCATTCACCACTAGTGCAAGCAATGTGTGATCTGTGCCCAGCTATAAATGGAAAGCATGGTATATTAGCATCAAGAAGCTGCCCAATCCAATCTTTAGGAGTGATTCATTGTTTTTATAGGTGATTTGGCAATCTTCCATTACTGATGTGTCTGCAGCTTCAATGTTTTCTGCAGCATGGATACCTGCTCTCCTCATTTTTAATGAATGTTTGGCTACTTTTGAATTACCTAAATCTATTTACGCATTCACATATTTAAATACTGTTCCAGGTCACAGAAATTAGATTTAAATGGCTCCAGAGAGTTGTGGAAAGCATGTTCATATAAAGTCAACATAAAAGTAAACTGATGAAGATTTTTACTCAAATTTTGCATGCAAAGAAGGGCATTATTGACATACAGCGTATATACATCTAATATAGTTTAGTATGGTACACCTTGAAGCAATCCAGAAAATGAAAAGATACCATAGATTTTTTGTAATGCCAGGCGTTTCCATTTTGCTCCTCTGCTGTATTTGTCACATGTCTTTAGTTACATTTTTCTTTTCATTGGTAAGAGGGATATGCATGAGAAAATGCATCCAACTTTTGCCTTGCAGACACAAAGGTATGGAACTGGCAGAAGATCACCTTTGGACAGAGTACTCTGGTTTTTCTGCAAGCTTAAGCAACTATTGCGGAATGTTTACTCTGAAAAATAGGATTTTATCCCTTCCTGTGATTTTGCAAAGAACATGTAGATATCTAAAAAATGGATAAATATTTTGCTGTATTCATTGCTACTCAAACACACAGGTTTGTTATCTGTGTCCAAGGTGTTTGTCCTTTCTTTCTTTAGAATTTTGCAATGCATTATGTCGGCTGTTTGTGTTTGGAGAAAATAAAATTTCCCTCAATTTCAAACTTGCCATGTTTCTCATTCTCCATGATAAAACTGTTGGGTTAAATATATTACATGAAGAGAAATCAATCTTTCTTATTCATAGTTTAACTGATGAGAGTTGGGGACTCCAGACACCATGAGATTCTGTCCTTTTATCTGGTCAAACAATACTACATCTGCCTGTATGGAGCAGCACAGCACTATAAGCTCAGTTCTTTATATGATTTAAAGGCCCATAGATACTGGGCAAACATATCTTGACATATGATTCAAATGGGTTAAAAAGGTTATATGGGAAAGAGCAAGGACCCTAAGTGTTCATGACAAGTGATTTTGATTGATTTAATCCTACTTTAAAATCATAGAAATTCGTTGTAAAGAAATGCTCTCTTCCTAGCTCCAATTTTGTTAATGCACTAACCATTGCCTGCAAATGTTTTAATCATCACTATGAGAGAAGAGTGAGTGGGATAGCTGGTAACCATTAATGAATGGCTCTATTTTTTGGCATATTTGTATTTTTTCATCAAGACACTTATAGTTTTTAAGAGTCTAAATTTTTTTGCGCCCCTCATTTTTATAAATGTCTATTGTCTCTATAATTGTACATAGGTAAAGTTGATTATTTGACATATTCTGTTTAAGAACTGTGATAGACTATCCACTGTAACATATGATCTGCTTGTGTGTGTATATGCCACCTTTCTTGTTTCTTTAATGGCACAAATAGTATAGTAGAAACTTTAAAGTTTTATGTAACAAGGAAACAGAACTGAACCAATATTGAAAGGTAATGATTATATATTTTTATTGTGTTTATCACTTTCTGCTTTATCTTTGTATTTTTAGCATTTTGCATTGACAATGATGTTCAGCTTTGAATATTTATAAGTTTGGCTAGGATATCAGCATAAAAAGGATTGCAGCTTATTACTCCTATTCAAAGAATGATGCAGATATAAATATGTCAAGAATCATGGATTGATTTTTAATTTCATTATGCACTGTAAATGGTTTTATATCCTTTATATTTTTAATAGAGGAAACAAGTTCTAGGATGGGATGTGAAAATTTTTGAAAGCTGAGCAGTGTAAAGGCAGACTTTCTATTTCAGTTTTGCCTTGCTAATTACTTCATTCTCACCTTCCACTTACCACAAAGTACTCTGCCAACTGGTGAATGACTTCAAACTATCAACATAAGTACCAACAGTTTCTAGCATTCAACTATATTCAGACATAAATAGCAAAAAACTGCCATCAGTTTTAATGGGTTATGTTGGCCTTATAAAAGAGTTTAATGGACAAGTTAAAATTTTGCAGGTGTATGGATTATCTTATTTTTTACACATTTCCTTTCCATCAGCAATATCACTTGTCTTTCTCCTTCACCTTCTGTTCATTTTAATTTCATGTTAGCTGGTGGATATCATTCCAGCAAAACCATCTTATAACTTTGCAGATCCCTATTCTTTGAACCCTAGTGCTTTGAGTGATCAACTTGGTAAGAGCCGGTAGGTATGGTTCAAGAGTGCCAACTGTCCTTGTTCCCCATAAACTAAAAGTAGAACTTTTTTGTTCTCTTGAGAGGATAAAGTTCATAACTGTATATGGGATCATTTCTGCATGCGAAATATTTCAAGCATGGCTAAGTCCACTATTTTCACTAGTAGTTTGTTTTTTATGAGAGTAATATAAGAATGGGCTTAAACATGGGTCAAAATTTATTATAAAATATAGGCATTAATTTTAAAAAAATGGCCAAATTGAGTCAGCCTATAGCAAATGGGTGAACAGAATAAAACAATGTAATTTTGCCTGATATATAATTCAAAAGACAATTTTATACACATTAAACTTAACTTACAGAAAAGTTTTTGGGTAATTTAAAAAGGAGTTTAAGACAGAGAAAATAAAATGTATTGGATAAAAATTCGAGTTTTTGATTGGAAATGCACTGGCAGCTTGTAATCTGAATTATTAATGAAGTTCTTTTATGGAGGAAAAAAGTACCAAACTTACCTATTTTTTTTGTTGATTACTTGGATTCTTCTTGAAGAGTGGAGAATTTTTCTGTGGTACTATATCATCATTTCTCATTGTTAATAAAATATAACTAATAACTATAAAATTTAATTTAAAAGAACATGAAACTCTTAACAACACACTATAATTATATTCATCAACACATGTAATTTATAATAGTAATGCAAAACCTGACACTACAATCACTCCACTCAAAATTATTTCACAGACTAGAGCAAAAATTGAAAGAAAATTTCCGAGAGCCAGGAATGCTCACAACTCCATAGCGGTTAGTTTCTTTCAAATCTGTAATTGAACCTAAAGAGGCTACACAGGTGTTGACAGGGGTGTTGAAACTCTAAATGACATTGCAGCTGAGTGGCATCATTACAGAACAGTTTACTATCTGGAGACAAACATGGCTTTAGAAGAATCACTTTACTGAATCAGCAATGTTCTGTTTTGTTTGTGAGTCCCTCAGAGTTATTGACGAAAAAGAACATATTTCAGCCATTTTCTTAGATCTGTCAAAAGCATTTGACACAATAGACCATAAAAAACTATTAGTAAAAATAGCAAAGCTTGAAATTATGTAGTACTTCAAGGTTCTATATTAGGTTCTATCCTTTTCTTGCTATTCATTAGTGTTAGTGACTTCAGTTTGGCATGCTATATGATAAGGGTACAAGCAGGACGTAGAAGGGCAGAGACTGTTCAGAGTGGCTTACTTCGTATATGTTCACTTCTTGTTGAGGTTTGGTATAATATTCTGGGGAGAATCAAGTGCAAGTAATGTGTGCTTCATAATACAAAAGAAAATAATTCAAGCCATGATAGGAGCTAGTCCAAGAACAACATGTAAAGCACTTTTTAAAAAATTAGGCATTCTTCCTCTTCCTTGTATCTACATATTTGAAACAATAATGTTTATCTGCAACAATATAGATTCACCCTTCAGTAAGAATGAACACAAATCGAGACAAAACTCAAACCTCCATGTATATAAACATATACTTCCTTATATCAATGAAGTATATTGCATTCTAGCACAAATATATACAATAACCTTCTGAACTGTGTAAAGGAAATATAACAAGATAAAAGTTTCAAACTATCCTTAAAGGCACATGTAGTTAACCACTGCTTATACTCCATTCAAGATTCCCTTGTAATAAATGATAGCTAATAACAGCACTATGTCCTAGTAGTGTGAGATAGTGTGAATGACTATTTATTTCATCTGCGTACTTACCTTGATATGATGGAATTGTATCATGTTTTTTACTTTTGATATTCTTGTAAATAGTTCAGTATTTTATTAAGATGTGTCCAACATAATTGTACTACTAAGTACTAAAGTGATCAATTGGATCAATAAACTACAACTACCACCTTGCAGAAAGCCCTCATGGTGACAGGTATATATAAGCAGCTACTTTTGAGGGTGAAAATCAGAGCATTACAGCCATGACCAGTCTCTACTTTCACTTCCCTGATGCTTGAGCATTCTAAACCCAGTGATTGGGGCCTGAGCTGGTGGAATGCAAATTATGAATGTGCAAGAATAATGCAAAATAAATTAATACAAAATTATTGAACAATTACAAAGTAGCGGGTGAAGTGGCACTGATAGCTTTACCTGAATAGTCACCTCTTTTGGTAGAGACAGGACCACTATATAGACAGTTGCATTTCAACCTTTCTCACTGTATGAGTTTTTATCTGCAATGAAACTTTTGATAATTTGCATTGTCAAGGAACAGTGATGCAAATAAAGCACCCTCTGTTCTTCTGAATATTTTCAAGACAAAAGATAATTTCAAAATAAAGTGAAATCAAAAGTTAACATGTTTCATTTCTTATTATGTTCTTAACATTTTTGTTACATTTTGCATTTTAAGACCCAGTTTAACATGTGCTTTCCTTTGGTGATAAATATTAATTTGTTCAAATGAAATAATTAAAATAATCCTTGCCTTTGATGTTCTTGAGAAGGTAAATGCAATTATTTATTTTTTTTTATTCTAACAATAGATGAAGTTGCATTTCAAATGTTTACTTTTACACATTCTTCTACTTTGCGGAGTAGGCCTTGTGACTTTTTCTTACATTAAAATCTTTTCAACCCACATCTCTGTAGCTTGTACCAAGGTAGATTAATAGTTTAGAACAAGTTTTGATAGATGGTTATTTGCCAATCACATGTTTAAACCAGTTTATTTTCTATTCTGTTTTCTTGATTAGATCAAATATGTTAAATTGCTGTAGGATCTCTGTATCTCATCTGGTCTCTGAGGGAATATTCTGCTAAGGTTAAGGGATCCTGTCTCTGCTGAGGTTTTTTCTTCTCTCCTTTAAGTCACCGAACTTTCTGTTTCATATGTCTATATGGTATTGCAATGATTTTATAACATCAAATTTTGGTACTATGCTTTGTTTAATTCTGTAACATTGTTCTTATAGTACTTCACACGTACACACATGCACGCATTGAAATTTGTGCAGCTTCATGATATCTTTTTCATATAAGAGAGTAAGGGGTATAACAGTGGAATCAGTTAAAGTTTGAAATTTGGTCTATAATCATTCCATTAATTACGTTCTTGGATCTTTAGTGATGTTTTCTCTGAAGTTAAGTGTATATATTTTAAAGTACATTCTCATAACATCATATTAAGTTAATTTATTGTCATTTGTAAATTATTTTTTGAATCTGCCAGAACTATTGATCATTCACAAACAGAATAGTATCTAATGTAAGATATATTTTTTAAAACTGTTTTTAACTTCAAGTGCCATTATAAAACAGCTGTGCTAATATAAATGTTAAGAAGTACCAGGAATAAAGGACATCTTTGTCTTATCTCTTGCTTTATAATTATATAGGTGTTAAATTTTTTTTCATTGACAATTTTTATTAATATTTCTCTATTTCATTACAGACTTTGTACACTTTTAGTAGATGTTTAGAGGATCCTTTAGTTCTCATAGTTTTCCACAAAACTATCAAAATACATTTCATAATCTATGAAGTAATGGGTGCAAGTAAATGAACTCTTTTAATGTAAGAAAATAATCTAAAATGGAGTGTCCCTTTCTAAAACTATATTGTAGTTCTAGGAGGATGTTTGCACATATATTAATCTGACATGGTATAATTTTAGAGCATATGCTATGTACTGCATTGAGATTATTTATTTCTTAATAGTTGTGACATTCATTTAGGCTTCCTTTTCTAAAAATTTCCACTATTAATCCTTTCTGCCATTCATTTGTATCTTTTATGTTTGCCACAAGTATTATAAAGTTGCAATAGCTATGTATTTTTACTTAGGGAGCATTTTTTATTAATTCAGCACTAATATTTTGTTTGAGAGGTTTTTAAGTTTTTAAATTAATTTATTACTTCTTAACTCTTTCATTGTTATTGGCCAATTTTGATTTCTATTTTTGTCTCATTTGGGTATGTACGCAGTTTCTTATATAATAAAAAATAAATTAATATTTATTTTTTTTTTAAATAGTGGGGATTTTTACAGTAAAATATAGTATAAGGAACCATGCTGCAACAGCCCTTGAAACATGTCTAAGTATGTGGAACAAAACTAGTGAAATTTGAGTGATTTCTTCATAAATAATTTGTTATATTAAACTGATATTTATTCTTGTTGTAGCTTTTTCTCTATATATTTAGTTCTTACATTGCTTTATATGCTACAGTTTGTGAACATTGTATACAATATTCTACTTAGTAAGAACTAGTATAGCCATAAGCCATTAATGTTTGAATACTGGTATAATCTTTATCAGAATCTCACACAGCCACTATTACTTTTCCAATTAGAAGATCTATCTGCATGTGAAAGTATCTGAAGTTAGTTGATTTTTGAAGCTTCTCACAAAGTATATCCCCAACTAAACCTGGAACTTCTCCTTTTTTCTGCTTTATATCATTCAATAATTTTAATAGTTCATATACCTACTTCAACATTCCAAGCAAGTAATCAGTTGAACAAGAAATGTAAAATAAGAATAATTTTGACAATGTCATTTGTGATCATAGGACCTTGAAGTAATTCTTTCATCAACAAGGTGCTAACAGCATATTTATTCAAAGTAAAGATGACTTCCCATAGTTTAGCCAAGTGCCCCAGCAACTCAAGACTGGTTCTGGTGATAGTGGAATATCTGGTAGCTTTTCATGGAACAATTACATTCTGGTTGGTGTCTTAACAAATACTTTCTTTATGAGAAAATTGGCTTGTTGACTTAAATGAATGCTTGGCATATCTACTTTATCAGACAATTACTGTGGATGCTAAGCAAATAATGTTTACAAGAGATGGATAGAACACTTTCAACAGCTTTGCTGCTGCAGCCATAAATTGCATCAATATAAAAAAAGCATTGCTTTATTTTTGTTGAAAGAATTGCTGAAGAGAAATTTAAGCCTACTGTGCACAAAGACAGCAATGGTTTCTTGGTTACTTTTTGGTGGTTGTTGGCTGCCATTGGTGGAAGGATTTAATTTATCAATTAAGGTGCCAGTACCTTCCAAGTTTACTAGTCATTTCGTTAATTGAAATTCCTAAATATAATTCTCCTAGATTCTCATATATCTTATTCATTCCATCTTCATAGGCCTGAATCGGACATTTCTTGCTAAACTAACACTCGGAAGGGATGCTGCTATGCATGTGTTTTTGTAAATAATTCTTGAAAAAGGGATTTTCTATTTGCTGATACTGTAGTCTTACAAAAGTAGAGAGAAACATCCCTTTCATTTACTGCTATGTTGCACTAAATGCAACTTTTTGTTTTATCTGGGGGGTGGGGAGCAGGTAATCAATGGTGTTTTTATTAATTCAACAGCCTTTAATCATGAAAGACAGTAATAATTAAATTATAACATTTATATCTTTCAAGAGAAAGCAGGAAAAAACTTTACTGCTGGGTAAGCATAGTATTTCAGCATGTAAAATTGTGACACTTTGTAAAATAATATTCCAAAAACACAGTATATACATGATTTAGAAACAGCAGCGAAAGAAAACTTTGTTGAAATAGCATAACAATTATACAAAAATTGATTTCTCACTGTCATCAGTGGTTTGAACTAAAAAAGGAAATTATTTGAATATTGAGTTTTGCCTTTTTATTTGGAATACCCAAGTGCATTGTTTAATGATTATTCCTAGATTGCTCTTAGGCATGGATTTTAAAAGTTTTTTACCTAAATTCTGAGGATTGCTTTGTTCAGATGTCATATTAGCTCTATATCTGTCTTAGAGGATATATAGTAACTGTAAACATTTACCTTGATTTCAATATGTTTTAAATTTTTACTAATCTATTTCAGCAGAGAGCTAAAATATTAAAGAAGAATTTTAGTCAATGTATCAACAGCAAATCATTCGATAATATCTGTCTATTAAAAATTACATTTCTATATATTTTTTTGGATGTCTTGATACAACTGCAAGAAATTGGAATATATGATAATTTGTGAAAAAATTGCTCATGTGGACTAGTAGTTTTTTTAAATTAGACTCTTATCCTTTCAAGAAAAGTATAGAGGTATAAAGTCCTTTGTTTTCAGATATATTATTGCATCGAATTGCCATTCAGAAATGGAATATGGGAGTCGGGCCTTGCTTGTGCTACATGTTACATAGCATAATATTTTTATGTGATTTTTATGCTGATATCCTTTGCATGTTCTATTAAATTTTCAGGAAATATGTTAAAGTTATTAGGATTATTTTGAAACTTGAAACACTTTGGGCCATGACATAAATTAATATGTGAAGTCATTGCTCCAAAGTATGGCAGGTTTGAAGTTCCAACCCTTCACTAATGGATTATAGATGATTATTTTTATATAATAAAACCTTGTGCTTTGATTCCAAAATATACCAAAAGCTGCTGTTTATTATGAATTTCTTACCAAGAGTTATGGTAATGGTAGGAACTGCCAATGAAATACTGTCATGCAAATGGACTTTCTCAAAGAACTAAACTAAAATATAAATCCTATATTTGTGCAACTGTATCCTATTGTACAAAGATTGGTTTTGTCTTCAGTTAGTCTTGAAGCTATACAGTATAAATTTATTCTGATAGATTTGTTTCAATATTTTGCTTTGTTCGTTTTTGATTTCCTCATCTTTACCAAACAACTTTTCCAGTTGTTAATTATTCTGTAAAGAGATAAAATAAAATATTAAATATGTTCATGACTAAATTAAATGTTGTTAATTTCCTTTTGGTGTTTTTTTATTTATTATAATAAAGCTACCTTGCAATGCCCACCTCATGCACTTGATTACATTATCTGTCTGCATGTAAATTAGAAATCGGAAGAAATAAATTCATTCATTCAGTACTGTATTACCATACTAACTACCTTATTTTGATGCTTTTGACATATAACAAATTGTCAGTTGGCAAAGTTAAATCCGCATTTGAAACAGTTGGAATGGTTTATTTTGTAAAGTTTTCCTTCACCCTGAAAAAGCAAATGTCAGATAACTTTAGGTACATATGAATGAGCTCTGTGCTCATGTGTGCCTTATTAATTTCAGTGTGTAGAGTCAGAATGGGAAATTTTCTTTCAGCTTAAATCTGAATTGAAATAGAAATAGGATATTATCACATATATATTTTTTATCATATAACATGCACATAAACAACATGAATTAGTATATCAATTGCATGGTCTTTAAAAATTCACCATTGCACACCTACTAAGAAGCATTTCAAACTTTCAATTGTGCGATGCTTCTTTCGGACACTCACCTCTTACCATTCACCAGAATCAGTAGGCCAGTAAGTTAAAATTAAAGCTAACAATGAAAATGATATTGAATATGTTAAGTGTGGTGGACATTTGTAACAGTGATGTTTAATACAATAATGAATTTAATATAGTTGAGTCAAATTTGTACATCATATACTTATAAATGTAAAGGTTAAATCACTTAAATAATAAATGATGTTTACGGAATTTGGGAATCCACACAGTGAAACTTTTGTTAATCTTTTTTGATTTAAAGTAAAACACTAAAAATCATGTCGTCACATTAAAACTCTCTTTAAGTTTCACAAACACAAACAAAAATTTGTGTGTTTGTGAAACTTAAAGAGAGTTTTAATGTGACGACATGATTTTTAGTGTTTTACTTTAAATCAAAAAAGATTAATAAATGATGTGTTACAAATTCAACTAACTATGTTAAATTCATTATGAATTTGAATACATTAACCTTACTATGGTCATTCACCTATTGCCAACCAAGTTAAATAAGATACAGGAGCTTCCCAAATATGTCCTTACCATTATATAGGGCTTTGCATATCTGCGGCAAACTGGCCATACCTGTACTCTGACTTTGCTTCTTAAAACTGTGTATAAAATCTTACCTTATAGCAAATGCTGAAAATATACTCCCTCAAATAAGCACATTGTACTGGTAAACATATTTTGATTGACACAATTTAGCTTGAACACTGTAATGTTTCTGATTTCATTTCATATTTTTTCCTCGTGTTCTTCCATATGTGCGGATATGTTTTGTACCCTTTGTCCTTCAGGCTACCGCACAAATAAAAAAATAAAAGCCATAGACTGTTATATCTGGAGAGCAAGAGCACTATCACTCTTAATTTCAAACAGTTCCCCCTAATTATGTAATGAATCCTCTGATGTATGAGTAGTAACGAAATTACATTGAAACCACCCATATGGTTTCTCATTCTCCATCAGCTCATTAAAAAATCATTTTGATATCTCTATCCATTTACTGTGCAATGGTAAAAAATCGGACCGAATATACGTCTTGTGCTAATCCCACATCAAACACCAATAATTTTCTTATCATAATAAGGGTTTCTTGTATACAATTTGGATTTTCAGAACTCAATATGGGTGTTCACGGGACAGTTTTGGAGGAACAATGCCTTATCTGAAAGAACACAAACTATGGGTCGATTAACCCTTCCATCTCTGATGAAAGAAACCACTCATAATTATGCAAATATGCTAAGGGATCGCCCTGTCGTTGACCATGTGTACACTTGCAAGGTTTGAGTTTCTGGCCTAACCATTTTCTAGGTATTATAAAGACAAAAAATATATTTCACTTTTCAATATAGTTGCCCTTTATTGCAATACACTTATCTTATTTTTGAATTAACATTTCAATCCCTCCCCCCCAAAATAGAAGTCTTGTCTGCAAAATGGGCATAAACACCATCCATCACTTCTTCGTCACACCTAAATTTCCTTCTTCAAAGGTCCTCCTTGAGTTTTGAGAAGAGGAAATAGTCACTGACAGATATATTTGGGGTTTAGAGTGGATGGTCGATCTCCTTGAAGTCACATATCTTCACAGCTTCCTTTAAAAGAAGACTGTGTGCACAGGCGCGCTGTCGTAAAGAAGGCACACACTACCACTCAGCTTTCCTAGCCTTTTCTCTTTGATGGAAGCACGTAGTCTATGTAGTAGGCCAGCATAGTACTCCCCATTTACTATGGTGTTCCTCTCCTTAAAGTCAATGAAGAGTATTCCTTCACAGTCCCAAAAATTGTAGCCATGTTCTTCTTGACTGAGAGTGACCTTGGCCCTTAGAGGCGGTGCATCACCAGATTACGCCACTTCATTGATTCTAATTTGGACAAGGGATCATAGTAGAGGACCATAGTTTATCTCTTGTAACAATGGTTTGCAGATCTTCTCTCATGGCCACGGCAGAGCTTCAAAAATGCCTGACAACAGATGACTTGTTGCTGCTTTTGAACTGAGGAAAGAAGTCTAGGTACTGATTTTGCACTAACCTTATTCATGAACATTTAAATGTTCATGAATAATTCGAAAGACTGTTGTTTTAGAGGGCCCAACCTTGCTGCTATTTCTGTAACTTTAAGCGGTCAGTTTTCCATAATTTCCTCCTTCTACAAGAGCAATGTTTTCAGGAGTGAGCACCTTCAAGGGCCGACCTGCACGCTCTTCCTCTTCAGTTCTTTCTTTACCCATTCGAAAAAGTATAGCGGATAGAATATGGGGCGGATGCATCCCCATACACTACGTCCAATTGCTTTTTAATTGCATTTGGAGTAAGTTCTTTTATGAAGAACTTAATAACAGCTCGATACTCCATTTTGAACATGTCACAATCTTCTACACATAGCCTTCTTTATGCAGATATATCTGATCAACTGAACACAGCGGAGCGGAAGTTACAACTGCGATTATTTACTTAACAGATAAGATATGACACTAGATAAGGGTTTTGTAAAGGCGATAATCCTTATCGGCGAGGCCGGAAAGTTATGGACCCATCCTCATATCCTATATAGGTCTTACGACCGAGCTCGGCAGTTTACAGCTTCAGACTGAATCGCTTCGCCCTGTTACTGCACTGTGCTGGCGCTGTTACTCGTCCTTCTCCATCCGCGAATTCTTGAACGGCATTTCATGCTCCATGACCTGAAAAACAATAACGACAGAGGTGTAGCACTTTTGTTAAGTTATAGCATGTCAAGTAGATACATGAACTAATATGATGAGTTGATGACACATTCCCGAGACATGGAATTTGCAACGAGCGGAAAGTTTCTTTAACTATTTGTGCTTCCGCGTTGTAGGGAGCATTTTACGGCTAATGAGCCTGTATCCCTGGAGCCAGACCGTGCTACGGGCTCCCATAAACACACCTGGCAACACACACACATATCAAGATCAACTATATTTACCAGACCCCAGTGGTCCTGCTACTGCCAAAAGCAAATACCTAACTTTTACTCAGTCTTATGTTCACAAGTTAACATTATTTATCATTAAAACTATTTCGATAGTTTCTTAGAACCTGAAATTGTTTGCAAACAACATCTCTTATATGTAAACGAAATATAAAATAATACGAATTAAAATTTCTCTACAGGTAAGCACACCTCTTTATAAAATACACGAACTTCCAAATAACTGGACACCTTAAAACTAATCGTAGTTGCGACAGCATCATATTTATCATCGTCTATTTTAAGCAAAAGGACATAGTCTTTCCTGGTAATACTTATAACCAGGCGTATCTGTCTTGTCATAACTTAATTTGCAAAGAAGTCGAAACATAATAACCTGCTCACACAATTCATTAAAGCTCTCTTCATCTCGCTCCAAAACCCGATTCATTCGTTCTTCCGGAACTTCCTTTTTCATCAAACCTCACTGTCACATAAGATAGCAGATTAAGAAAAATTGCATGTGGATAAAATATCCTTCCTTACCACAAATTTTAGTAAGAAATGTTTTAACACACACTACAGTTCCACTATTATCTTCAAAACTTTCGCACGGTGTATTCTCTTTATCCACTCCTTCCTTAATTACTGGTATTTAGGAAATGTAAATATAGTATTATGCTGTACAGTGCCATAATAAAGATATACAAGAGCAACCCATGTTGTACTAAATACTTTCTATTTCACAAGTTCCTGGTATGCTTTCACTAAATCAATATTAACTTAGTAATTAGCTAAAGAACTACACCGTTGTTTATTTACAGCTATTAAATCTGAAAATAGCTGCAACGAACCAAATAAACTCATGCGTTTAATAACAGCAACACGAACCATTTTACTATGAGTGTACCTGTCTTTGCATAATCTCGCAAGCGAGTCGAACGCGTTATAACACCAGGCTCACTAAAACTCTCATCATTTCGATCCAAAACCCGCTATAATCCCCCCCCCCCGGTTTTTTCCTGTCTTTGCTAACCCACACCGTTACTTAAGATGGTTGATTAGTGAAATTTGCTGGAAAAATGTCCTTCCTAACCACCAAATTTGACACAGAGTTAATATACACTACAGTTACATCATTAACTTCAAAATTTGCACTATGTATACTCTTTATGGACTCCTCCTTTAATTACTGCTATTTAGGAAATGTAAATTTGGTGTTATTCGTACACTCCTATTATAAATAAATACAAGAGCAACCTAACACTTTCCATTAAACAAGTTCCTGGTGTTTTATTTTATTTATGGACGCTCTTTAACATCTCAGGTCATCAGCGTGTTCCTGGTGTGATTTCACTATATCAGCATTAGCTTAATAATAATAATAAAAAAAAAAGTAACCGCTACTTTTGATTTACTTCCACTATAATAAACAAAATAACAGCAAATTAATAACGTGATGAAATTAATACACGGACCACATATTCCACCATTTTGTCCACTACCTAGCAAATGTAGTGGATTGTGCACATATATACATGAACATCATGCGCGGAAGGGTATAAATACTATGAACATGACAATTATTAAGATAAATCAATTTGAAAATAGCGATGTTGCATGTCAGAATTATCATACATACTCTATAGTGTAGAAATGGAAACAGAATTAATACAAATGGAAATAGAGATAGAAATAAAATAGCTATAAAAGGATACCAGGAACTGGATAAATATATCTTAAGTGAGCAACCCGAAAGAGCGTCAGCAGTAGTAGGTGTATTTATTCACAAAAAAGTAAAAGTGTAAATAAATATAAAGGTACATTTTATAGATCAAAGAATAAAATTAATTTAGAAAGAAGTTATTTAATAATAACAGAAGTTTAAAGCAGGGGGAACCAGAAGAGACAGATAAATATATAAAGGTGCTAGAAGTCATGTACAAATAAATAATATTTATTACTTTTTCTAATTGTAACAGGTGACTTAAAAATGTAATGTATTATAATCTCGTTGTTTTATTGTTATTTGTGGTACTATATATAGACTTTATTATTACTATTATTGATGTTTTTTTTCTAATGTGTATTAGAATTATAAACAACGAAAACAAAAACTATTCAGAGAAGCGGCAACTTGTAAAATACGCGTCTCAATATTTTAAATCCAAAATTACAAATTTAACTCTTGAGTGTATTAACGATCACTTATTTTCGTATGCCTCATTATAATGAAGGAAGCGTAAGCTTAATAAAACAATAAAACATCGTGTAACAGATTGGTTTTTGTTTGTGGCAAAAAATGTTTGGTTTGCATCGTACTTTTTTGCAGTTAAGTGTACAAATTGAGCTGCTATTGTAATTTCTTTACTACCATAAACATGCTCCGACCTACACTTCATTTCCGATATTGCAACTCAATCAGGAAAGTTCTTTGCAGGTAAATTACCATTAAAATGTTTTATTACAACGAACGTATATAACAAATGAGATTATTTTCGAGTTTTGATTTTTTCATATTTGAATTTCTACACCAATATGATATTTAAACCATATAAATAAAGATTCTCTGAAATGAAGCCATCAAACGTTGTAGTAAATGGATTCTCATATGCACACAACGCGGCAGAATAGTTTTAAATAGAACAGTGCTATGATAGTGTAAGATTAATAAATTATTAACATTTGACATGATAAAAATGTCATAACTTCTTAATTTAATAAAATGCGATAAGCGTAATAATACATTCATACAAGACTAGAACGCAAGTCAAGTTTTTCCAAATTAATAAGACAACTCATGGTAATGTGTGACAAAATTAACTTGAAATGGAATGACTCGTTTTGTAATAAGGAACAACATATTGCAGCCAGAAAGGCTGGAAAAAAAAAAAAAAAAAAAAAAAAAAATTCTCGTGGTTATGGATGTCTTGCTGGGGTACTTGGAACTACTGGCTAGTAACCTCCACCCTCCCTCTTTTACTTATTGTTTTTTTTTTCTTCAATACTACGGGAATTTGGAGTAGATTAAGGAAGGAGTGGCGTGAGATGGGCGACGTATTGCATTTGCGCTCTCTTAGTATAACGAAAAATGAAGGGCTGTCAGTTATTAACTCGGAGCGAGATGATGGGGTGCCGGGAGTCATGCATGGCCGTGGCCTACATGGTTCCCCGGGGGATGAAAGGAAATTATGTAGGGAGTAATACAGGGAGCTACTTTAATCACTTTTTTTTTTTTTTAAAGTATCGTTGGTGTTTGTTGGTCGTAGACGGTGTTTTTGGCGTCTGGCTGGGTATGTGTTTCTTGCTCTGTCATGATGGCGGAGGTTCTGGTGCAGGCAGCCTTTTGGCCTCGCGCCATCGACTATCCAGCCGTTGGTGCAATCAGGGAGGCGATGTGAAACTCGATTTCGCTGGCCTTGGCATTGAGTTCTAAAGCGAGAGATTTGCTGGAAGTTTGGAGTAGATCCATTTGGTCGTAAAATTGCTTGGAGCCCTTGAGGTTGTGTTGTGGACAGCTGTTTTTTGAGACGTGATGTGATACTCGGTGTGTGCTAATTCTAGAGAGTGTAGGTCGGAAGGTTTCTTGTAGTGATTCAGTGAGATAAGGTGTCGCATCTGTTGTGTCTGTTGATGTCTAGTCTTGTTAAAATGGCTTATGCTGTTTCCGAAGAAGATTTTATGTTCTGGGTTCTCTGCGTCAATTTGTCTGCGGCTCTGGAGTTGGAGGAGTAAAGATCGGTGAAGGCTTCTTCCACTAAGGTGTATGGTGGGGTGTTGAAATGCTGTTCGGAGTTGGGCGAAGCGGTGGATTACGACATCTTGTAGCTGGGTTATATCAGTCCAGTTAGGTGACCATAGCACGTGGATGATGCTGAACATCATCTGGAGATCGGTTGTCTCTGAGACATGTGACAGAAGTGGTGAGGAGTGGCTGTGTTATTGGATGAGGTGCCGGGGGTGCTGACAGTGCTGCCTGTAAAAGAGTTGGGCTGGTTCCTGGGTTGGAGCGGACACGAGACCTGGCCGATAAAATGACTGCTGTCACACTACGGCAGAACTATTTACTGGCGCCCAGTTATTGTTCCACAGTAGCTAACCGCACCTGCGTTTTACCTGTATAGCTGGTATATCTTCCTGATTTGTTTGTTAATGTCTTGCGAGGAATGATAGCTTTTCATTGGGTTAGAATGCTGTTAGTTCCCTTAAGGACTGATCCAGAGCTTCCATCGTTAAAATTGAACTCTCGAAAATATTGAAATGAACGCTTCCATACGATGCCCCAAGGACATTTGCGATGTAGTAAACTCGTGTCATTCACTGAGGCTACCAACGTGGGTTTGAACCCGGCCAGGATCGGTGGATTTTTTCGGGCGTAAAAATCCTAAGTATGGCTTCCTTCGGAAGGGAAGTAAAGCCGTGGGTCCCGTGTCGTACATTTACGGCACGAAAAAGAACCTCAAGCCTGAAAGAGAGGACTCTGAGCAAAATTTGTCGGCCGTTTCACGCCTTGAGTTGAATGGGACGCTGATGACCTGAGATGTTAAAGAGCGTCTTTAAATAAACCAAGCAATCAATCACCGAGGCTACGATGTTTACAACTTCATTCCGCATAACTGGCATGTTTATTTCACAAAAACAAGCCAATGTTAGTGTTGGCAACAATCGGCAACAATTAAATTATTATTGAGGTTGTACTGACAGCAATCAGTAACAATTGAATGTAATTTGGAGCTCTCCCGCAGGAAACATGCCATAATCCGTAAATATTTAGTCTTAAAATGTGATCACAAAAGTAATTAACGATTGAAATGTTGCATTCAGGGGCGGCCCGTCAATAAGGGCCAGGTGGGTATCCCCCTAAAGAAAATGCCTTAATTATTTACCATTTTCTGTTCTCCTGGACAACTTTTAAAACCAAATAATAACAAAAACCAAACAAAATGCATGAAACAGCGATGTATAATTGATTATCTCTTAATTGTGTCTTATGCAATGAGTGTACTACTGTAGTAGAGGTAGCATGCGAGTCCTCCGTTAGCGAGGGAAGCTCATGAGACAGCCCGGAAAAATTTACGCTTTAAACTTATACCTTCATGGGCCAGCAAACAAGGACTTATAGTTGTCTTCCTCAAACATGGGTTAGCCTTTCTCCTGCTTATTTCTGCGTTCTCTTGCGTCAGTAGGAAGACGGTCCATGGCCAGCGCTCGGTATTCTCTCTTTTCTTAGAACCTGAAGTTGAGGGGTTACTGACAACAGACACAACTGACTACAATAATTGTTTTTGTACTTTGTTAGAAATTGAGTGGTTTCCTCAATGTTTGTCAGTAGAAAGTTTAGTTGCACAGTGTTAAAAATTAAGTTACAATAAAGTTCACGTTTTATTGCAGATTCCATTTTCGTGTACAACAGAAGTTCAATTGTTAAAGTGAAACGATTTGGACCTCATCAACCGAATGCTATAAGAGCTTATTCGGCAAGACGGCACAAAATTAAGAAGGTTATTTTATGTTTAAAAAAAATGGCTGACAGCATGTGAAGCGAGAAGCGTATCTTGTCTAAAGGAATGAGATTAGAAAAGAAATACAAAGTGCAAATTTCGACAAAATAATGGATATTATATGCATGTCGCAATTTGTTGTGAATTTAGATACATCAGAGCGTAAATCGTTTAAGATGCACAAAATTCATTGCTGTTTCTGAATTGACTGCAGAAGACTTAAAGTGTACTTTAACACTGAATTAGAACAGTTCCATATAAACCAGAAGTTTAAAGCACAAACGCATTATGGCGCTGTACTTATGACAGAATGTTGGGGAGGAGTATAAGTTTGATAAAAGAGACCTCCCCCCATGCCATTTGGGTTGTCGTGTAGTTATGACCCTGGCTCACCCTTCTACAGGATTCACTGACTGTAGTTAAATATTATCGCACTATAATATCATGTTTCCTAAGTGATACTTTATCTCTGTAAATATATAAAATATTGTGTATGCCTTAAATAATTCTTTCCTACGTTTCAGGAAATCGCCTCAGAGCTTCCCTAGTTTAATGCAGAGTTACAGCAACAAAAGCTCTTGCAAAGGGTAATGTATTACTTTTTTGTCTTTTCTTTCTTGTTTCTGTATCGTGTTCGGAAGAAAGTAGAGGCAGTCATGCTCCAAGAGGCCACACACTGCAGTCACACTTCAGCGATGGACATCCTTGTTCGGAATAATCGGCAAATAGAAACCAGACAATTTAATGTCTCTGTCGGTATTGCCAGCAATGGGAATATTCAAAGATGTAGGCATGTAACAGCGTGTCGGCCCCTCTCTCCTGCATGGCACAACACGCGTATGGTGTCTATAGTGTGCATATTGCTGACTCTCTGCTGACCGCTACCAAAGATAAAGGCATTGCTGCTCTCTCTTCAGAGTGCAGTCTTTTACAACTGTGTCAATGTAACTGGCTAAATCCTGTCCGAGTTAGCGCTTTTTTGAGTTCATAGAGTCCCCGGGTGATGTGTGTCGTAAAGAGAAGACGTTAACATTTATATATTCTCGGAGCTGCTTGAGTTCCAGTCCCGAGCGACAACGGAAAGAGGGGATCTGCTCACACGACGGGACAGCGTAATAGACATTTTCCTCTGTTTGCGCAGCCGTTTGAAAAATTTTAAAATTAATTTTTTGTTAAAGGTAATGTAACCTATGTGTTGTCCTCCGTAACTTTCTGGCTGCAATATGTTGTTCCTTATTAATAAACTAAGTTTTAATCCTAGAAACCGGCGTACCCAATGGTTTGCTGGGACTCGCTACGGCCTGACGGCATACGTTCACCCTTTCCTAAATATAAATTAATAAGGCAGGAAAAAACTCATAAATATCAGTTTATAGCGCAATGTGTGCGTGGCACTATGTTAGCGAATTAATCATTGTAATGGTGGAGATCTCCTTTAACTGCGACAGAAAAAAAAAAAAACATCATTATATAAGGATTCGAAACTATTACCTTTTCATCTATAGCATGAGGCTCTAACCGTCTGAGCTATCATGCCTTGGTGCTTGAGAGCCTTATTATCTAAATATATCTCTGAAAGTTACACTATCTTCGGCCTTATCCGCTGTCGCTCGGCAGTGGCTTAGTACTGGAGCTCTAGCAGCACCGAAGCTCCGAGAATTTTTCTATGGTTAAGGAAAAGTCAAAATTGCTATAAATGTACCACTCTGTAAAGAGGTCAGTAACGGTTCCCTCAAGTTTAGCAAGCTGTTATTATTTAACGTTATTTTTCGTGCATTTTCCTACAGTGTTTTTGTTTTCATTGTAGTCACTAGCGTTCCCTGTAATGGAAAGGCTTGGGATTTTGTAAGTTGTTAGGTTAATCAATCTTGTTTCGTACGTAGGCGATAGTGAAATGTTTTCAAACAAACATGATTATTCCTACTTCGTCAAAATCTTCAAGTGTTCTGAAAGGTTTCTTAGAAGCCAAGCGCGGTAAACAGTATATAATGTAGCGTAATGCTTTAAGTTGGAGCGGTAATTAATGGGAGGGGTGTGACGTCATCTACCACCACCACGATATGCACGGCTAGCTCACAGTTTGTTATTATAGCTGGATTTTTCAGATTGATACTTCTGGGGTGAAAGCAGTGTGAATTTAAGTAAGTGAAAATCGCATTGGATAGTAATCTACGACATTTTTAATGTCTTGTCATTAACACACAACTGTACACTTTTAATAAAATGAACTCCCAGAATGTTATTAGATATAGAATGAATACGAGACAGATGTGATGGAATTTGCATTTCTCTTTCAACAAACGTGTTTAGGTGGCAATGTTCCTGTCGTAGTTGATAATACCGACAATAATATGCTTGATTTATTCGATACTTAATGTAAATTCTCTTTTTATTACTATAGATATTTAACATAACTTATTTTATCTCTGTCCTGGTATAAATCATATAATATATTCCTATACGAATACTAATTCCAACTCGTGACTCTTATTATTCACCACGACTAATATCTGTAACTTATCTCCACGAAATATAAATCGCAACTTCTCCCTATGTAATATGAAATGTAACTTCTCTTTATGCAGTACATTTACAATGGACTGTAATAATACTGTTCATTACAATGAATTACTTTCAACATAGTAATAACTAAACGAAAAACATTCGTTCACTTCTATTGAATCTTAACAAAATTGTCTCGTGTTTCATTCTTGGTACACATTAGTAATGTTGTTATGTTTGCCATTGGTTGATACTACAATGTTCTTTATTTATAGTTAATCTATTCATATTCTTGGCTATGTGTGCGGTCCTTTGAACCATTACATTTATATTATTGAGTATTGTCTTTAAGGCCAACAAACAAACATCAAGACAAAAATATAAGAGCCCTTATCTGATACACGAAATCTAAAATTACTAGATTTTTTTACGATTTAAAACGTATTACCAACGAATATTTGCTATTTGAATTGAAAATTAAAGCCTTTCTCTAACATAAAATTATGTGCAAATGAACTTAATAAATTTATATGATTAAAACATATTATCAAGGAATGTTTGGAGCTTTATATAGAATATTATAGCCTTTATCTTACGCAAATGAACTTCTTAAATTAACATAGCTAAATAACCATTATGATCAAATGTTTGGGGCTTTATATTGGACATTGTAGCCTTTACCTAATATGAAAACATATGAAAACGAACTTATTAAATTAATGTAATAAATAACTGCTACCAATGAGTGTTTAGGGTCTTAAATACTCCTGCCGGCCGTGAAGCTGGCACGGATATTCTTTTGGCACTAGTTGGTGCCTTCTTAAATCTTTTACCCAACTCGGGGAGCGGTTGCTCATCATTACTGTCAAAGACGCGAAAAGAAGTCACTAAATGTTGGTAGGCTGTCTCCCCCATCTCTTACAGCTTGCACCTTCCTCCCTCCTCTAAACGATGCATTCTTGAGAGGGATTTACTTTGACGTCATGGCGACAGTGCTAAGATGGCTGAAAGATGGACTTAAATGGATGAATATTTTCTAAAAGTTATTTACAGTTACACTCTCCTTTTAAGTGAGTTTCTATTTAAATATTTAATGAAGCTAAACTATATATTTCTCATCTTCTGGACCAACTTTTCCATAGGTTATGTCCCAGAAGCACAGGAAATTCGGTGTGATTAATAAGCACGCAGAAAATGTCGGTTAATTTGTATAAGCATAGTCTTGTTTAAAGAATGATATTCTACTGCTATCAGACATTTTTGAAAAGTTTTTAGTAAGGTAAAGTATCCAAATATGACCCTTGTTCCAACTGTCAATTCTTGGGCAATTACATTTAATGCAGTAACTTCTCATGAGATTTTTGGGGACCAGATGTGTGCATTAACGGCCATATTGCAGAAAAATCTGTAAAATGTTAATATCAGTTTCAAAAATTTCCTGAATAAATATTCAGCGAAAATCAACACAGTCCAGCAAGGATACAATGTTAAGAAAAGTCAGTAATATGAAGTTCTAATATTACATATTGCATTGCATTATCATAATTTTAAATACGTAATATTTAATTTTGTAAAAACTGTTTAATGAAAAATGTAATATTTTGTAGAAATGTTTAGAACTTGGTTTGTATGTTACACAATTGGTTTACAGAAGTTAATCTTAGACTGCTATTGGCGGAAGCTATTACACCACTCCTCGTAGAGTTTGTCTGCTGTTAAATCCTAAACTGTTATCGGCTGAAACTTAATTATTATTGGTGCAGTAAGACAGAAAAATTCTATTGCTAAATAATTGATCCCAAAGGGCGACTATAGACTACCATTCACCATCACCACATGTGAAATTTGTCTGTTGTTAAATCTTAACTACTACTGGCTGAAGCTAAAATATTATTATTGCAGTAAGACAGAGACTCTCTATCGCTCAATTTTCAAAGGTTCTGTTAAAAAAAAAAAAAACGTGACTACTAATTACACGGGCTTGGCCCGTCTTCTACAAGAGAAGGGAAATGATCAGCGGCGAGCGTTTTGAATTGTGACCTCCTAGTAATAGACACACGAGTCACTGTTTACTCCCAATTTCTGTAAACTCAATATGTAACTTCTCTGTTCTAGCGCTCTGTAATAACGTTCACAAAATCAACTTGCTGAGGAAGTGTTTAGTTTACGCAGCTCCAGCGTGACGAACTTTCAATATTTACAGTACTCCATGACAAACCAACAATAAAAATCAACTTAAAATCGCATCCTAGGTAATTTTTTTTTAAATAAATCAAATTAAAAACATCGCCATACAAAAGCACGTTTCTACAAAGTGTTGGAAATCTAGCTCAAAATTTTCCGACAGCTCAAGAAACGGTTTTGGCTTCCCAACAGGGAATTGACAGTTTCAAAAGCAGGTTTGTACGGTTAGGGAAGGGTAGTAGAAGAATTACTACAGATTGAAATTGATAAATAAAAGTGTAACGTGAAGGGTTTAAAGAAGATATATTTTGTTTGATTAATGAAAAAAATTCAGTTATTAGCATAAAATATGCCGGAAACCAATATTCATTTATTATGATTTTTGCTCATTTTTGGAATATTTTTATAGCAAAGAGCTATCATTGATTTGGGCATTGTTTTGGTTTGTTATTATGTATTTGGTATATTACTTCCTGCAAAATATTTCAGACACTAAACTTTATACATATTATTATAAAACAAATATAAATAACAGATTTTTGTGAGTGCCAAATGTTCTATACAATTCTAATTAGAGCGTGTATACTACACGCGAGGGTTGTCTTTTAACCTTTTACAAAAATTAGGAATGAAAAAAAACTTTTTTTTGAAACAAACTGTTTTATTGCTTTTCAAAATATTCGCCTTTAATATTTGTACACCTTTGTATGCTTTCAAACCGATTCTCGAAATATTTTCTCCACTCAAAGTTGGTATCTCAAAAATGTGGTTTTTAAAGGCTTCAACAGCTTCCTGGGGTGATGAACCTCAAGCCTGAAAAAAGAGGCCTCTGAACAAAATTTGTCGGCCGTTTCACGCCCTGATTTGAATGGAAAGCTGATACTCTGAGATGTTAAAGGGCGTCCATAAATGGGGGGGGGGAAGTGTTGAAAATTGCTGTCCACGCATTTTTGTTTGACACTCGGGAACAAAAAGTCGTTAGGCGATAAATCAGCTGAATACGAGCAATGTGACGTTAATTCGATGTTTTTTTTTTCTCCTTCAAATAATCAATTGTTTGACGTGCATTGTCATGATGAAGAATGATACGACGTTTTCGGTTGTTTTTCCTGATTTCGTCGATGACTTCTGGCAAACAAATTATTGTATGTCATTCAGCTTTAACTGTTCTTCGATCCTCTAAAGGAATGTTTGTGACATGCCCAGTACAACCGAAGAAACAAACGATCATTTTCTTGGAATTGCTTCTTAAACGAACAACTTTTGTGGAATTCAGTTCATCTTGAAACACCCAAACAGCGCATTGTTGATAGTTTCCTGTTCATATAAATATATCAAAGTTTCGTCATCTGTTACCATGTTGTATACGGTTTTTGCAGTTCCTCGCTGCAAATTTTTGAGCATTTCATAACACCAATTAACACGAGCAGTCCCCCCCCCCCCCTCCAGCTTTGGTCATATTATACGGAATCCAAAGGGAACAAATCTTTTTCACAGTTAAATGTTGATGCAAAATCGAGGAACTGCGTTCTTCGATATGTTTAAGGATGTCTCTATCTTACCGTGAGTCACATGTGATCATCTTCAATGTTATGCACAGCATCATTGTTTTTTGTTTTTGGAATGACTACCGACTTTGGTCGACCTTCACGAAATTCATCATTGTCGGACGCATGACCATGACAAAATTCTGCAAACCAATTATAAACTGTCTTTTCTGATGGTGCTTCATCTCCAAATATTGAACGAAGAGATTCTATGCATTACTGTGAGTTAGGCCTTTACTTAAAAAAAAAAAAAAAAAAAAAAAAAAAAAAAAAAAAAAAAAAAAACTTCACGTGAACCCCTCCCCCCTTTTTGGAAAAAAAATTCTTTATTTAAACGCTCACTGTAAATAAACTGCTCGGTCAATTTCTAAGCTGCAGCTGTTTTCACAATAGCAAATGTCAATTGTTTAGAAAATAGCTCAAAGCGCCACCTAGTGGTTGTGCAGCTTTATGTGCAACTAGGGCAGATCAGAAACATTAGTTTTTTTTTTTTATTTCTCCTCTCCTTCAACAGGAGGTCATAACATCAATCAGTAATTATTTAAAAGTTTTTCAAATTACAATGAATCCATGTGAGAGATTAAATATTAAAATATCAACATTTAAATCATATGAATATAGAACCTAATAGCAGCAATTCGCAACAAGAATTTTATAAAAAGAGATTCTTGTCTTTTGACCAAAATGTATTACAAAATTACATATTTCGTTTCTCAGTTTTGTATCGTCCATGCGTTACTGTATTCACTTCTTCCGTTCTTTTGACTTAACAGGGGTACCGAAGACAAACGTAAGGAGGTACTTATGGACATCAAATGTAAGAGTGCTATTATTACGGGAGGCACCAGTGGGATTGGTTTCGCGACTGCAAGCGAGCTTCTCTGTGCGCAGGCTGCAGTGAGTACCAACTATCCGCTCATACTAATTGTTTGTTTTATTGTGTAAACATTGTGCTGTTTTTGTGAGAAATGTTGTTTGTTGCCTGATGAAATAAACAGTTTTTTTTGTTTGTTTTCATATACGAGGGTGATTCCAAAAGTAACAGCAAACTAAATACATTTAACACTCCAGGCATTTCAAACTCCCGGGAAGTGAAGTGCATGCTTTGAGAAAGTTCTGACATATGCCGACAGATGGAATGACGTATTGAATATGAAACTAAATGACCGCGTCCCTAGATGTATGTATCGTAGAAGAACAGCGTGTAGTAATAAGATTTTTGTGTTCAGAGAGGGTAAATCGTCGACAACTCCATAGAAAGATGTTGGAAAGGTATGGAGATAGCTGCATTGGCGAGAGAAGAGTGTATGAGTGGGTAGATGTCTTTAAAAGTGGACGTACGTCTGTCACAGATGAACAACGCTCTGGTCGTCCCAGCACGGCCGTTGCGGATGAGAGTGCGGGACGCGCTGACGCCAGATTCGCTAGAACTGAGTATGAGTGTCGGATCCGCTCATACCGTTATTACGGAAGTTCTCAAGTACCACGGGGGTGTCTAGGATGCTCTCTAATGAACACAAGATGATGCGTGTTTAGACTCTCACACGTATCGTCACAGGAGATGCCTCAGAAAGCAAAAAGCAGTCTTCAGAATGGCGACACACGTCTTCTCCAGCCAAGAAGAAATCAAGTCTCAACCCTCTGCCGGAAAGGTCCTGTTCACCCTCTTCTGGGATATGAAGGGCCAATTTTTTTAGCACTATCAGCAAAAAGGTGAAACAGTAAATAGTGCCCGATACAGCGCCATGTTGGAGATAGAGCTAAAGCCAGCAACACGGAGCCGTCGCAGAGGACTTCCGTCCTCTGGCGCCCTTATTCTTCACGACAACGCGCGCTGCAACTCTTGACGTCATTCAGAGATTGAGATTTCACGTCTTGCAGCATCCCCAAACAGCCCTGATCTCGCTCTTCGGATTACCATGTGTTTGGACCCTTGAAGAAAGCTTTCAGAGGACGACGATTTGAAAGTGATGTTGAGGTTAAAGAAGCGGCGCATACTTGGTTGCAGGCACAACCAAAAACTTTTTACTCTGATGGAATGATAAAGTTGATGCAACCGTATGAGAAATGTATCGAAAAGGAGGGTAATTATGTTGAAAAATGATATCTTGTTTGTATCTGTAATTGAAAGTATACTTCGCAAAAATTAGTTCGCTGTTACTTTTTGAGTCGCCCTCGTAATATGTATTTTTAATATAATTGTTCAGCTTTTAAATACGTGGTACTCTTCTGCCAACACGCCGAACGGATGTCATCAGTAATTATATGCGATTTAATGGTTAGTTAAATTTCATCACACGAAGTACAGGAATTGATCAATCAGAAATATGCTGCTTCTGCATTTAGTTTATCATAATTATCTTAACCAGGGGCGTAGCGTCAATGGGTGCCACGATAAGGTGTATTACGAACAAAGCGTAAAGTTGTATTTTGTTACATTCTCCGATGTATGTATTTATTTCCGGAGTTAGGAGAACTTGTGAAACTCTTTGTAAGGACAAATAAATGGCGAGATTGGGCTAGGCGGCTAGGAGCGCTAGTGTTAGTTATAATCACTAGGATATGCGCGTTCTTTGATAATGCTATGATAAACTCCATTACTTTATACCAGGGATTCCTTTAACCACAGCTTTAACAGAATCGTGTTAAAACTGCTTTTAGCAGTGGGTTGTTTAAAACATTATTACAGAAGAATAATTTCTACTTTAAAACTCACAAAACCACAGTTTATAACAATTGAATAGGTCTGATAGCTAAAATTGAAAGATTGAAAGATATCTTTGTAATTGTATAATGTCACGCCAACAGCCAAGATCTTTCCAAACAGCGAATGAATGACAGAAATAAGTCTGAAGCCGTTAGCGTCTAATGTTACCTAGTGTTCAGCTTCTCAGGGTAAAGGAAAATCAGGAGAAACCTTACACAGGTAACATGTCCCGGATCCAGATAAACCCGGCAGTTGATAAACAGACAGGATGATATTATTATTATTATTATTATTATTATTATTATTATTATTATTATTATTATTCCCACTGGTTACACGAAAGAAAGACATTAAATAACAGGAACTTTATTCTATAGTGTATGCAGAACGAAAACTTTTATTTCGAGATACAAAATGGCTAAGTGGTTCATGACGATTGAATACTTGTTCTTGCGTAAAACATGAAAGAATTGCACATTGGAAGAGTTTCAGAGCGCTATTTATTTGTTTGCTTGTTTTTTGTTTTTATTTTTTTCCGTGATCAGAGGGGGTGAAACGTTCTGACCTCTACGGTAAAATCAAGATTCAGGAGACAATTGTTGGAGTCAGGGGAAAGTAAAAATGTTGACCTCGTAGCGCAGTTGATAGGGTTCCGAGTTCGATTACCGGCTGGACACAATATATTTTCTTTGATTAAGAAGGTTCCTTGCAAAGTTCAGAGTGTAAATGTGAAGCGTGCTTGTGTGTGCCGAACTTCAGGACGATTGTCATTGGGCAGATACATGAAGTACATATATCTAGTCATATATAGGATGTTTCCGAGCTGATGATACAAACTGCCAGGGATGATACAGAAGGGTAAATGTATCAATTTGAAGGGTTCCGGAAACGGCGGAGTCGAAAGTTATAAGCCAACATTGTTGTGGGATACCATGTAACAATGAAATACGAGAACATACGAAGTAAATCATGATGTATTTACATGCACTCGCTAGCAAGATCAACATGTACACGTGCATTAGGAGGGGTGGGGACAGGAAACTCCACTACTGCAATACAGATAGCGTGATTTGCATTGAACACGGTCAGTCCGTATGTGAACGTTGTGTTTGCCAGTTGCAGTGTACAGTCGATCAGTCCAGTTAAGTGAAGTATACGGTTGCGGAATATGTAGACATGCTTTTCGTGTACGGACAAGCCAATGGGAAGCTGACAGGTTGTATCGGTCAAGTATCTTGTAGGAGACACTCGACCCACACCATGTTTACATGACTGTCCCATCCGTTAAGGGAAACATAGCAAGGGTACCGCAATACAACGATAGAGGAGGAGAACAATGCAGTGTACGGACTGCCGTCAGGAAGAAGAAGCGACTTCAATCAGCACGTGAAATGTGTGTCGCTCACAGTGTGTGTGGAAAGTAACAGCAGCTACACCTCTACCATCATTAGAAGTGCATGCTTTGACTCCTGTTTCGTGTCACCTGATCTGACTCACTTTATTTCTTCTTGTGGGGTTATGTGAAAAATCTGAAGAGATTCTCGCTGCCTGTGACACCTGAACAAGTACAGCGGAACTTTGTGCGACGATGTCATGCCTGTATCAAAACTGAGGGACGTCACTTTGAACATCTCTTGTGAATGTAGCACATTGTGAAAGTTTTACAAACAAATAAAGATATTACATCTACACACAAAGCAGTTCGCTTATAGCTTTCGTCTCCGCTGTTTCTGGATCAGAGTTCCTGATCTCAAATTGATATATTTGCACTTCTCATATCCCTGAAAGTTTGTATCATTAGCTCGGAAACAACGTGTATATGTATTTGACTTTGGCACAACTACAAGCCACACATATGTGCCGCAAAGCAAATTAAAAACGAAGATAAAGTGTCAATAATTAACACCAAAGTGAAAGTTATGGTACACTGAGACAGTTGAATCATTTTGTTTATTTACGGACGCTCTTTAACATCTCAGGTCATCAACGTCCCAATCTATTCAGGGCGTGAAACGGCCGACAAATTTTGCTCAGAGGCCTCTTCTTTCATTCTTTTACGTGCTGTAAATGTACGACACGGCTTTACTTCTCTTCCGAAGAAAGGCATACTTAGGATTTTTACGCCCGAAAAAATCCATCGGTCCTGGCCGGGTTCGAACCCGCGATCTTGGATTTAGAAGGCAAGTACGGTTACCACTACACCACCAGAACCGACACTGAGACAGTGAAACAGCAGTTCAAGCAGTGAGTCCGTGACTACAAGAGAGTCACTGCTAATGAACTCGTATCTGTAAAACTTGAAGACAGTCTCGGTTGAGCGCATAATAGTATCTGTTATGATAACCTTGAGTGTGGGAAAGTGCGTCGCAAGTAGCTGTGAAGTAATCACTAAGCCTGCCTTGATTCTTTTCTTCGTTGAATTGTGACAGGAGACAAGTTCTGCATTACCAGAGAGTAAGAGACAATCGACGCTGTGGAAGTACTGTCGCCTGCGATCAAGATAAACGCAAGACACGGTTTTATTTAGATATGTTACACTGAAGATCTTTTGTGATGTCAATGGAGCTATTTTGGTACACTACAAGGAAAAGAGGTCACCTTTTGACTAGTGCTCAATACAAGGAATGTTGGTAAACAATTTTAACACTGTGACAGGATCGAAAGATAAGGATCTTCTCTCAAAATGAACATCGACAACATCCACTTGCGCATACATTAATTTACCTAAAATTTGAAATTTTGAAATATCCATCATGCAGTTCTGACTTGGAACTTTCACTTTCACTTCTTTTGGACCTTCGGAGTTAGAAGTTTGCAGAGGACAAGGAGGTGAGATGCAAATTTGGTTAAAGGCTCTACTTGGTAAGTTTTTTTTTTCTGATACGAGAGTTACCTTTTAAGTTTTTACAAACGACCACTAGGTGGCGCTATTGAGATATTACATTCCTATTTTGTAAATAATTTTCTATAGTGAAAATAATTCTAGCTAAGAAATTGGCAGAGTAGTTTGTTTAGAGTAAGCGTTTAAACAAAGCAATTTTGAGAAACAAGGGAAATTTCAAGTGAAGGTTTCCGTTGGATGATTTTTTACCATTTTAGTAAAGACCTAACTGAACAGCAAAGCATAGAATCGCTTCATTCAACTTTTGGTAATAGAGCACAACCAGAAAAGACTGTTTATAATTGATTTGCAAATTTTGTCGTGATCGTGCGTCCGTCAATGATGAATTTCGTGAAGGTCGACTAAAATTGGTTATTCCAAAAGCTTCAATGCTCTGCGCAGCATGATTAAAGAAGATCGGTATGTGACTTACATGAGATGGAGGCATCCTTAAGCATATCGAAGGCTGCAGTACATTCGATTTTGCATGAACAAAGAAGAAGAAGAAGAAGAAGAATGCTCGTGTTAATTGGTGTTATGCTCAAAAATTTCACCGAGAAACTACAAACGCTGCATGCAGATGACGAAACTTGTATATATTCGCATGAACAGAAACTAAGCAACATTCACTTTTTGGGTGTTCCAAGATGAACTGAATCCCACAAAAGTTGTTCGTTCAGTGACACTTCCAAGAAAATGATCGTTTGTTTCTTCGGTTGTACTGGACATGTCGCAACCATTCCTTTAGAGGATGGAAGAACAGTTAATACTGAATGGTATACAACAATTTGTTTGCCAGAAGTCATCGACGAAATCAGGAAAAACAACCGAATATGTCACATCATTCTTCATCATGACAATGCCAGCTCTCACACAGCACGTCAAACAATTGATTATTTGAAGGAGAAAAAACATAGAATTAATGTTTCATTACCCGCATTCAGCTGATTTATTGCCTAACGACTTCTTTTTGTTCCAGAATGTCAAACAAAAAATGCGTGGACAGCGATTTTTGCCACCTCAAGAAGCTGTTGAAGCCTTTGGAAACCATGTTTTTGAGATACCAACTTCAGAGTGGAAAAAACATTTCGAGAATTGGTTTGAAGGTGTACAAATGTGTACTTATATTGAAGGCGAATGTTTTGAAAAATAATAAAACAGTTTGTTCCAAAAATATTTTTATTTCCTAGTTTTTTGTAAAAACTTAAAAGGTAACCCTCATAAGTGTTTTCCGAAGCAGGGAAACTTGTCCAAAAATAAGAACGAACACTTTCTTTAAATACCCTTATAGAAACAATACAAATTTCTGTTATCTAATGACTTTTCCTCGTATTTAGGCTTTAATATTTTTAATAAGTAAATAAACCTTCGTGCTAAATAGGACATTTTTTAATCAATATCGACTTTGAAGTATCTTCATCCTTATTAAACTGCATCTAATTAACTTATCTTCTAAATAGGAAATAATAATCTGACATGTTTCAGCACGTGTTCTTATCTGGTACAGACATCGAGAAAGGTGAATGTGCCGAAGAGAAGCTTAACCAGAAATTCGGAGAAGACAAAGCTACTTTTATACCTGGCGACGTCAGAGATGATGAACATCTTAAAGGTGGTTTTCAAGACAATGCAAATTAAATCAGTTGGCTTTGGTAATGATTACCGTGTTGCATTTGTTTGGCTGATGCTAAGTTCTAGCATTGAAGCTATGTAGTGAATTTTAGAAAAAGGAGAGAGAAAAAAAAAACCAGCCACTAATGGGGGACTGGTTTAAAGGAGCACTATAGATGGGTTAAGAATGGATAGAAAGTGGGATGTACTATGTGTGGGAAATGGATAACGTGTTCCATCGTTTAATTAAATGTGAAGTGGTAAAAAAGTGGCGGGAAAATGGGACAATCTACAACACAGTGGCAATAAAAATGTTATCAGACATGTAGAGAAAAGCAACAAGATAAGGAAAGTACGGGACAAGTAGAGGAGAAGTATAAGGAAGCAGCTGGAGGGCAGACAGTGGCGAAAATCGTTAATTTGAGTTAGGGGTTCTTTGGCATGCAAATAACCAGGTGGTTAAGACATGAGATAAGCTTAGTTTTGGTAATGATAAATTTTTAGATTAATTTTGATAGTTAGATTTTTTTATTTTTATTTTATTTTTTATTATTATTATTATTATTATTATTTATTTATTATTTTTTTTTTTTTTTTTAGATATTATGTCTACTTGTTTAGGTGTAACTGAGCAATTCAGAAATATAGGAGTTATTAGTATAAAATTGCAGTTAATTGGTTATAAGTTATTTATAGTGTTACATTTTTCTTTTGGTTGGGTCGGAGCCTAGTCCCTGGATATTCCAGTAGGTAACTGCTGACGAACCGGGGACTGGGGAGCGAAGCTAATTAAATTGGAATAACTTTTGATTGCGGCTAGTGCCTTATAGAATTGCCAAAGGCACTCACCCTGTTTGTTATATTTTAATCTTGATTGATTTTTTTTTTGTTCAATGTTGTTATGTTGATGTGTGTGAAAAATTAAAATTCATTCATCCATTCGATAGATAGAAAATTCAATGGTAAATATCTAATCTCTTGCAGGCAACAAAAGCGCTCCTTTCTGTCACTCTGGCATATTTGGAAAATGGGCTGTCAGTGCACGCTAATGGCTTATTCATAATAAAGGGAGTTCGTCCTAATATCCTTTGCTCCAAATTTCCAGTCAAATGAGATATAAGGTGTGGCACAATTAATGCTCTTTATAATTTCCTTATATTTTTGTGTACCAAAGAAAGTAATTGAATAATATAACTTTTATATCGCATTTTTTTTACAAAATGTGCATGGTAATTGTTTGTCTTATTTTTTGATTTGTTAACAGGAAAAAAGTCTTTCGCCGTAGCCTTTAACGAACATTGTACCATCTTCACTACCTGGTTGTATTCCGTAAATCTCTGACCCCACAGATTTTCTATCAAAGGTTCAAACAAGTAAAAGTATCATTGTTTACTCAGCCGTATGGTGGCGGGCGTTGTCGTGAAGGAGATAAGTCCTCCCAGAATTTTGATTTTATCACGGGGTTCAGCTTGTAACCTTTTCCAGCAAGTGCACTAACATTGAAATCCCAAGAAAACATCAGTAGGGTTTTTTGTGTTTTGAACTTTTCTTGAATGAAAACGAGCGACGGATTCCTCCATTATATCGATTGTCTCATACTCTCTGATACACAATGATGCACCTAGGACTCATATCCTACCACAAAACATATTCACCAATGTATCCGACAAATGGTCTGCCGTGCAAGCTTGTAATCACTGGACAGCTGCCCTGGAACCCATCTATTACATACTTTCCTATACGCGTCTATATGAATGATGTAAGCTCAGCCGTACTCATGTTGATTTCCGCGTCTGTAGAGACTGGTTCGCTTGGCCGGCCTGCTGTTTCACTGATTCAGTTGTAAGGCAAACTGGTCTCCCACAAAGGTGTTTACTACTGACGTTTCGTCTATCCAGTCATATACTTTCCCCTTACTCTAACACCTGTTTGCTTTGTTATACTGTACATTTCACCTTTCCTCTGGAGAAAAATTACACTTTGAATTCGTTCTACACATAATTAACTTTATTCTGAATAATTTTAAAAAATGTATGCTGGTTCAAAGATGTCCAGCTGACAATAGGCACACATTTGCATATGAATGAAGTCTGGGGAATTGTTGTAGTGGGGGTTGGTTTGCTCTTTATCAAGCACATTCATGAAACGATTTTTATTTTGTTACACGATGGCGTCATATGCCACTCAAAGATACCACAAGAGATGGTGCCACTTACCAAAAACACTCATTCGTGCTAAACATTTGCTTTCAAAATTTTTGCTCAATACTTTTGAAGTGTGACGCTCGTAAAATGCATGAAATAAATTATGTCTTGTGCCGAATATTGAAAGGAAAATAATCCAAAAATGTCAATACAGCACGAGTAACTAGCAGGTTGAAAATGTTATAAAATATGCGAACAGAATAGAGCAAGAAACATTTCAATATACGTAATACATGTTTCAACATTTAAAAATAAATAAATTCAGTGTTATTTTAGCACTTGACATAGACTCATATTGCGATTCACAGAATGGTGGCTTGCAATAGGAAAAGGTCTGTGCACACTGCACAGTGAGTACGGGACATCTAGCCGTTGAAGTTGGAAATAATGCACGTTCTAAACCGCTATGATGGGAAGCGATTTGAGGTGTGCACAAGTTGTAGATACTGTAAGGCCAAAAGTTTTTATTTGTGTTCTTAATCTCATTTTGTAATTTTATTCAAACTTTCAGAACTGTTTGAGACGTGCATGGATAGGTTTAAACATGTTGACATTTTATTTAATAACGCTGGAGTTCTGGAGGATAGATATTGGAAGAAAGCGGTTGATATCAACATGGTAAGTATGGCTCTATTTGAAAGAACATTTAACTAGAGAGTAAGGCGAAATTTGGTAGACTGATTAAATGACGGCGACGTTTTGGGTGGAAGAAATTCTGCTTTTAATAGCCTAACGGAATATGCGGCGCGATGACGTATGGAGTATGGAATATATTAAGAGAGTACTCAATAAAAGCATTTTTTGGGTTGGTTTGTATACAGTCTAAAATTCAAACGGAAAGTAACAGGCCAATTCATTTTATTTGTCAATGAGTGCTCACTTATGCCTCATATGTTGGTACAAAATCCGTCCTTTCTAACTCCCAGATGATCGAGTTCCGGGTTTTAGCTATCTTTATGGTGTTCAACGCCCGTTTTTACTACTAACACTGATGATACATGAAATGAAATGGTATATTGGAAAAAACAAGTGTTTATAAACGAAGGAAACGTTCCAGCATAAACGCTAATCCCGTCTGCTCATAAGGAGCAATTTTCATCAGCTGTTAGTTGACTTTCCCTTCTCCCCCCCCCCCCCAAAGTACGTTTATGTTTTCATTGTAAATGCCTACATACTACTAAGTTAACGTGATGTCTTACTTTATTTTGTTTACGTTTAATTTTCATTGTGAGTGGGACCTAAGAGCTCTACGATAGAGATCGTATTATGGCCCACTCGATCCGAATATCTAACCCTCTATGATTATTATTCCTGGGGACACTAAATTATGAAGTGTACAGGAGAAATTCACCATATACGATCTGAAGAATAATGTAGGTTTAAAAACAATAAGAAGAGTAATGGGTAATTTGCCAAACAGATGCCAGAGAGGCAGGCAGTTTAGAATCTCCTTTCATAAGATGGATGGGTATATAACTTTTATAAGTACAAATGAAATAATCTTTTATTAGACAATTACTCTAGTATAGTGAGCTTAACCACGAACTCTTGCTGACTTAATGCGCTGTGCTATCCATTGCACCTTCACGTTTCAGCAGTAGAAATCATACCCTGGTCAGTTATATTTTTTCTTTTGTCTTTCATTTTTTGAATGAAGCAAATTTTATGAAACCTCTGTACCTAAGCCGTTTTTGTTTCGGAAAGAAGGACAATTGCAGGCGATAGATTACTTTCTACATATTTGACAGCGAAAAATAGGAAAACGAAAATTAGTTTACGTAAACATTAGAAATTGGAATGCTTTTCACTTTGCTTCGTTCTTTTAAAGTTCTAATTATTTCATTTACAATGTTAACTATATCTCATTTGATTGTTCACTGTAAGACTGCGGTGCTCAGATGCACTCTCCTTGGTCTGAAGTACATGGGAAAGACGGAATGCGGCAGAGGAGGTGTGATCATCAACTGTTCCTCTACTTGCGGCTTGCGGGCTCTGCCTACAGTACCTGTACATACTGCAACTAAATATGGCGTTATAGGAATAACATTAAACTTGGGTGTAAGTTTGAAATATAAAATGCAGATAGTTTATTTGTGGTTTTGAGTATTATAAGAGAAGTATATTTGCACTCTATATTCTGATTACTGACCTAGATATAGAATAAGTGAAATTAAAACACTCATACATTCAGTATAGTTGGGAGCTGGAGAGATGGCTATGTGCTGGTAACGCAATATATCAGAGGAGTTCATTGTTCACAAGTAGCACAACAAAGCCTGTACTTGTGTTATGCTGCGTTTAGAAAACATTGACAGGCTGAAGTTAACATTTCCTAACTTAATAACGAATTAATAAAATATAATTGAACAAATTCTGAAACTTCGTTTCAGGTCACTACACATCATAAACTTGCTGCTGTATATTAATTTGTGTGCTTGTTAATGCATACCATTAATATATATATATATATATATATATATATATATATTTAATTTTTAATTACAGAGCGGTGAACATTTACAAACTTTGTGTTGTGGTTAATATCGCTGACGTGTGTGTTTACGAATATCACAAAGGGAGGTTACCCTTCCCCCAATATATAACAGAAGTTGGCACCTATTCAGTAGTGAAGGATAAACGTATGTTTTAGTAATGCCTGCATATTAATTTCTCCTCTAACATTTTTTAGTTTTACTTTGAACCACGCAAGCTCAATGGGGTTCAGTTCACACGTGTATGTGGACAAACTTAATGCTTCATGGCCATGTAGTTTTAATATTTCGTCAATGCGGAACATTTTTTCTTGCCTTTTATGGATCTCTATCAATATGTAGAGTTTAGATTTTCTCGTGTCTCTTGACGAACGAGGAATGCGTTTTGTAGCCATAATTTCATCTTTTCTTTTACGGCATAATTGGAAAAGGATTTGTTTTCCTGAATATTGCAGATTATTATCCATAACCGCCATACTCTGCTCTGGAAGGTTGGAAATACTGATTATTAATCCAAAGCTCAAAGTTTATGTAATTCATTTGACCATGGTAATCTCCCGAGGTTTTGCCTGCATTAAAAATTAATAATGAGAGTTTTTTTAATGTGTTAACATGATTTTAAGTAGTTTTTACTTTTAATGTACCTAAGAATAAATAATAAATTCTTCACAAACACTATTTTGGATTCTGCATGGACGTCAATGAGACGGTTACCAAAATTCGGTTTAGTCAATACACCTGGTTGATTTTCATTTTGCCAACATTGCCTAATTTTTATATTATTGTCCACCCAAGTCTCATGAAAAATAGCTCTTGTAATAATGTAACTAAAATAACAAGAACTAGAGAAGCAGTAATATTATGCTGTTATAATATATATATACACACACATATAATAGTGCGACTATGTTCCCTATTGTTTTCAGATACTTAAAGCGCCATTTCATTTATGTTTAGCTTTTCAATTAATATTTTCCTTTAATTTTTTCACGTTTTCCATTTGTAGCTCATTTCTTTAAGAATTCATCTCAGAGAGTGAACTCTTAAGGAAATACAATTCTTTCTTTTTCTAATATCATATAAAATGTTGACATGTATGAACTTTCTTTCTCAGTAAAAAAAATTCGTCTATACAGCGGCGTATCTCATTCTTGTCAAAAACATTCGAATTCACTTTTGTGTCTGTTTCCTGCAGAAGACTCAGCCGCTTCTCTTCTTACCCTGTACTTGTTCTCACTGGCAAGTTTGATTGTTTTAATATCTCCACTCATCACATGCAGCTATCAATATTCTCCATTTATCGAGAGCTTTACTGTGTATTGTTTCTTCCTTTCGTGTTGTGGTACATTCATTATATATAATTAGTAGGTCAATATATATATATATATATATATATATATATAACACTTAACTAAAACATACAGTATAAGACGTTCAACTGTTCACTGTTAATATTCTACTTTCGTTCAACGCAATGATAAGGACCACCGTAAGTATTTGAACAGATGATACACATACAGTGCGTAATGTTTTACTTGGCAGATAAAGCCCTTCTCTCCCCGCATATGTTGCTAGCCATCTCTCCAGCTCCCAACATTATGTAAACAGATGTAGAGAGGAATAATGTTAAAGGAAGGAAAAAGATGAACTGTAAAAAACTAAGCGGTGATATTGATATAGCACCAGGAAGAGTGGACACAGATAACAATGAACCAGGATGTATGAGAAAAGCATTAGTTCTCTCAAAGACAGGAAGTTGTAAATATTGCTTCAATTAATATTAAATTTGATCATCAATTATTATTATTATTATTATTATTATTATTATTATTATTATTGTTGTTGTTGTTGTTATTATTATTCCGCGTTAAAGCGTCGAACCGAATTTACAATGCTGATGTTATTTTTCTTTTTTTAAACATTTATTACCTATAATTCCTTCTATTGATCGCTTTTTAAACGAGAAGGTCGGTTTATCCAATCAAATTAAACCAGTTTTCTCTGGATATTCCAGAGGCTTGTCTGAAAAATGCAGTTTTACACTTTATTTAAATTACTTCAGTAATTTGTTACTCAACTATAGTAAACTCCGGCCATATTGCCTTCATTGACTTTTCTCATCCCGTTTCAGGACAGGTTCCATTGCTGCGAGACCGGTGTTCGGGTGGTTGCTATTTGTCCAGGAGTTACCGATACTACGCTTATTAACGACCTTGCACCCCGGCAGTACAAAGAAGAGTGGGGCGAAGACGTGGAGAACGAGATCTCAAGTTTGGCAAAACAGCCGTACGTAACTTAGGGCATATGAGTCAAAATCGTAAACATTGAACAATTTGTACAACAGAGTAAGCCGAAAATGAATTTATACTTGAAATCCACTTCAAATGCGATCGATAGCAGCAGAGTACTAAACCTTATGGCCCTTCTTAGCCGCGACATAAATGGAGCTGTTTTGTGAAGGATCTTTGAAAGCAGTTCTTCATTTATTTACAAAATATATTTGTTACAAATCTAACTCAACCATGTCGCACATCGTACGTGCTTTCCCAGCACATTAAGAAATACATGAAATTGCAGAAAACAACATTTAACTTTTTAAATACATAAAATAAACAGAAAAAAACAGAAAACCTACAAATATATAGCTTGCACTCCCTCACATATATGTGCAATTAATTCCAAAAAAATATCGTGACTAATGTTCCCCTATTCCCCTTCCTGGTTGTCTGCCTCTTCTGATCTGAGCTGTCTCGCTTTGTTTAAATATTTACCTACTCCCTTCTCCTCCTTCCTATTTTCCAGCAAAGTCCAGTACTGCCACTGTCTTCTCTCCCCGTTAAAAAAAAAGACAGAGAAAAAAAATGGGGCTGGCAGATATCTCTCCATTCTTCCGTCTCCTTGCAGTACGCCAGAATATGTTCCCAGGATTGTTTATCCGCACATATAGGGCAGACTATTGTATTTCTCTGTCTACTACTTTATTCATCCGCCATGCACCTAACCTAATGGCCCCTGTTTGGATTGTAACGCTCCATCCCTCATCTGATTTTCATCTCCAAGTGTATCTCCAGCGAAACTTTTCCTGCACACTCCGAAAGGGGTAGCTGCCAATTAATGTCCCTCAAGTATTTAATAATATTCCCCCCATACACCCCTCCTGTTTCCGCGCTCTGCGATCCTTATGTTACCCATTCCTATATTTTCTAGACCCCTTCTTAATTTAAACCCCCCACTCTCAGCTGCTCCTGGTAGCAGATTCCGCAATTTGCTGTACCACTCCCCACCCTTAAAACACTTTCAGTAAGCCGGTACTGACCGGATGCAATTTCTCTGTTCACAAATCTTTGTAGATCGTACGTACTATTGCTGCATACACTGTCTCTAACAGCCTTACATCGTTCACGGAGAGTTTCAACAAAGTGCTGCGAATTTCATCTGAGAAAGTATGAATATACATTATTTCTTGCATGCTAACCTTTTTATAAAAAAGAACTTAGCAAGCAACACACTTTGATGTTTTCAGTGAATATCATCTTCTATCAAATATGTATCACAATTCCTCTCAACTTCACAGAACGTTGTAGTTTGGAGCTTGAAGCCTGTCCCCCAACGTTGAGGATGGACTGGGGAGGCAAAAGTACAGACGATGCTTTTTCTTGAATTTCTGAGCACGTAGTGGAGTTTAGGAAGATCTGCTCAACTGTTGTAATTAATTTATTCACATTTTACCTGATTTTTTCGGTATACTCATGTTAAATGCATCACTTTAGGATTTTATCTGCTTTCACCAGCATTTGCATCGGTTACCAGAAGATGGGCACCTCTCTTCATTCTACCATATCACGGTAGGCTCATTGTTTTTTTTCTCTCCAGTGCTAAATGTTTCTCTTGGTCGCTTTCATCTTAAAACATTTTTAGCACCTCCCTCCAGCTTCAAAATCACTGGTTTCATCCACAGAAATCCAGAACGCAGGATCGTATTTTGCGTTCTGTATCAAAATGCTGCCCTGATACGGAACGTTTTTATAGGTATGCCACGAACGACAAATAGATCTCTCAAAAGTTGTTCTCGTTACAAAGAATGCCCAAAATATGAAGTAATTACAAAAATAAATAGATACATGACCAAAGACATATGGCCATGCGCACCATTCTCCATCAAATCCGTGGTGATCGAGGGTCATTGAAACGTGATCATATTTTAACCGCGATGAAATTATAGTTGCGGTGCGTCATAGTTAATTCTTGTTCAACGAACCGCCATCAGCTGATTGGCTAGGTTATTCAACTATCACGATTTTATGATAATTACTTAAAGGAAATCATCTAATTCTATAACCAAAGATGTTGTGCAATTACTATCTCCTAGTCCATATCGCCTTGTTTTTGTTTTGTGTTTGATTACCACATGTAAGTAAATGAAAATGGAAAACAACGGACACCTCCAAAATGTTCTAAGCATGAGACAGACATTCTGTTGGAACTAGCTACCTCATATTCCAATAAATAAAAAGACTGATTCATATTCTTTAAAGGGGGGGGGGGAAGAGGCATGGAATGATTTAGTGGTGCATTCAACATGACACCAGACGAGTTCTAATTACCAAATAAATAAATTGTTATTTGTTGAAATAGCGTGAGTCATGAAGTGTAAAATTCTATTCATGGGCGAAACATGGTAACAGCGGTTAGTAGGAAACTCTAACCTCTCAGTCATTTCATTTACTAGTCACCACATTGTATCCTTTGATAGCCGAAACGTTTCTTCAAATTTCCTGTCCCTACACTCTTCAAAAGGGTTACCTCTTTCCACATGATTTCGGTTTTGACGTTGGTCCCAATTTAAGTAATTCAGGCATATTATCCCATCCTCAATACCTTCAAGAAAATCGAAACGGCAGCCATTTTGTGTAACTTAATCGCAATCAACTTGGTCCACCTCCCGCGGTCAAAGTTGACCACAATCAATTACCTTGTTTACTTTGATCATTGTCAATGCATTGTAAAATCGTATCGAACGCGGTCAATGCCTTCAAACATTGATCGAGGATGGTGCACATGGCCATAAGAATGAAGGCAAAAGATTTATTATCGTAAGCAATAAACATCCGGTGCTAAGTCACGATTCTCATGTCATTTGGTAGTTGATGAACTCAGCTGCATGTTTTAAATTGGGATATGAATCATATAGGACCCACGTCAATTTGTTAAATTGCGTTAATTTAAATTAACTTTTATGATAAAAAGTTCCTACCCAGTTGCAATAATAACATTTCCATAATTAAAAAGAGACATATTTCCAATAAAAACAACAGTTCAAACCTTCACTTCAAACGTTAACTAAAAGACCTACGACATACTCTCAAAAATAAACCTTATGTGACATGAACTTGTTTTTAACAAGTATTCGAGGGAGGGGGGGGGTTCTGGAACTTTCTAACGTATAATATTTTCTATTGTGAACTGCAAGCTATGCAGAACTTCTTGTATCTTCATCGCTACCCACTGACCTACTCCGGCCTTAACGAGAAGTATTGACCAATCAAATTTTACTTAAAGCTAAACAGGAAAAGAGATAAATTGTTTCTTTGCTAACGCTTACGGCTGTATCAGAAGTTTGGTAGACTGAAATAATAACAACAATAATAATTTATATTTCCTTTCAGACCTGAGATAGTGGCCAAGGCAATTCCACATCTAGTGATGTTGGCTCCAACTGCAAGTGTCTGGGTAGTTGAAGATTGCAAACTTTACCTTGCAGAAATCCCAGATCGGAAAACTTACAGCAAATTAATTGGTAGTATGAAATGATTGGATGACTGTATTTGAAAAATGAAACCAAATGTTTTGTATTTATATTCAAAATTATAAAAGTTCTTGTTAAACTGTAATACCAAATAAACTTTTATAAAAATGTAAATGTGACGGTGGAATATGTTTATATTCTGTGATACTGTCGCATGTACTACTGAAAGGTACAGCAAATTAGCATTTTCAGAAATTAAATTCATTTTGTTTTATATTTGGTACCTTGCCTTAACGTGATCGCCTTAGGGAATTTCAAGGGTCAGTCATTTCAGAGTCTGCTTACAGTGACATTAATATCTGCCTAGTAACAAGCAAAACATGCTGAGCTTGGATCTGTCACCGGTGTCGGAAAGGTTTAAACACCTACACGCTTCTTTCTCATGGTTAATATAATTCAAATCTAGGGCGGTGACACCCCATATTTGTGTAGTTTGTGTCACACTGTAGAGGCAATCGATATAAGAGGAAATGGAGCCACGGCTCGGGGTCTTTTGTCTTCTGCCTGTCGACGTACACACTCAGTATTAGTGCGGTAGATTCCTAAAAGGTAAGGGCCCGTCGAGGCTGTCATTTGTATTTATAATTCACATTGGAGACATGTCTTCTGTACAATAAATTGAGTTGGCATGGCACACAGAGGTTTGTCTCTACCAAATAGCTACACTTTGGTTGTGACAACATGAGCTCTCGATCCCTGATTTTTCCTTTATAGCTTTCAAAACTGACACGAATATGCTTTAGTGCAGGGGTTCTCAGTGATGTACTCAGAATATTAGGTGTACCAGTAAGGAAATTTTACGAGGGAAATGAGTGCTATAGTGCTACAAGGGTCTCTACATTTATAATAATACTAGTCATTTAGTTATTTATTGTATGTAGTATTAGAATTATATGTTTATGGAAGTATGGAGAAAAACTGTTTAATCTAACACTTCAATTATTGAAGTTGGCATGATTGAGGCATTATGAACTCTCATGTTGAATTACTCTTGAATTGAGAGTAATTAAATTGAATTATATCCGCTATGTTGAAATATGTCTGTTGTGCATCTGTTGACCACTGAAAGATCTTTCTCGAAGTATAATATAATTATTCATGACCGTAATTACTACTACTACTACTACTACTACTACTACTACTACTACTACTACTACTACTACTACTACTACTACTGCTACTACTACTACTACTACTACTACTACTACTACTACTACTACTATTACTACTACTACTGCTACTATTACTACTACTACTACTACTACTACTACTACTACTACTACTGCTACTACTACTACTACTACTACTACTACTACTACTATTACTACTACTACTGCTACTATTACTACTACTACTACTACTGCTCTATTACTACTGCTACTACTATTACTACTGCTATTACTACTAATATTATTACTACTATTACCACTATTACTACTACTACTACTACTACTACTACTACTACTACTACTACTACTACTACTATATGTATCATCAGTGTCCACCACTTGTGGTGCCTCAGTAGTAAAAAACGGGCGTTAAACACTATTAATAAAAAAATCATCTGGAGTTGGCCCTTTTTGGTGTAGTGGCAACCATACTTAACTCCTAAACCCAAGATTGCGGGTTTAATCCCGGCCAGGATCGATGGATTTTTTCGGGCGTAAAAATCCTAAGTATGGCTTCCTTCGGAAGGGAAGTAAAACCGTGGGTCCCGTGTCGTACATTTACAGCACGAAAAGGAATCTCAAGCCTGAAAGAAGAGGCCTCTGAGCAAAATTGATCGGCCGTTTCAGGCTCTGAATTGAATGGGACGTTTATGACCTGAGGTGTTAAAGAGCGTCCGTAAATAAACCAAATTCTATAGGTCTACCATTTGTTTTCACGAATTAAAACACTACAAATACATATTGAAGCATATACAACGGAAAACGCGACAATAACGTATTTTAAATTTTTAAAACTGAACAGAAACTGACTGGAGAGGTAGAGAAAATTTAAATATGTGCTGTATCGCTGAACGGTGTGCTTGGAAGTGGCATTGAGCCTCAAACAGTTTGGAATCTGTAGAGGATGTTATGCTGATAAGGGGAGGTAAATCTGTTATATCACAGCTGACCTTTAGCAAAGCTGGTATGGCAATAAACCGTTCCCTAGTTTCCCATAGTTCTTTAAAACTCCTCAATTTAAATTTGCTAAACCATCAAATACCAAGAATTCTGCACCAGGGAAAAATAATTCGCAATTGGAGACGGGAGGAAAAAAAGAAGCTGGTATTCTGCGAGAGCCGAAAAATTAAGGTTTTATTGTACTTGTGCTAGCAAATCTCCTTGAAACTGTGAAAACGTTCTCTTGCATGCACGCTAATTGTGTCTCGGTACGCAGTGATAATATGACAGGCACTTTTTCTGTCTGGAGAAAGGCGGGGAGGCTGAAGGTCACTCACAAAAGCGGGAATAACTCGCTATAAGACCTCGACCGAGGTACAACGTGACTCAGTGTACTGCTGGCGCGAACACAGTTAACATGCCCTCAAAAGTTGTGTTGTCTCTACGTACCGGCGCCAAGATGCCAGCCATTGGTTTTGGCACTTGGCAGGTAAGTGTTTAGCTCGCTTAGATATAGCACGCCTAAGCTTCGAATCAGTGCTTTTTTTATAATGTTTTTACACTTTATTTTGCTTTCCTAAAAAAAATTATCTCGAGGCAGATAAAATCAGCTATGCAAATAAAACCAGCATTTGAAGCTGCGGTCGAATGTATGTTTCCTCTGCGTAGTCCAGTTCGCTTGCAATAGGCCTCATAACGAGCTTTAATTGCCATGATGAGATTGTGTGTAGGTTTTTTTTATTTATTTTGTTTTTTCTTCTCGTGCATTTGACTCTTTCTTCCAAATGTGCAGTCGTTTTCTATTTGCCGGCATCGAAGAAAGCGGTATACGACTCGAACAATACATCGTATTCACGCGAAACTAATGTGCCATCGAGTGTACTGCACACCCCATAATTTGTAACTTAAAATAATGAAAAGATTTTGGCATATTGTTGTACGGCGTCTAAGAGATAAGCACGTTCGCTTCTTAAAACTATCAGAACATAGAACTTATAAGTAGAATATTGTTACATCTTGGAGCATATAGGATAAACTACATCACTGCTGTTGCTAGGACAGAAGGGTAGGTCCAAAAAAAAAAAAAAAAAAAAAAAAAAAAAAAAAAAAAAAAAATGATTTCTTCTGGTGTCACTAAGTTACAGGTTGTACGTTCTTCCTCCTTTCATGTACGAATTATAATTAATGTAACGAAGTCGAGAATTGCAACAATGCATTATGACGTAATAAACGATAAATTTGACTGAAGTTACCGGCGAACTGCAGAACAGATTTGCACTCGAATCTAATACAGCATTTCCGTTAACCCAAACAGGACTGGCGAGCGCTTCACCTTACCGAAGGATATTTTCTAATATTTCTTTTGCAAATTAAAGTTTAACAGCAGAGGAACGATAGCCTAAGGGCAAAGGCCTCCTAACAAGTAGGGAAAGTTCGCTTTTTCCTAATGTGGTAAGCTAGTTGTTCGTATGCTGTTTAAGACACTCTGACTGATTTGTTCCTTGTTTACTCCATTTCTGTAGTTGCTTCTCGAGAGATTTCCATTTTTCTCTTCCTTTTGCTTCTCTTGACCAGTCTGTTCATCTTCTTCTGGGTCTGCCTTGTGTTCTTTTTCCTATCCGGGATTCCCACACGGAGATCTTGTAGGTCCACCTATTGCACTGCATTCTTGCGACGTGATCGCCCCATTGCCGTTTGCTTCTGGCAGCTACTTGTGCGATATTTGTTGTCTGAGATAACTGATTTATTAATACTATAGGTATTTTGTACTTCAAAGTTTTTCTTTGGCATATTTGAATTTGTTCTTTTGTTTTCCTGCTAGTGACCATGTCTGGCACCCATATAGTAATACATGGTACACACAGGTTTGAAGCGTCTGGAAACTGATTTTCTTAATTAGCATTTGGTCTAACAATATAAACTTAAGGGCCCAAAATACTCTCCAGGTTAATGAAATTCTTCTTTGCACTTCCTTTTCCCATGGAAGGAAATCTGTTGTCCTAGGTATGTGCTCACATATGTGAGGACTGTTCCATCTATTTTTATCGGGGTTTGAAGTCCGTTTGAAATTAACTGTGTCTTCATTTTGTTTAGTGACAGCCCTGCATTTTTGCTATACTCATATAATTGTTCCAGCATAGTTTGCTCTCGGTGTTTTGGCGAATAAAAGCACACCGTCAGCAAATCTTAGATTTGTTAGTCGACTGCCGTTTATGTTGGTTCCGAAACTATTATGCCAGTTCATTTTCCTGAATATATAATTATACCAAATATTTAGTATACAAATCTAAAAATTACAGGCTCAATCTTCTGGTGCAGCAGAAAAACGGAAAGATCTTGCGATTGTGTCGTAAAAACGAAAATATATTCGATTGTTATCACGAGCAAATATGCCCTGTATAAGCTTCAAAGAGGCACACGAAATTCTTTCAACATGGAAGCTAAAAGCATATAAAGAGCAATTGTCCGCGCGTTATGTTCAGTAAAGGTGTTTGCAGGAAGATACGTGTAAACATATAAGCGAGGGTCAGAATATTAGAGATGTTCTACACATCCGGAACTTACGTTAGTTCTCTTCGTTGTGCTTGTTTTTGTTCCATAAAAAGTCAAATGGAACGGCGGATGTATTTCCTTTAGATCAATGTACTGTTTAGAAGATTGTTCTATGCATGGACCTAGCACCATATCAAAAGTATCCTGCGACCCACGAAGGTACAGACATTCCACAGCCAGGTTCCGTTAAACAGTACAGCCTTGATAGAGCATGAGTAAACGGTAGCCTTGAAACATAATATTAGGAATGGTATTAACGGCAGATTGTTTTAAAACAACTGAGCTGTAAAGTCTGAACCTCTTACAGGGCTTTTCTTGATGTCACGTTGTACAGAGTGGTTCACATAAAAAGCAAGTACTCCATTTATGAAAATGCGTTTGTACCTGTCTGTATACTGCCACGGGTGACCGAGGTCGTTAAGGCGCGGACTCTTGAGCGGGAGGTCTGGGGTTCGATTACCGCCAGGACTGTCCTCCCTGACAGGTTTTTTTTTGCAGGTTTTCCTCAGTCCTCATAAATGGCAAATGCCGGGGAGGTACCCTAAACTTAGGTCTGGAACGTTTCCTTTCTCAAAAAATCCTTTCCCAATATATCATTTCACCTCATGTATCATCAGTGTCTACCGCCTGTGGTGCCTCAGTAGTCAATATGGGTGTTAAACACTATTAAAAAATACTTTGTCTAAGCTGCCACATTTCTACTTAATTGCATCAAAATTATTGCAATAAAAACTACGGCATTTAGCCAGGTATTCCATCTCATTAGGTTAGATCTGGTTGGCAATTAGGTAGATTTGGTAAACATTCCTTACAAGTGGATGCTTTCAAAAAGACATTTAATATTAAAAGTTTATAGTTATTTACCACTTTTGGATGGTATCAATATATTTATGATTGCCTCTTTGGTCTAGTGGTTAGTGTTGCCTACTGCTGTCCAGGAAGGATCAGAGGTTGATTCACAGTACCTGGTTAGGAATTTTTATAAGTTAGGGATGCCTCGTGAAATAATTGGGGAGCTGCCTTTTGGAGAGGTGGCATTCTTCGATCTAAAAAACTGCATTATAGGAAATTGGCAGCATGCTAATCACATGTTATGTTGATTTGGTTTATTTATAGACGCTCTTTAACAGCTCAGGTCATCAGCGTCCCATTCAATTTAGGGCGCGAAACGGCCGACAAATTTTGCTCAGAGGCCTCATCTTTCAGGCTTGAAGTTCTTTTTCGGGTCGTAAATGTACGACACGGGACCCACGGCTTTACTTCCATTCCAAAGGGAGCCATACTTAGGATTTTTACGCTCGAAAAAAATTCATCGTTCTTAGCCGGGTTTGAAACCGCGATCTTGGGTTTAGGAGGCAAGTATGGTTACCATTACACCACCAGGACCGACTGATCACGTGTCCCACTGCAATTCTGCCCTCTTCAATGAAGCCATAAGACATTTAAAATATGGTACAGATATATTGACAATTTGGTAGCCATAGTTAACAAAAAAAAATTCATTGATGATGTCATAAAACTTCTGAATATACAAAATAAAAACACATTGTTCACACATGAAGCAGAAACAGATAACAAGTTACCATTCTTGGACATTAAAATTATGAAGCGTCAAGAAAGCCTGGAATTTGGAATGTACAGAAAGTATACACACACAATCACATAAAAACTGACAGTTTTAACCCCACAACACACAAACATGTAGCGATCAACAGTTAAACACACCGGCTAGTTAACCTACAAATTAACAAAGAAGAATATTTTAAACAATACAAACAAATACGAAGAACAGCTGTTAAAAATGGTTTTAAGAAAGAACTAATACACAAAAAAGTACTGAAATTCAAGAGGAAAAAACTTATTAAAGAAAGCATAACACTTTCATCAGGAAAAGATAAGCTGATTTTTAAAAAAAATCGCATATCATCCATGGGCTATGAAAAAATTTCAAAATATTCTAAAATATTTTAATAATCAGGTTTGCACCTGTAAAGAGATTTAATGTTAAACATTTCCCGATAGACAATGTTAATGACAGTATTCCACAGCAGATAAAAGGTTATTTACAAAATAAGTTGTACAGAATATGAAAAAAATTTACGTTGGAAAAACAAAGAGAAATATAGGCACATGGTTAAAAGAACATTTCAGAAACATAAAATACAAGCAAATGGAGAAATTAGCAGTAGCATCTCATTTCTGGACAGAAAACCATAACATAGTGAATAAAGCAAAAGTATTAATATCAGTACAAGGACTTACCGAGTTAGCAACTTGGGAGAAAATGTACATTTACAAAATACAGAGATAGTTTAATAAACTTTGACACCTTGGGGGTGAAAACATAAACTTTAAGTTCATACAACTCCACCAGAGAGCAGGAATACACATTCCTACAGCATAACAAATTATTCAGCAATCAATGGGTAGCTGATGATGCAAACAAAGAGTTCATGAAACGAGTATTACATATTATAAACAAGTAAGTGGAACAATAAGAGTGTGAGTTTGACTCAATCATGCAATGATCTTAATGAAATGATTAGCTTCACGTACAAGTTCCAATTACATTGCTAGTTACCTAGTTTTTGTTTCATGAATCAGAACATGCATTTGCCTGTCTCTATTTATCCTATATCTATCTCTAATTTCTGCATTTTATGAAACTTAAAGTTGTAATGCTTATTTTATTTATAGCTAAAATCTATATTTTTGATTATATATTTCTTGCTTTGTATAGAATTGAACTTTACAATAAATTACATTTTTTTAATTTGTATTTCCCATTTATTTGATAATGAATTCATGTACAATAAATTTATCATTTTTTAATACATAATACTCCCTTATTCTTACTATTATACTAATTTATTTCCTTACATTCTACTGATTTTCTAATGGATTATGTTCATTAGTATAATTTGTGAGTTTCTTATTTTGAAATTCTTCTTACTCTAACTACATGAATCTGATGATCTTCTTTATATACACATAGTTAATACCTTTTGCTACTAAGAATTTTTTCATAAAATATATCTGTATAAATTATATTAGTTTTCATTATAACTTTTATTTCCTCATATTTGGTCCATACTGGGTATCATTCTCAAAATGCTTACTTCCATATTATTACTAATCCATAAATCCCCAAATTTCATGATTCCTGTCTTAACTCATGAAAACCCTTCCTATCATAATTTGTAACAAATTTTAATGTAATTTTCTCTTCTCCCATTCACTTTTCATTTCTCTACAAAATTACATTTCTGTATTAGACATACCCATGTTGTTTTCTTTCTAATTTTTTCTTGACAATTTTCAGAACATTTATCATTATTCTATGTCTTATTCATTATTATATATCTGTATTTCATAACTTTATCCTACAATCTGCCCTTTATTACAAGATGTTCTTAATTCTATTTTGCCTAATGCAATTGAATCAGCTCCTAAATATTATCAAATTAGCACTTTTCCCCCTTTATTTGTACCCCAAATTTCAACTCCATAAAAACATATTTTTTCTCATTTCTTTTAAAATGTCATTGTAACATTAGTATCATTTAATAATTTTAACTATGTTTCAAATTTGGTTATTACCTCTAGATGAGTTAAACTGTAACCATAGCTGCCACACCTAGCATCAATGTCTTACACTTTTTCAAATGAGAGAAAGATAATCTTTCTTTAGAATTTAATAAATTTATCTCCTTGTGTTTATTGCTACAGGCAACAGATGCAGAATTGGAAGCTGCATTAGATACTGCATTGGAAGCTGGTTACCGCCATATTGACACAGCATACGTTTATCAAAATGAAAAGGCCATCGGTAAGGTACTGTCCCGCTGGATCAATTCAGGAAAGGTGAAGAGGGAAGAACTCTTTATTGTCACTAAGGTAATTAATTTTGGTTTATACTTACTTGTTTTAATTAAATATCTGATATTTATTACAGATTGCTTTGATATACAACTGTTATCTATGTTTTACCTTGCATATCTTGTTATAGAATAGAATAGAATGTTTGCAAGATTATCTATATACAGGTACAACATTACAACATTTATATTCACCAGTTATTTCTTAAAACAAGTATGACTACTAAATAGTGTCAAAATTCTTTACAAAATAATATTTTAAGTTAATTCAGTAGCTTTAGAGTTGCAAGAAAGGCACTTAATGTTGGCAGTTTTATTAAATGTAGAGAGGATTTTTTTTAACTGGAATGCAGAGGCAGCTGTCAACAACAACAACAACAACAACAACAACAATAACAACAACAACAGCAACAGCAAAAAAATTGTTGTCATAAAAGGGTAGCAGGTTGCTGCTATAGGCATAGTCAGTATAATGTATGTTAAACCTAAAATACAATCATACAAAAATAAAACAATGTGCAAGTATCTATTATTTGCTTGATTAAGTGCATAGTTTTACATTTTTAAGATTCATACATTTAAATATAATATTAATACAAACATATTCAGTAGAAGAACTGAAAATAGTTGTTGCTAACCTTCACTAATTTGTACTAAGATTTATGTGTAATTATGATGTAGTTATCTATTAAAGGCAACATACAATTTTGGATATTTACACATATCAAGTACAATTGGCTTGGAGAATACTATAAGTACAGGGCATCACAAAATAAAGACAATTATAATATTATAAATGCTGCTACAGTTTAATATAATTAGGCTTATGATTTCTTACCATTTATAATCTTCATATTCTTTGATAAAAAGCCATGTCCCTTAATTTTTACAGATTTTGAACTGTTTTAAAGGACTAGATCTGCACATGAGGTAGTTTATTAAAATGTTTGGGGCCTATATATTTATATATGTTCTGAATTTTACTAAGTCTAGAGTGATGTATATATTTAATAGACTAAAAGCTATTATAAAAAAGAAATTACTGTTGAATGTATTTTATACTTTGTTTCATTCTAACCTTAACTACATACTGCTGTGGATAAACTCAAACAAAGACAATATTGCTTTTAGATGGCAAAAAAAGAAAATTTGCTGGTGAAACTTTTAAAGAATTCATGCAAAAATTATTTTATAGAACTATAAGGCTCTTACCAAATCAATGTATCTTTGCCTGTTTATCGTATGTAACAGATAATTATCAAAATATGCCAAATCAATGTATATTTGCCTGTTTATCGTATGTAACAGATAATTATCAAAATATGCCTGCTAGAAATATCAATCACAACCCCTGGAAAAATGTAAACATAATACATAAGGAAACAGCCAGTATCAGTCAATGTGAACTACAGGGGCACAACAGTAGCTGTATTCAATATTGTAATATGCAGCTCTAATTTGGTATACAGTGTTAAGAACAGAAAAATATAAACGGTTAATGGACAAATTTAGAAAAAGGTGTTATTGAAAGTGGTTTGTGCATACAGAATGATTTCTACTAGAACCTTACAGGTCATAGCAGGTTCTATTGCAATAGACTTGCTTGTAAGGGAAAGGTGAATCATTTATGAATAGGAAGTTGGGATTTCCATAATTGGTAACACGGCTGTTAGGAAGGGAATCACATTAGATTGGGAAGAACAATGGTAAGAAAGATCTAGGTTCTGAAGGTTTAGATGCTTTGCAATAAAAATGGGCAAAATGATAATGACAAGTATCACTATTATTCATACAGGGATACTCTGAGACCTTTTCCCATTTTATATTATGGGAAAGAAATAGACAGGAAGCTATGGACAGATCAGATTGGTAGTAACAGTAAAAAATCTAAAAGTAAATTATAGTTTGAAGCCCCATGAGCATGGAATATAGTCAAAAGTACTAGCAAGATCTATAATGGAAGATAAACTTGTGATTATGTATTTATCAACACTATCATAACATGACTATAATGTAATCTATAAGCAAAGTGTCTGTCATTTCCTACATTGATTTATAACTAAAGCTAAATATGTCCTCACTGCCTAAGGCTAATATAACCCTTATTTGTAAACCCATAAAGTCTGTAATACTTAAACCTTAAGTAGAGTTGCACTTTTCAACAATTTGAAGAAAATACTTATTAAGCACAAAACTACATAACTGATGACATTACAACGATTTCTGGCAGTTTCAATGTATCTTCCATTTCACACATTAAAAAAAAAATGTACTGTTGTCTGTCACTGAAATAAAGTAAATGCTTCATCAGTGCATATTTTATGCAGTTGCCCCCAGTTGGGAACCGTGCTGAATGTGTAGAGAAGTATCTTCAGCGCTCCTTAGAGATGCTACAGCTTGACTATGTGGACATGTATCTAGTCCATGTGCCTTTTGGTTTTCAAGAAGATGGAGAAGAGATCCACCCTGTCAGTGAAGATGGTTCCATTAAACTGGACCAGACTACAAATCATGAGGAAATTTGGAAGGTATGTTATTAAATTTTTCTTGTAGGATTTATGAGCAATAACAGTCGTTCATGGTTGACAATGTGAGCAAGGTCTTATGAAACATGTGCCAGCTTTTTAAAAAAATGTGGAATGTCAAGAGTGTTTTAATGTGTTCACATGATTTTAAGTAGTTTTACTTTTAATCTACCTAATATTTTAAAACACCTATTTATTCATTGAGTTCTGCCTCTTTGTTTATTTAACAACTGAAACAATCTAATAAAGGTTTAAGTCCAATATCTTGTCTCATAATTATTAGACACATGATTCAGTTAAAGCATATGTGCCCTTTATCGAACATACACATGCACCATTACCTATAGGAGTACAAAGTTTAATTATTTTGTTCTTTTACTTAGAAAATATTAAACGTTTTTCTATCTCCAGAAAAATCAATTCTATTTAACTTTGGTCTTTATTCTATTGGCTAATTCAATTAAAGTATGTTCATTGTTGCTTTAAATGTCTCTATGAAACTAACAAATCTAAACTAAGGATGAAAATTTGTATGGTTATTGATTACAGTATGGAGAGTTTATTTCTGAATTCTTCAGAAGGAAGGAGCCATTATTCTATAGGTTCCTCTTCCAGTTGCTGCCTAAATTATATTTTAATTAATGATAATAAGCTCAAATGTTCCTAAGAAGGGCAAAGTTCTCCTTCAAGAGGGTAGCTCTTATTCTCTAATGTGATGAGCTAATTCACATTAGAGTTGAGTACAGAAGTATTATCCTGTATGCTACACATTGTTACACTTTAGTTCATCAGATATCACTTGTTTTGAAGTTAATATTTCATGGTTTTCCATGTATTCCTGCTTCTTGCTATTCTGGATCATTGTGGTTGGGGACCTTACTGTGTCACATAGAACATAGAATAGACTGTGCAATAAAAGGTGGTGTTAAATTTGTGAAGGAGAAGCAATCATCCATTAAACTGCTGGGTTGATCATGTCCATTTTTGCTCAAAAGCAGCTTTTCAGCTCTGAGAACTATTTGGTCTGTTAACTCATTATGTTGTTAAGGGTTCTGAGAGAAAAAATATTTTAAAAGCATAAAAAAATATGTATAGCATAGAGCCTTACAAAATTTTAAAGTCTATTGAGTGTATTAACCTTTTGGCTCTTTCTCCATGATTGAATTACTAGAATTCTTAAGCAATGATAGGCTTTTTATTACATCTATTTTGTAGTGGATTCCATCAAAAACATAAGACTACTGAGTAGTTTGAATTATGAAAACTTAATTACAGGATCCACACACACACACACAACAACATTATTCCCTTCAGAGTATACTTCTTGTTTTTAACTCTGTGAATTTGTTTCAGTAACTAGATCTGCAGATATAAATTCTCTAAAAGAAACACTTCTTGGTCTTCTGACTGATCTGTGGTCAGGAGGCTTGTTAAGTCAATTTCTTTTCAGTTGTTTTACTTTACTTTCCATTGTCAAATTCATAAAGAGTAATTACCAGAAAGTCAACAAGGATTTGGATTTAGACAAAAGCTATTGAATGATTGAAAGAAATGTGAAGAACAGAAGTTTTATAATTCTATTAGTGTGTTTTGATATGGCAGTTTGTAGGTACATTGTAAAGAAAAATTTCTGTTTATGAGTTTTTAACCTCCATATGGAAAACTCTTGGCATTTTATTGAAAAATTCTCAGATTTGGTTAATGATAAAGTATGACTTGAAACTTTCACGATGTTGATTATTTAATAAGGCTTCTCAGCAGTTTGCTGAAAGCTTGAGTTTTATAAATTTGATGTGGCTGGTAAATTGAGAATTCTTATTAAATAAATCAGCATGATAAACTGGAAAAGGGGGTTTGCAACTTATCAATACAAAAAGTTTCATGAATAAATTTTAAATAGATGTAAAATTAATGAGAATTGGACCTAAATTGCACAGGTTAGAAATGAAAGTGGACAAATAAAGTATCAAACATTAGTAAAGTGTGTTCGCAGTACTAGTTGTACTCTCAGTAGTTCTTCTAATCAGAGAGAATTCTGGCCTTCATTAAGCTCATCAACAATGGAATTACTTCTAATCCAAAAGATCTAGATGACATATACTGTAATAAGAAATTTGTAGAATAGCAGCTGTTAGATGCAAATCACTATTTTTTATTGCAAACTGACAGATTATTTACATTATATATTCTGTACCTTAGAACTGATTTTGATGGAAACTGAGTGTAAGTTCAATATGAAATTACAGATAACCCGTTGCAAGGTTGGTAGCTCTGATGTATAGAAATAAGATAAATAAATAAATAAATAAATAAATAAATAAATAAATAAATAAATAAATAAATAAATAGGTGTCTCAGCTATATATGTATTTGTTTTTTACTTAGGCAATGGAGGCTCAAGTTGATTCTGGTCATGCTAAGGCTATTGGAGTCTCTAACTTCAATGAAAAACAGATAAAGAGGTTGCTTCATACAGCTCGTATACCTCCTGCCAATCTCCAAGTGGAGTTACATGTTTATTTTCAACAAACTGCACTTGTCAATTTCTGCAAGAAACATGACATTGTTGTGTGTGCATATTCACCACTTGGATCTCGAGGGAGTGTATTTCTGAAGTATGCATTGTTTCATAACTGATTTACTGTAATTATAATTTTGTGTGTGCTCTTAGTTGTTAATTTTAAAATGCTTTCAATTAACTCTTAATTATTCTTAATTACCTAATTAGCTGTATTTCATATTTTTTATTTGGACATTACCTAGAACTCAAGAAATGCATCTATTGTTCCATTTATAAACATAGATTAATGAAAATTATAATTAATCTCAGATTAATTATAATTTACATTTAACAAGCTTCACTGTGTGAGTTCCAACAGAATTTTTTAAAAATGTCTTATTTTTCAAAAGTTCTTAAATGAATAGACTAATGAACATTTTTAATTTTTTCTTTTCTTTCATATTGAGATATTGGGATCAGACTGTAAGTAAGAAACTCTAGAAAGCAAATATCTAGAGGAGATAAGTAAGATTAGTATCAAGATCATTGTATGATTGAGTCAAACTACACACTCTTACATTTCATGAACCTTTGTTGACATCCTCAGCTAACTGTTGACTGCTGGATAATTTGTTACTTTTTGGGGATGTATATTTTGCTCTGGTGGAGGTGTGATAAACTTAAAGCTTATGTTTCCATTCCTGGAAGTGTTAAAGTTCATTAATCTGTCTCTGTATTTGTGAATGTAGATTTTTTCCTATATTGCTAACTCTGTAGGTCCTTGTACAGATTTTAATAATTTTGCTTTATTTACTATGTCATGGTTTTCTGTGAAGAAATGATGTGCTATTGCTGTTTTGTGTGTATTTTATGTTCCTGAAATGTTCTTTTAACAGGAACTTAAAATACAAATAAATGGAGATTTCAGGAGTAGCATCTCATTTCTGGACAGAAAGCCATGACATAGTAAATAAAGAAAAATTATTAAAATCAATACAAGGACATACAGAGTTAGCGATATGGGAGAAAATCTACATTTATAAATACAGAAACAGATTAATGAAATTTGACACTTACAGAGATGAAAACATAAACTATAAGTTCATTACACCTTAACCAGAGCATTATATATATCCCCAAAGTATAATAAATTATGCAGCAGTCGGCGGTTAGCTCACGATGTGGACAAAGCTCTGTGAAACACAAATTTAAACAAGTAAGTGGAGCCAATAAAAGTGTGTAATTTGACTCAGTCATACAATGATCTTAATTATATGATTAGATTTACTGTACAAGTTCAAATTAGCATTTTAAGTTAATAATAGTATTATTTTATTTTTATATTTTATTTTGTAATGAATTGATAAAGTACGCATTTTTGAGTCTGTATGTTATGTAGTCTGTTGGAATATATTTTCAATAAACTTAAAATTTCTAGCCTAATTGGTTTACCTTCCATCGGAAAACATCTTTTAATGATTTCTTGTGCCATAATTTCTTTCCCAAAACTTTCACATCAAACCATATCTTGTGCATTTGTCTCTAGTGAAGTTTGCATAACACAGATATATTTTAAAATATTTTCACATTTTTCTTCAACATTCTATTAAATTATTTTACTTCCCCATTTACACAAGAACAGTCCATCAGTCATGTCAAGTAGTGTACTAAGAACTATAATATTTTTATTTTCATTTTATTTTTAAAACCTTTTTTACATTGATTTTTCTTATATTGTTTGAACCAGTGATACTTTAAGCTGGGTGAGACATTAGGTTGGTAATGTCTCACCCTGATTTAGATATTTCACACTGTTGCCTCTAGCTTTACATACTCTAAAACTCTGAATGAAGTTAATTTTTTCAATTTTTTTCTTCAAATTTGCTGCACATCCTCTACTCTGACTGTTCCCAATTATTACAATGAAATGAAATGAAATGAAATTAATGAAACTTTTCTTGATTTTTGTTGTTTCATTCAGTTTATAAGATGCTTTACTTCCTTTTAGTACTGCACACTGATTATTTATGACAGGAATCGGTTTAATATTATAGATTTCTGCAGGTTTAGCTTTATACTGAGCATGTCTGTTGTTTTTAACTATCTTTCTCCATATGATTCAACTGTGATTTTTTTTATTCATTAATTCTAATGCATTACATACATACTGCAACTAAACAAAAGCACTTATCTAGTAGTTTCAATTTATAAGTCACTGTTAGGCAGGGAATTACTCCAATAAATAATTCTACTAAGAATTTGCATTTTTCACAAAATTGCTGCAATAAGTTTTCAGGTTTTGTCCTTTTGAGTCTTCTTACTATGGTATGTTGTCAAATAGCTGAAGTACAGTTGGGTTTTGATGTTTATGAAGTTGCCCTTCATGCTTCACTGCTATTTATTTCTGATAGTATCCATTTTCAAGTCTCTAGAATGTTGCCATTCCTAATGTATCATGGTGCATTAACAATCCCATTTACACTTTAGGTTTAAAGTTCCATACAATTTTAATATTACATTTCTTGGTGCAACCCATACATCCAAACAGGTTTTAATAACTGCTTATACAGTAGCGATTTATTTTGTATATTCAATTGGGAACAACTTCCCTACAACAAATTCATTCTTCTGTATTTAATGTTTTCTTCTTCTTCTTCTTCTTGTTCTTCTTCTTAAGTCTTCCATTTTAGAATGTTGTTGATTTGCTTTATTTATGAACGCACTTTAACATCTCAGGTCATCAGCGTCCCATTCAATTCAGGACATGAAACAGCTGACAAATTTTGCTCAGAGGCTTCTTTCATTCTTTTTTGTGCCTTAAATGTATGACACGGGACCCACGGCTTTACTTCCCTTCCAAAGGAAGCCATACTTAGGATTTTTACGCCTGAAAAAATCCATTGTTCCTGGCCAAATCTTGGGTTTAGAAGGCAAGTATGGTTACCAGTACACCACCAGGATCAACTTCCATTTTAGGTTAGTGTCAAGCGTCGTGCCCATTTACTTGGCCTCATTTGCAAATGAAATTATGTGTTTGTAATGAATACAGATAGCTGTTCTACTTTTCTATATGTAATGTTTACATGGGTCAATTTTTGTTTCATTGAGTCTGATACACCACCTTTTGCTTGAAGTACTAACTTTATTAATTGCATTTTGAAGCTTATCAGTTGCTTCTTCTTTAGTTTACCGAAAAGCCAAAATGACAAGGTCATCAGCAAAAGTAGTTATTGTTGTTTATTGATTTTGTGGTATGTCATTACAATACAATATTAACCCAAGGACACTTCCTTGTGGGACTTCTACAGACATTTCCTTGAATTCTGAATATTCACTTCCATGTTTAACCTGGAATAATTTTTCAGACTGTAGACAAATATGATAATTATTGTATTCTCAGCTAAGTATTAAATAATTGAAATAGATTCACATTTAAAGCGCATATGTAATTAATAAACATTTAGGGAATTTTAAGCTTAAAAATTAGCATTTTTGAATATATATTGTCACAAATTACAAGAAGGTAAGCTTATTATACATTGCTGTATTGAGTTTGAAACCTTTATATTTACAGTAAGGAACTGCCTGATCTGCTATCAAACCCAACAGTAAAACAGATTGCAAAAAACTTAGGAAAAACTCCAGCACAGATTTTACTTCGCCATATTTTGCAGCGTGGCATTGCAGCAATACCAAAAAGTACCAATCCAGAACGTATCCATCAAAATTTCCAGGTAAGTATATGGTGTTGGCAGTAAAAAATTGGCACTGTGATTCAAGGTAAATCAGTCATTTATCATAGATAATGGGGGGTTTAATGTAGTTTAAACTACCTTCAGCATGATCAGCCTATAAGGCTGATTGTGCCGCTCCATTGGAAGAAATGCCTTCATTTTTTTCCAAAATCTGTTCCTTGGACAAGTTCTAGTATTTGGGTTCCAATGTTACTGTCCCTGATTATAGAAAGAATAAATATCTTTCTTACTAGGAACTCAAATAGGCAGATTCCTCATCCTGTTTAAACATTCTACAAATGGGTTCATCATTATCAACTCTTCATAGATGTTTCCTGAGGCAAACATGTGACCATGTTCAGTAATTAATCTGATTTTAGGAGAGATGGGGAAGGAGTGTTGCTTGGACCTAGGATCAATTTTATAATATTGAATGAGACACGGAATCAAACACCTGGACAAGGAATCCATAATTTTCTCATCATCATCTAGAGGTTTAAGTATTGAGTAAAAAAGATATGCTATTGCTGTTGTAGTGGATAAGCCTTTTCTGAAGCCATGCTGTGATTTTCTTAGTACATTATGCTTGTTAAGCATACTTTTTTCATATTTTTTTGCAAAGATGGAGGATAGTGTAATTGGTCTGTAATTTCCTATTTCCTTCTTGTTACTTTTTATATAAATTGTTCTGATTGTACTAATTTTCGGTATATCTGGGTATATTCTTTCACTTATAGAGGAATTTATCACATGCACTAATATTCCAGTTAATCTTTCTTTATAATGCTTTAATGTTTTACATAATATTCCATCCCACACTTGATTTTACTCTTCAATGCATTTATAATTTTACTTATTTCTTTATTTGGTGTCCCCATTAAGAAAATTAAATCTTTAACCTCTTCAATCCAATATACAACATTCTTTTCCCTATTTGGTTTTTCATATATCATATTTACGAGGATTTATTAAATATTTGGCAAACCTTCTGTGGACTATCAATGGTTTGATCATTTATGGTTAAAGTTATATTATCATGTTGATTCTTATTTGAGCTGTTATCCTTTACCATCTCCCAAAATGACTTATTTATATTCACTGAATCAGCTATCCTATTTGTAAAAACTTGCTTCTTTAAATTAATAAGTGACCAAGAGTATTCTTTATTTATATTTCTGTATTTGGTTCTGTAAATATCCATGTTAGTAATTTTGTAGAATAGACAGTAATTTTTAATTTTTTCCTTAACATTCTTTATTTTATTGTGTATGCTTAAACAATTACCTCCCAATATACTCGATGTTTTTCTCTTAATTGGGCAATGTTTATTTTTTCTTCTGTTAAAACAATGAAAAATGCTTCCCATTGACTATTTATGTCCTAAATGTTATAAATCCTTTCCTAGTTTTCTTTCTTCAAAGTTTTACAGTGCTTGCTTAAGTTTGCATTATTAGTGTGTATATTAATATAGATAGTGAAAATTGTGCAAGTTCTCATATGGTACTGTATTGTCTTCATGTATATGGCAGTACTTCCTTTTCACATATGTTTTAAAGTAAAATATACTTTAATTGAATCAGGAAGCTACAATGGCTATTTTTATTGTTACGTGTTTTATTAAACTTTTTTCTGTAATAGGATCAACAATGGGCAGCAATATGTGTAATTTACATGGTCTACTTTCCTTAACAATAGAAAGTGGCATTTTAATCATTGAGCCTTTTCATCATTATGTCATCTCTGGAAAATAGCCTGCTCATAGATTTTTTTTCCTTTCCCCAAATAGATTAAATTCTTAGATTGCTAAGTCTGATCTGTATGATGACTGGGGAATATGTTTCTAATGCCAAGGGTGTAGCAAGACTTCTGTCATAAGGTTTAGCATTATCATGCAACAATTCTATACTTCACGTAAGAAGACCAGGTCAACTTGGAATTACCTTCTTAAGATGTTTCAATGTCTCTTGATATGCAGGTGCATTCACATTTGCACCATGTTCCAAGAAAGTCCCCAAAAGATGGCTGCCATCACCTTTATTGTGCTTAAACTTTTTGCATGATGGTAATTTGGAATATTTCCATTCCATGATTTTCATTGTTGATTCTGGATCAAAGTTGTACACCCACAGTTCATCAGATGTGACGAAGCGCGACAAAAAGTCACAACCTTCAACTAGCTACACGTACCTCCTTCTGTGATCACTCGTTCAATATTATTTCCATTTGGAAACAATCTGTTTTATCAACCTGTGCATACGGGCACAATCAAATTAGCTTATGCAGAAATTGCAGTGAGCTCTGTTTGTTTCAGAGTAATAAAATAAGGAAACATACTTTTTCACTTACTCTCGTATTTACTTGCTCTTTATTTGATAGGATCTAAAGTTGAGAAAGAAAACAGCGAGACATTTCTATTCCTTTTTATAGACCACTAAAATAAAATATAATTGTATTTTATTAGAGTGGTAATTGATAATATAATAACCCTGAAACAGGTGCAGGACTTTGAACTGAGTGCAGGTGATGTTGCTGCTCTTGATAAGCTGGACCAGGGTGCTTCTGGAAGGATTATTGATTTCTCCTTTTTCAAAGGGTGAGTATCTAGGTAATGTTTTGCACACACTTGAAGTAGCAAATAAAACAATAATTGAAAATACTTATGAAAGGTAAGAACTTTGCGTAAATACCTTAGATTTTCAGATATATATAAAGGATTACATCTCAAGTTATTCAATATTTATATTCATTCTGTTAAAATAAATTATCTTTTTAAATGACGAGTCCTGATAAATCATTAAGATGATCATTTAAAAAATGTATATTTCTATTTTGTTTTCTGAAAGACAACCTGTAACAGTAAAGTCCATTGACTGGCATATTTTAATGGATTATATTGTCAGCATTCAAGTTGTTTCGTGCATCTGCACACATTGTCTTAGTGGTAATCGACTGAACATCATGGAGGAGCCACTAAGAAGCGTATTTTTTTTATTTATTTTTTCCGATAGCTAAAAACGAATATTTATCGTGAGCTCTGTTTATGGCGAAGTCTGCATGAGCATCCAAACGGTACAACGGTGATGGAAGGCCATGAAAATGTCTATGATGAGCACAAAGGAAGACGAACTATTGTGAGTTGGTAACTGGGTGCGCTCGGCTTTTGAAGCTGCAGTTCACTCGGTGCGCTTGGGCGACGTAATCGCCTGCAGCCGAAAGGCGGGTCGGTTTTGGAAACTAGGTACCGTCCTAACGCAAAAAACCACTGGGTGGCACAGACCTCTGTGTTACGACCCCTGGTCCTAGAGCCTGGTAGTACTCGAAATCACATGTGAGTGTGACCGCCACGGGTGGCAGAGGTCGTTAAGGCGCGCACTCGAGAGCGGGAGGTCTGGAGGTTGGAATTCCGCCAAGACCGTCCTCCCTAACTGAGGTTTTTTACAAGGCTTTTCTCAGTCCCCATAAACGGCAAATGCCGGGGAGGTACCCTCAACTTATGCTTGGAAAACGTTTCCTTCCTTAAAAAAAATACTTTCCGAATCCTTTTATTTCATCTCGTGTATTATCAGTGTCCACGCCTGTGGTGCCTCAGTAGTAACAACGGGCGTTAAAAACAATAAAGAAAAACTATAGTGGCTTCCTAATTATGCCATTCTTGCAGAGTGTAACATTGCTGAACAAAATAATCGTGTTACTGTAATGAAATTCATAGGTTTGTGCCTCCTGGGGTTGACGTTGGACGCTCATCCATCGGAGATAGTCGTACCAATTTTTATACGGGAAAATCTGCTCGATATGGGGCCAGGTTTGCTCATTGATATCCATAAGTAACATGAATAAATTCAGCCTCTTTGTTCTCCTTTCTTTTATCGAGTCAGACAGAAGGAAATCTATTCATTGAACATATGGCGAGGAAATTTGGGTACATCATTCAGCATCGAAGACAAAACAGCAAAGCGAAATGTCTGGTGAAATGCTCCCAAAAGACCTAAATTGCGCATTCTGCAGGAAAAGTTATGGTAACGGTATCGGGTAGTTTTGTTGAAGTTCATGCCTCCTAGAACCACGATGGATGCTGTAAGGTGTTGACACAAATACGAGCTGAAATCAAACGTAAAGATCCTGCAGTTTTCACTGGCAAAGTTCCACCCATGTCCTCGCTCTCACTCATCTCAAAGGACTCAAAACTTGTCTCAGATACTTGAAACGGGAGACATTTTGCTCTCTTCCGTATTTACTAGACTTTTCTCCAAGTGATTTCAAAGCTTACCTTCAGCTAAAGGAGCATCTCGGTGGCTAGCGATTTAAGTGAGGAAGTGAATAATTGGCTGCGTAAACAGGACACAGCATGATAGATAAAAGGTGTTAAAAAGTTGTATCACAGCATTGCTAATATTTGGACACCAAAGATGACATGTGGAAAAGGAGTTCTGGAGTACAATTAACATTTCAAAGAAAGAAAATGCGCGCGCGCGCGTGTGTGTGTGTGTATGTATGTATGTATGTATGTATGTATGTATGTATGTATGTATGTATGTATGTATGTATGTATGTATGTATGTATGTATGTATATAGAGTGCAATATAAAAAGGTTCACATAAAATTTCACACTAAAACCGTAAAATTGAACACTAAAACCACACGATATTTCGAGCTTGGCTCTTGGTCACGTGCAGGCCTGCCACAGCTCAGTGCATTTTCATCACGTGACCAAGAGCCAAGCTCGAAATATCGTGTGGTTTTAGTGTTCAATTTTACGGTTTTTAGTGTGAAGTTTTATGTGAACCTTTTTATATTGCACTCTGAGTGGTTTTTTTATAAGTTTATATATATATATATATTTTTTTTTTTTCAAAATAAGGACAATTATTTTTTGAATGTACCTAAAGATTTTTCCATAACGAGTAGAAAAGTCATAACAGTTCTGTCCGGTAAAGTTTTGGTGGAGAGGTAATTAAGTCCCGTTACGGTGGTGACTGTCTCGAGACTTTTGGAAGTAAAATATTTGCTATTGTTTTAAGCTTTGAATATATATATTACGTTAGGAACTTTTAAAAGTAAGTATACAAAGACTAACTATTTAGTTTAACGATGGTAAAGAAGAAACAAGTTGAGTTGACTGTAATGGTTATAATAACATGATTCATTACACGATTACTTAATTCATATACGCTTTCTTTCAGAGTCACCTCACATCCAGAGTATCCATTTTAGCTGAGAATCGTGACATCATTCACTTGCAACCACCACTGTTATTGGAGCACTGGAGAACAAAAGGGAAATTCTGTTGTTTGTAGCTTTATTTTGGCCAATGGGTTTTATGACATTTTATATGTAAATAAAACTTTTAGATGTGCTGCCTTCAAATTGTTTTCTGCTAAACCCGTAACTTCTGCATTATATTTTAACCTCATCCTGCACCAATGTCCAAATCATTTCTGCAGCTGCGTTCCATACTTTTGAGAGCTAACGATAGTAAACACCATGCACAGAATGCTCTATAAATTGATGTTTATGAATTTAATTTTTTTCTGCTGCAATCAAAGGAGATTTGCCATCATTACAGTGATTTACCCTCCCTTATCAATTTATATTTAAAAGTTACTGAGGATAACGCATTGATTACATTATGTTCTACAAAAGAATAATACATGCATTACTCAGTAGTTCGGCTCTCTCCGCTGTCGCTCGGGACTTGCAGCGGCTAGCAGCGAGAGTTGCATTTCATTTCCGTGTTCCGTGTAAGAGCAAGTTATAGTAAAGAGAGAGTTGAAGATCAGTAACTCTGTAGACAGAACGGCGTCAATGGATAAAATATTTAATGCATTATAAGAAAGCTATCCTTGCTCATATTACTCCAAGCAAATTATTTACTGCACTTTACATGTGCATAAACGCTACTGCCGTCTGCTCAGAAGCAGACCTTTTCAATCAGCTGTTAGTTGATCTTCGCTTGTTCTTATTTAAGAAGATGTGAAAATGTTCTTAGAGGTACAAAGTTACTTCAAAAGATCGAATTTGCTCTAAAAAGAAAACGCCGGAAATGACAGCTGCCAAGTTGGCGTCATCTTAAGGGGTCGCTTTACTGCAGCAATTAAAAGTCTGTCCTGGTGGTCTAGTAATAACCATACTTGATGGACCTAAGATCGCGGGTTCGATCTTGGCCAGGGTCGATGGATTATTTTGGTCTTAAAAATAAGTATGACTTCCTTCGGAAGGGAAATAAAGCCGTGGGTCCCGTGTTGTAGATTTACGGCATATAAAAGAACCTCAAACTCGAAAGAAGAGGCCCCTGAGAAAAAATTATCGACTTTTTTACACGCCCTGAATTGAATGGGACGCTGATGACCTGAAATGTTTAAGAGCGCACGTAAATAAACCAAATCTACAACAGCAGTTAAAACTCGGAATCGATTGCAGCATATGTGGGATATCAATGTGATCAAGAGGTAAATTTGGCGACACCTTCTGTAGACCGAAACTGACCGCCTGTCTTCAGTTTGCTCGTCAGCATGCTCAGCGCAGTTTTTTTCTTTTGGCGAGTGTTAATTCAGTCTGAGATCTCCATATGGTAGACAAAGAATCTCGAAATTACACGCAGAGCGATATGCGATATCCCAAAGAACAATTTTTGTAGAGGCTAGAGCGAAGTATGTTCTTCGAGAACGGTATCATCAATGAAATCATTGCCAACCATTTTATGCCCTTTGCTCCGTTTATTGGAGATCACTTAATATTCATGTATGGCAAAGCTTGTTCCCAAGCTCCACACTATCTGTCGCAGTACTATGACACCGTCGAGATTTCTCAGCTCTGCAGCCCCGACTTAAACCCTATTGAACATCAGGAGGACGAGTATCAAAGAACTTGCATGATTTGAAGGTGGCATTCCGGAGGAATTGGGCTATATCAACCAAGAAGATATCGGAGCATTATCGAAACTATGCTTAGTAGAACTTGTTCATTTGAATAAGGGGGGGGAGGGCGAATTCGGTCGTTGCTCTAGTTCAAGGCGTGGGCTCTGCGGAAAATAAGTACCCATGGTATTTCTGACGTTACTAGAAGCAGCCGGGCTGTCTATTCTATCCCTACGGGGAGTCTCCGGATGGGTTGGACTGGGCGTGGCAGTGGTCCCATAACTCACGAGAAAATGAGTACCTGCGGCGGCAATGTGTCCCAAAGGACACATGAGTACCTACGGCGGGTACCTTGGAAACGGGTATACCTGAATCACTGCTTGTCGTAGGGTGGGTGGTGGCTACCTTAATACTGGTGTGACTCACCTCTTAAATTGAGTAGGTCTATGCTAGACGTGACCTATCAGTCAGTTATAATCTGGTAGCTAATGGGCGACGAGATCGTCTACGGCCGAAAGGGCTGTCGGTTTTGACTCTACGTACTGTCCTAAACGTTAAAAAACAACAACAACAACAACAACAACAACAACAACACTGGGCTGCACAGACCTCTTGTGTATAACCCCTGGACTCGGTAAAGGATCCCTATATATACATACAGTGTTTAACGCCCGTTCTTACTACTGAAGCATCACAGACGATGGACACTGATACATGAAATGAAATGATACATTGGGAAAGGTGCATTTTTAAGGAAGGAAACGTTCCAGGCGTAAGTTTAGGGTACCTCCTCGACATGAGGACCAAGGAAAACCTAGAAAAAACTTCAGTTAGAGAGGACAGTCCTGGTGTGAATCCAACCTCAGATATCCCGCTCACGAGTTCGCGCCTTAACGACCTCGGCCACCCATGGCGGTGCCTAGTAGAATGGAGGCTGTAGTTAAGACCCTAAAGAGATAAACCAAACATTGAACGTTCTCTTATACATTATCATCATTCTAAGCGACCTGAAGTGAAATCGGGAATATTAAGTTCGGGTTAAACAGTTGTAAATTGTCGTTGTATTTAATTAGCGTAAAATTGTTATAAAAGTTACCGATCTATGTACCAAAAATTCATACAAGTGTTATGATTAAAGCGTTATTTCTTGGAGTACGTATTAATTCACATTTCAGTGTGAATTTTTAGCATTTTTTATATTTTTGTCCGCAAGTGTACTTTTTTCTTAACGAAAAACTTATTATAAGATGTATCTCCGTTTTATCACCAAGAATTTGTTCACGATCAAAATATTATTCTTATTATTTTTTGTCTCTTTCGAATCAGCCGACTTTTAAATCTGACTTTTGGTAGACAATGAATCGATTATGAAGGTTATATTAATTGATCTGCATGATCTACAAGCCTCCCAATTCTTTGAATTGTTGGATTAAGCGGATTTTTAAAGGCTTTTGCATGTAGAGTCAATATTCGAAACGAAAATTTCATTGAACTTCGGACACTTTTATGTTATTGTATCTAAGCCCGTCCATCGCCATCTGTTGCGTTCGATTTGGTGCTTTACTCTACTGTTGGAGAAGGCAGTGATGCGGTAAATGACTAAACCCCTGGCAAACTTTCCCAGGATGGCCTCGTTTTAGCAGACCAGAGACTTAGAAATGTAGTTTGAGGTGACTTGGCAAAGAATGCACTAAAAGTATTTATGGATACCTGCCTCATTTTTTTTTTCTGGTGGTAGTACACTTGTATTCAAACGTTTTCCTAGAGATAGTGGAAGGGAGTTGTTTTGGGGAGTTTGTTAGTGTGCAAGTCAGGCTTCACCTTACATGCAATTTTCCACACTTGCATACTAAAGGAGTGGTGGAAGTAACTTATTAGAGGGAAAAATGATAACATTACTGTTTCAATACTTGGTCACTATCTTCTGAAATCACATATCAGCATGTGCTGGTCAAAATATTGAGCATACAGGAAGCAGTATAGAAGAATAATGCGCTCGTTATTGGATGAAGAACATGGATTTACTACTGGACGAAAATCTGGAAGACCAAATAAAGATTACATGAGATATGGTTTAGGTTCTATCTCACCATTTCAAAGAGAAATATTCCATCCTTCTTACGTCTTTTGTGCGGCACAGGAAGGGGGCACATAATAGTGAGAAGACTGGGATCCTTTAACAGAAAACCAGCCTGAAAAGAAAGTCTGACCGGCAAACACCAGGTCGCTTGTGTCAGATTTGCACTGCAATTCCTTTCAAGGCTAAGTAAATTATTTATCCTTACAAGCTGGACGGAAAACACTAGTGCTGCTCTTACTGCTAGCGTAACTCGTGCAACCCGAGCGACAGCAGAAAGAGCAAAAGGTAGTGAATTGCACAGCTATAGCTAGATAATAAGGATTCAACCGCAACGATTTGTTAGCTCAGGCGGTTTGAGCGTCAACCTACAGTTGTGAAGATATTGGTTTCGAGTTCTAAAATCCACATGTTTTTTCTGCCGGAGCTAAAGGAGATTTACCACAATTACAATGACTTATTCTGTAACATAGTATTATGCATAGAATGGCCTATAAATTGAGTAGATTTTTTTTCTGCTGCAATCAAAGGAGATTTACCATCAGTACTGTGATTTACCAGCCCCCGTCAATTTATATTTACGAAAAGGAGGCGAGCGTAGGCCGCCAGGCCGTAGCGAGCCGTAGCAAACAACTCGGTCCACTGGTTTCTAGGATTTACCCGAGATTAACGTTAGGGTTAGTGTACGTATATATGAATTAAGTGCGAATTCCAATAAGAGCAGATTTCCCATCGTTACAATATTTTGCCTGCGTAAATTAATTTATATTTAACAAGATAACGCATAGGTTACACTATTTTTAAATCGGATAAGAGCAGATTTCCTACGTTACAATATTTGACTCGCCATTAGCTCCTTTCAAAGAGAAGGTTGTATGATTAACAAACACTTAAACGTGTTTCCATAAGTGATCAAAGATAGGGCTCTAGTTGTGACTAATGAAATAATTTCTTCTGCACATCTTGTCCAGCAAATTCTTTTAAGACCAGACTTCTGCCTATGCGGTATGCTGAAAGGGAATGTGTATCGCAACCCTCTCTTGATACTGAAGAAAAACATTCGGTGTGAATCTGACGGTATATCAAAAGACACAAGCAGACATAGCAAAAAAAGTTTCAACACTAATTGCTGGTTTTCATACATCTAATATATCGTGTCAAATATTACTAAATCACTTCTGTTAGTTTAAAAGTAATAAGTAAAATCATACACCATGTGAGTGAAACACCGCTTTGTGTGTGTGTGTGTTTTAATTTGAATGTCCCATGTCATTTTGGTGCATATTTGCGTTTAGAAGATGCTGTTTTGACTTAATTTCTTTCTATTGTGGACTCTGGTTTATATTTTAAAATTGTACATAATGTGGTTTTTTACCATGTTTTTTTTAAGAAATATTTGATAATTGTTCTATTCTACACCAGAATAAAGCTGATTTTGGAATATTTGACGTACAAATAAAAAGAATGGTGGCTAATGGACAGCAGGGAATCTGATTGGACGGCGCTCTGTCTGAGTGTAAATCACATCGGGAGTTCGACCGGGGGCCGAGTTGTCAGTGCCAAGCCTTCACGTAATTGCCCGTCATTCAGTGCGCTCTAGTTCCCAGCGGGCCGCCCACCGTGTTGAACCTCATAGCAACCCGGTGAGTAACACAATTGTTGACGTTGTCAGCATGAGGCTGAGATTTGCGTGTTGCTCTCTTCGTAGAGAACAGTGGGCCCACTTAAAATCCTTGCCACTTTCACTGGGTATATGAAAAACATCATTACAGGATTATGCTGACATATTTTATTAAAATGGTCAATGGGAAATATAAAGAAAACTTGTAATTGGCTACATCAATTTGTAATATTAGATGAAACATTAACGTGAGAGAACATTAAAAACACTAAACATTACTATATAGCAAGGCATGTCTTTTTCATTTGTCTTACTGAGTGCGTCAGTTTGGATAAACAAGCCTGAAGCCTGACATAGTTTTTCACTTTAACTTCACGTGTTGCTAACGTAGAACAATTTAAACTTTATACTCGAACTCCCCTCCTAGAAAACTCTGTCCGGGACACTAACTTGTTACTGCTTAAGGGGGAACACAACTCAGTTTTCCAACTTCTACATTTTTTAACCAATCTCAACGATTACAGCATTTGTAATTGTAGCAGGTAAATTGTATACCAAATTTGAAGCCAACTGGACTTTTGGTTTAAATAATTATTTAATATTTTATATTTTTTTTTAGTAGCGTACTCAAAATGTACCAAAAGTTTCAAAATTTCACCCTGGAGACTCAAACTTTTTAAAATCGTTCGCTAAGCCTTTCTTTCCATTTCCAAGTGCACATTTTCAATTATTTATTGATTCAGAGAAATTATAACTTTTAATATCGGTGATGAAATTTTTTACATTTTTTACAAATTAATGCACATTAATACCCTGCAGCAAGCCTACAAAATGGACCCTACATTTTGTTAATAATCTTATTAACAATTTTTATACCAAATTTCAGCTCAATTAGATAAAAAAATTATGCACTCTGAAGCATTTTGAAGGTGCAAAAATGTTATTCTGAGGAAAAAAAAAGAAAACAAAAAAAAAAGAGAGAGAGAGAGAACAAAACAAAACAAAACAAAAGAAAAAAAAAAAAGAACTTACATGCTTAAAACTGCCCTGAACCATATGTTACCCTCTTTTTCCTTCTTATTGTATAGTTTCCTAGGTTTATCTTCTCTGTGTACTCACGCCTCTTGTACATAATCTCGGCTACTAATGGCTATTCTCACTTTCTCACTCTGGAGGCAACGCATATTAAATTCTGTCACATCATTTTCAATTTTGTCCTTTGACACAAATGTGTGTCCAGGACATTTGGACTTAATAACTGAATGAACACTTTCATTCACTTCCTGCTCTTGTTTAAGACATGGAAGATCACTTACTGTGGTAGTGTTGACAACTGATGAACTAATGTAGCAATAATTCTGTTATTTTTCTTTTTTGAATATTTTTGGTAAAATTTTCCGCTAACTGCTGCCGAAATTCTTGTATTTTCTACATTAAAAGAGGCTGCGTTATCGACGTGTCATTTTTCTAACGTTACGCATTATAAATAATTCTTTTTCTACTTTAACAATTTATGCCATGGACATACATTAGTACAGGACTTTTGTCGATTTCTGTTTCGAATCTTCTCAAATTGTATCATATTTTTGTTCCAGCTGTTGCATATTTACTTGAAAGAAAATAATAATTGGAGACATATGTTCTATACCTAAACAGCATGCATAAAGCGTATAATTGTTATTACATGCTAAACATTTTCGATGTAATTATTATATACCGTAGGTTCCATTAATCTATCTGCCGGCCACACTCACGGACCGCAGCAGCAACTTACCGAGTATCCTGTCATATAGATATGTTAATTTTCCGTATATTAAACTCTCATACAACACACATATACTTTTATTTTTTTATTATGAGTACGAGCTAAGTTATAGCAGATGTTCAACTTTTAATAAAACTATATTCTGACACAAAGTTTCTGCTTACAACTTTTTGGGTTTCATTTTTATGTTGTCTTTCAGTTTTCATTAATAGTGTGATAGTTATACATAATAAACTCTTTTTCTAGTGCTTCTCATAAATATTAATGGTACACGTCAAATCTAGGAAACGCTGCACCAACAGCCCTCTAGAAACGATTCGATCTGGCTTCAGATACCTGTGTGTATTTTCTATAAACCAGATGACCAAGGGCTCCTGATGATTTCCTCCAAAGTAAAACATCTAGAAAGGGAAGTGTGTCATTACTTCCTCTTTCCATGTCGGTCCTGGTGGTGTAGTGGTTACCATTCTTGCCTCCTACGCCCAAAACGCGGGTTCGAACCCGGCCAGGATCGATGGATTTTTTCGGGCGTAAAAATCCTAAGTATGGCTTCCTTCGGAAGGGAAGTAAAGCCGTGGGTCCCGTGTCGTACATTTACGGCACGAAAAAGAACCTCAAGCCTGAAAGAAGAGGCCTCTGAGCAAAATTTGTCGGCCGTTTCACACCCTGAGTTGAATGGACGCTGATGACCTGAGATGTTAAAGAGCGTCCATAAATAAAATCAATCAATCCTCTTTCCATGGAACATTTTCATGGGGACTATTTATGTGTTTTAAAAAGAAGTATAGTTTGTGATGTCTACATATCTCAAAGGTTTAAGATCAGCAGTCTCTAATGTCTTCTCCTCGAAGTATTGCATGAAGAAATTCGCTACTACAGAGGCTACTGGACTTCCCATTGCTACTCCTACTTTCTATTCATAGAATTCGGTTGAAAGTTGCTGGAGGTTGACGCATGTCTGAGTAATGTTATTTCTTCTGCTTGAAGTGGATTCCCAAGGTGTCCTTGTTCTGTACACATGAGAGTAGAGATCCTACATCAAAGCTTGTAAGAAGCTTGATGTCGACCATGTCGATGATTTCCACAAAATGTTTGGAGTTCTTGATCCGATTGTGATATTATTGGACGTAACAAGGATGCCGAGCACGGAGCTAATTTGTGCGTTGGTGAGTCAGTGGTGTTAACAGTATGTCTTAAGGGAATATGTGACTTATGTATCTTCGGGAGTGTGTACAGTCTAGGAGGTAGACTATTAGTTGTAGCTGTTTTACTTCCTCGGGTTTGCATTTAATCTTCTTTAGAAGAGCGGCAGTTCTTCTTTTGACAGTTGTGTTGCATTCTCATCCACCACTGTAGCGTTACCTTTATCAGTTGGCAAGAGGATTTTTTTAATAGTGTTTGACGCCCATTTTCTGCAGGATGGACATATTGTCATTCTCTCGTAAGTTTTTCAGTTGTGATCTTTATTTCCTATTAAGAGGCTTTGCTTTCTTTAAAATCTTGCATGCTTACGAACGTACCTCCTCTGCATCAGCTGTGGGAAGATCACAAATGACATTTTCCAGCGATAGACACCTACACACTGCTAGCCAAGTACCCAACTACAAATGTCGAAAGAAGAGTTGCTGCCCTTCTTGTTAGCTGAAGGACTTTCGAAGACGTCGGTAAGGTTTTTTTTTTTTTTTTTTTTTCTTATTTAACCTTTCGTATTTTTAACCTGCGCCAAAATCAGTCCAGTTGCTGTGGTAGAGTGGCAGGCAAACAACAGTGTCCTGCTTTCTGATCAAGCAAGTTGATTTCGAAATGGGAAATTTCGATTTGTGTAACTTAATCAGCTATAGTACAGTGAGGTTATTTGAGTTGTGGGCCGACGGCTACGTACTGGGAGGTCAGTCATCAAGGCTTTATAATGCATGCAGGTAGAAGCTTGTAGTTAGTTGTAGTAAAGCCGTGGGTCCCGTGTCGTACATTTACGGCACGATAAAGAACCTCAAGCTTGAAAGAAGAGACCTCTGAGCAAAATTTGTCAGCCGTTTCACGCCCTGAATTGAATGGGACTCTTATGGCCTGAGATGTCAAAGAGGCTCCTTAAATAAAAAAAAAAAAAAAAAATAGTAACAGAGGATCATTATCTTTGTATTCCTTCTTGAAATACTCTGATATTTTCAGAATACACTCTATTGTTGGGGAACCAAGTTCTTAGGTTCCTCCCCGACTGTGTCAACAATAAAAAAATGTGCTTATCAAGTTTAAAACTGTACATTCACTTTCGTTATTTCCCCGGAATGGAAGAATTGGCGACATTTACTTGCGCACTATTCATTGCGCATGGGATCGCAATGGACGGAGTCACTCTGAAAGTAAAAGTGTCGGGACCTTACTCTATTTCATTTATCAGTACAAGACGAATAAAATTAGAGCATCTCTACCGATGATTCAGCCGGGTAGCTCTAAGGGACTCTCCGGACAATGGTGTCGCCGCCTCGCCTCATCGTCCAGCTCCGGCAAATCCACTTAGAATATCGGGAGCCTGCAAATGCACCTAGCTCCCGACGAGACCACGCATCCAATCAGCGCAGCGGCACAGCTAACCACCGCTACCTGCCCTTTATGTCGTCACCGGACCATACAGCCACCTCAAGCGCTCATCCATCAACCCCGCCTCCACTCTTCGGAGACCACAGCCACATAACCTACAGCACAGTGATGTGGTACACATTTTCAGAATTGTCTGGCCGTTTAACAATCTATAATACATGCAACAATTACACTCTTACAAGCATTCCTTTTCTTCCGTCCGCGACTATAGAGCTCGGCTCTCTCCGCGGTCGCTCGAGACTGAAGCTTCGGTTTTTATCCTGCTGTAAGGGCAAATTACTAATGTTATTCAAGGACCACTAGATTAAGTGTTATTTTCTTTGAATAGTGTATAACGCCCGGTTTTACTACTGAGGCACTGCAGGCGATCTAGATTAGTGTGGAGACACAAGATCTGAGCTGTTGTGTAGCGAAATTACCCCATCATTTGTGCAACAGAAATCGCTCATTAATATGGGCCCAATTAAGACTGGGGCCAGGCTTTTGGGGATCTTTCTCGTTCAGATTTAGTACTCTGTTGGTTTGGCGAATTTAAGAGGAGAGGCTCTCTCTTTCTTTCTTTCTTTCTTTTTTTTTCTTTCTTTCTTTCTTTTTTCCCCTTTTTTGAAGTAGTGTTTACCGCTCGTTTTTACTACTGAGGCACCACAGGTGGTGGACACTGATGGTACATGAGATGAAATGGTAAATTGAAAAGAATATTTTTTAAGGAAGGAAACGTTCCAGGCCTAGGTTTAGGGTACCTCCCCGGCATTTGCCAGTTATGAGGACTGAGGAAAACCTGAAAAAACCTCAGTCAGGGTGGACGATCCTTGTAGGGTTCGCACCCCAGACCTCCCGCTCACTAGTCCGCGCCTTAACGACCTCGGCCACCCGTGGCGGTAGGTTCATCTCTTATAGGTGGTAGGCCAGCAATGGTAGTGACCGAAGAAAACGTCTCACGTCTAAACCAATTGATCAGAGAAGACTCAGGGTTGCGTTATGAGGTTTTAGAGCTGGCTCTAAGGATCAGTTTACTAAGATGAGTACAAATAACATTTTTCAAGATGGGTACTCCACCGTTTAATCTGCTTCAAAGATGCAAAAACGGAGTTTTTGCACAGATCTGACATAGTCAGATGACCACATGTTGAAAAATAAATTAAAACCATTTTCTGCTCCGTATTATTTGCTCTTTTGGCTTTTGTGGATAATTGGTCATCAGGGTAGATCCATATGAAAGATGGCTCTTGGTTTTAAGCACCAAACTGTTGATGGAAGTTTCATCTCCCATGACTATGTAAATGTAAGTAGGGTTGTCACCTTAAAAAAAAAAAAAAAAAAAAAAACGACCTGAAGATGTGGCTAGAGCTGTAGCCCTAAATTGACTTTGTTCTTTATATTTAGTAGTGTGTTAATACATTTTTTTTGTTAAAGTGTTTTAATTATTTATTTTTTTTGATAATGAAAAAGTGATGATGATGGACGCAGTGTACTTTACATTATAAAATTAGTGAATATGGCTAGAAGCACGTCCATGCTGCCATAAAACGGTTTAGAGAGACCCTTGAATGTAGCAGAAGATATGGGTCGTCCGAGAGCTACAAATCAAAATGAAGACAGTTGACAGTTCTTAGGGAGCGCAACCTGCCAGCTATGACTGTAGCCCAGCTACATGTTAACATGCACGGACGCCTGATTTCGTCCAGAACAGTTGAAAGTAAGTGAACTGATATCAAGTAGACCTGGAACTGGTCCCAGGTTACTCAGAATGCACAGAGTCGAACGAGAGCGTTTGCAAATGATCATTGGTGTTGGATATGTGGACAGTAGAGCTGTGTTCTGTTCACAGACGAGTCCTGTTTCAATCTGATGGACGTGACAGAGTTTGGGGAAGATGTGGAGAACGATTTGCAAAATGCTGCATTTCCGAAAAGTTATCTTTTGGAGGTGGTGGAGTGATGATTTTGCAAGGAGTGTCTACGGTTGTTCGTACTGAGTTACTTTTAGTAGAAAATGGAAGTGTAACAGCTGATAGATAAATGAATGATTGTTTGGTTAATCATGTTGTGCCATTTGACCCATTTACAGGCGATAATTTTCTTTTATTGCACGACAATGCCCACGTGGTCAGACATCTCCAAGAAGTGGGAATCGTGTTTTACCATGGCCAGCAAGGATTTACCATGAATCCGCTTGCACCGTGTGGGACACGCTGGAACGGCGTGTTAAGACAAGACTGCCGCTGTCAGAAACGTTACAGAAGTTGAGGCGAGCACTTCTGGAAGAATGGGAGCATATTCCTCAAGAAGCCATTGCTAACCTGATCGAAAGCATACCAAGACATATAAACACAGTAGTTACTCAAGCCAGAGAAGGGTGAGATCCGTTATTAAAATTCGTTTTTAATGTTCCAAGCACCTTAAACTGTACTCACAGTTAAAACGAAAACTTTTCATTGTTTTACCCTTCGTAGCTTTTCTAACCACAGTTAAAATTTTGTTTCTATTGTTGTAACTTAAGGTGCTTAATAAAACAATAATTTTAAAATAATTAAGAACAAAATATAAGAATTAAAAATAAAATATAATAAAATATAAAAATGCCCGTTTTTTGTGCCTGAGTTTTATATGTGTCATATAAAATTGTAAATTCTGTAATTAACAAACTATCTCATTATGACTACCAATGTAACTTCAAGTGACATAAAATAAATAAAAAGAAGAAAATCATATTGATGAACAGTCAAAGAAAAACTTTGATTTTTTAAGTGTTAAAGGATGCAGAATTAGAAAGGGGGATATTATTCGAATTGTAAGGCAGACTTTATTTTTCGCTTGTTTTTAAAGAACACTTGTATTAAACTTTCCTTGTTGTATAAATAATGCAAGGTTTTAATTTTAGATAAATTGCCTTTTCACATTTTTTCAAAGTCGTGTTGTTATGTAGTTAATATATTTCCTATTTATCTAGCAATTAGTTTAAAGTTGACAAATCAATAATGTTCCAGAGCAAATAAAAGATTACAGGATACATTTTGATAAGTTTGTGGACATGGACGAGGTTTCCACAGTAGTTCTTTCTTTAAAACGAAAAGAAAATAATCGTTTATATAAAATATTTAACGTTGATGATTTTTACAATCACATAATTTATCCCCCATTTAGTTTGTTAATGTATTTTAACAGCTGAAACGTTTTCCCGGATTTGAAAAGCCAGCAAGTTTTATTTTCTTATGTTTAAAATGCGAAACAATAAAATACCTAGCTAGCGCCAGCAGTAAACCCCTAAGACAAAACAGTTCGACTCTTCCGTTCAGGGTCGGACGACTGCCGTGGGGTTAAATATTGATTATATCGCCAAATTCGACTTCGATAGGAACCTGCAGTACGGACGCATGTGGCTATTTGGAAGAAATTACAAACATCAAGGTCGTAACCGACCAAATGGTGCGTGGCATTCTCCGATAAAACATGGTCGTATATACTTTATGCCTGGTCACTCGATGGTGTTTTGAGAATATCGTAAAAACTGCATAAATTAAATGCTATGTTTGTAAAAGTAATTTCTACTGGGGAAAACAGACAATTTTTACTAGTTTTGAGGACAATTTTAAAGTTAATCTTATTTCCTGACAGCCTTTGCTATAAGTAAATTGTTAACTGTGACAGTCATATCAAAACTGAAATATTGGAACTGGAATTTATTGAAAAATACAAACGACAAAGAGGTCTCCACCTATATGGCCCATTTTAATACAATAATTAATTTTATACTAACTTATTTATCTAAATTCTAAATAATTAAACAAAGTACAAAAGTTCAATCTCAATTGCATCATTTCCCAGTCTCCGGTTCGTCAGCAGCAACGTACTGAAATTTCAGGAGGCCATGCTTCGACCCAACCCAAGGTACTAAAATAAAATATTTCACCTACTCTACCTGTGCCATTATTTTATCAGCTAGCTACAGTCTATATAGCTACTAATTACTTTATATCCTCAATACCAGCTATAATGCTACATTTGTTCGCTTCTAGAACAATTTCCAATGTTACAAGCTCAATAATTCAAACAACTTTAATATAATTTCACTCCGTGCCATTCCCAGATATTTTTTATACTCATACGTTATTGCTCCTTCTCTGTTTTAACAGCCCATTTCTATTTGTTTTTTACTTTCTCTAAATATTGCTCAATGCTCTTACAATTTTTGTCTAAAATTTGGTTTATATTAGTATTCTTATTTGCTCTAGATCATACACTTTATTTTCTCCAAATCTTTGTTTCCCTGCATTCGAATACTGTGTGTTGTGCTCGCGCATCTTATATTCCCCTACACAGTGAACATTTATCTTTGCGGATATCCGTTTCATTGCCCTTTTAGCCTTCGCACTCCTGCTGTTATCCATGCTATCCACCTGTTTCTTCTTTATTGGTATTATCTATATACCTCTCTTTTCCCAGTTGTTAATTATGTCTTTCTCTAAAAAGAGATACAATTCTGGATTATGGAATTGTGGCGCAATTGGCGCGTTATATAATGCCTCCTTGTACCTGCACCACGTTTCTTTGTTTTACTCAGGATAACTGAAATATTATATAAATAAGTTCTAAATGCTGGCTTAATTTAAATAATAAAAGCAAAGTAATAAATAATTTCAGTATCTAATTTATTCATAAATATCAATCACTATCTGAAGATAACCATAATTGTTAAAAGTGGTTTAATTTTAAACAGCTATAATTGGTGTTTTTAATTTTCAATGTTTTTCATTAATCTGTATTCTGAAACCTTATTTGTTTTATATTGCGTAATTTGAAAGTTAAACATAGATTATTTATGCTTACGGCATTACATTGACAGAATATGTGCAAATTTTTTTGCTAACGTGGTGTGTAATTCACCAAATTGGGATTTGAAAATGTAAATACTTAAAGAATTTATCTCTCTGAAACAGATGAAGACAATTTCGAGGTCAAGGCGAGCACTTGAGCTGTGATCCTCGGTTTATATGGTCTCGAATTTTTCTGACACAAAATGCTTCGCGCATTGTATTCCCCTGTGCAAGCATGTTGTAAAGTGAAAGCTCTCAGATCGATTTTCGCTTATCTGTAACTTGCAGGCTGCTTCTTTCTTCCTGTTAGTAATTTTTCTTCATCTCTTCTTCAAGTTTTATGACATTTCAGCTCATCAGCGTTCTCTTCTTCAGAAACTTGTTTTCAGTATGATGGGCGTTTAATAAGAAATGCAAAACTTTATTTCTCTTTCTGTATTTTTTTGTTTAAGTTTCAAATGCACTGTATTGTTTCTTGATTATTTAGACATGCTGTGTTATTTTCCACAAGTAATATCACGAGATTACCGATAAATTTGTCTGGAAAGCTTAGAACCTCCTGTGATTTGTTAGAACTATTTCACGAATAAAATAAGAATTTACATATAATTCCCGTAAACTTGACTTACAAAATTGTAATAATTGTAAATTTGTACTTAAAATTTTCAAGCAATCTTGCAACAGAAGAATGCTGATTGTCAATAATGTCAATAGAGAAGAACAAAATACGGGCTTAGGACTATTTCATGAATAGAATAAGAATAAAAGTGATATATATATATATATATGAAATTCGCTCATAAAATATTAACACTTTTTATACTTATGAATATGTATTCTATTCAGAAACCGTGAGATTGAAATGGACAAAAATCGACTGTTACAATAGCTACCGTTCGATTTTCTAATATAAAATGAAAAAAAAAAAAAACTAGCATAGTGTCTCTAATTCTTTTTGTATTCTGTGGTTTGGAATTCCTAATGATAAGATCAATTTGCACATTTGACGCATCACCAAAACACTTTGAAGAACCCTCCATTTTGCATTATGATTGTCGATTGTCCATGCTTTTATTGCTATCAATAGTCCCCACCACCTCTAGCTAAAGTGGTCAGTGATGTGTGTTCAGGAATTATATAGTGGAGGTATACACTGACCACAAGACAAATGCACGTCGCGTGGTAAAACGGACTTGATAATTTTTTTTCCTCGATAATTTCACTCCGTATTCCGGCTGTCAGTGGTCAAATTCAAGATTTTGTTTCGTTTCATTTGTCGATTTTAAGATGATGTCACGTGAGTGAAATAGTCATTATAAATGTCATAGCAAATCTATGACTTTATGCTGTCTAAATGTCAAAGCATGCTTACAATTTCCATTCTTCATTGACTAATCTTATATTACTGTGGTTTTCGCCAAATCTGTTCCCACTGATTGCGTTGTTTAGAGGAGATGGAGACCAGAAGGTGCAAGATACGGACTGTGCTGTGGGTTGGGATGAACAGGTCACGAAAGCTTACTAATATGTTCTCGGGTGAGTGGATTTTTGTGTTGCTTAGAACCAACTCTTCAACTCTTCCGAAAGTTTTGACGTACAGTTCGGAATTAACTGGTTCACCATTAGACTGTATTACTCTGATTGCTGTCTTCAGAATTGCAAACGAATTTAAACATACTGCCTAAGGGTGTCGTGTTAAGGAAAACTGAACAAATAATGGTTGCGATCGGCTTTGAGGTACTCATTTAGTACAACCATTTTATTACTCCAAATGGTGGATTGGGTTGACACTGCGAATAAAGATGTAAGTTGAATCACGAGTGAGCTGTTATTTGTAGATCGTACGAATAAAGATGTCCACACATTCCACCATTGCAGTTGTGCGGCAGTCTTTCCATCCAATGAGCGGATGATGATAAGAATTTGAACATTCAAAGATACTACCTTTAAAGTGACAAACTATTCCACAATAAACCTGATGAGAAAATTGTTTTACACTCCCTATTGAACACCCGCCATATTTTCATAAATTGTTGGGTTCTACTAAGGTCTTGAACATCTTATGTCTTCGATTCTAAGAACATTTCATTACAAGTTCGTCACGCAGGAGCTGTGTAAACTAAGCAAATTCCTCACCTAATAGAGTAAATTTAAAAAAGAATATAAAATGCAAATTATGGCCTTATTAATCAATGAAATGAAATAAGTAATGGCATTGCTGTATGAAATAGCATAACAAAATTAGAATTCTTGCAATCTATAAGTATCATAAAAGAGAAATCACATCTTTAGAATTATTATTATTATTATTATTATTATTATTATTATTATTATTATTATTATTATTATTGAGCTTAAACTACAAAATACATGACCACTGATAGACAAAGCTATACATTGTGGGCACTTTTATAAACATTTTTAAATGTAACCATGTTTATGAACTGAGCCCTTGACACCATCTTTACATTTACTAAAATAAAGAAATAATGCAAAGTTTAGAATTACATTGTGTGTTTAAGAAGATGCTCACATGTTTCATTAAACAAAAACATGTTACTATTTGAAAACAGTTACAATGTACTATGCAAATATCAACAATATCAACAATAAACAACCGAGAGTTTCATCGATTTTCATTGATTCTGAAATTTAATTTAAATGTTATTGTAAAACACGTAACACAAACCTGTTCCGTAGTTATTATAGAGCGCTCTTACATAAAAATATAATTCTCAAACGTATATTAGATTAATGTTTCACATCTGCTATCTTCACGAAGATGCTTTTGTTAAATATAAAACATTTGCATCGTTATAAATACAGTTTATATGTTGAATTAATTTGTCATTTTGTTTTAAATCAATATAGAGAAAATTAAATGCAAGAGAGCTTTTTAAATTTCGGTTTTGAAGTATATCCCTGCTCTTAATGGTTTATTTTTCATAATTTTCAGAAACTATATTTTATTTAAATGGTATATTCCAAATTTTGTTTTGAAGAAATAGATATTTGGTATCGCTAGAACTTTTTTTAAATGTTGGGTTTTCGGCAAATCCCCTTTCTTAATAACGCGATTTCCTAGATTTTCGGGACTATTTTGCATATTTTATTTAAATGGTATATACGAAGTTTTGCTGCGAAAAAGAAAACACCGGTGCCGCTAGAGTAATTTTTAAATTTCGGGTTTCAGGTCTCATAACCTGATTTCACTGATTTTCGGAAACTATTTTTCTTATTTTATTTAAATGGCACATTTTGTTGTGAAGAAACAAGTATTGGCTGCTAGAGCGATTTTTAAAATTTGGGTTTCAGGTAAACCCCCACTGCTAATAGGCCAAATACCCTCATTTATAGAAACTATTTTTCTTGTTCTATTTAAATGGTATATACGGATTTCCGTTGCGAAAAGCAAATATTAATGTAACTAGAACGATTTTTAAATTTTGAGTTTCAGGCAACCCCCTCCTAACTGTCTAATTTTCCTGTTTTTTCAGAAACTATTTTTGTTATTTTATTTCAATGGTATATACGGAGTTTCTTAAAAAATAAATAAATAAAATTGCCACCACTAGAGCGGATTTAAATTTTCGCTTTAACCCCCTCTCTTAACTACTTTATTAGTTTATTTTAAAGAAATTTACTGAGTTTTGTTGAGAATAAACAAAAAGTTCGGCTGCTAGAGATATTTTAAACTTTTTTTTTTAATTTTTTGCTTTAGATTAATCTGGACTCCAATGGTTCACTTTTGCTGTTTACGAGCTCTCGACCCGTTTGTTAATTGATGGTTATATGCCGATTTCGTTGAGAAAAAACAAAAATTGCGACCGCTAGAGCGTTAACATATATATCATTTTTTTTCATTGTAGATACTTAGTAGGTGGGATCGATGAAGATTTGGAGAAATTATCGAAAATAATTTCACAGGTACAACCGCAATAGCTTACGTTCCTTCGGAATTCGCTAAAATGAAACGGTTGGTAACTGCAATGCGTTTTAATAATTTACAATCTTCTAGGGATAGTTGAACATTGCATCCCTAAGTTGGGGCGATATGCAGTAATTGCCTGTGCCATAACTTGGGATTGCCTGCTCTTACATTTTAAAGAACTAAATGTCTTTTCTGTGACAGTAGTAAATCATAAAGGACAACTTGTGAACCTTCACTGTGCTTTACAAATGACTTTGCTCCTCCTACAGAAATATTCTGCATATGCTTTGTGCGCGAACGTCGCCTATTTTAGAAACGAAATTCCTATTTTCTGTTGACCTTGGCCAAAGTCTGTGGAATCGTTTACCGAAAGGAGAATATTCTTATCAGATTGTCTGATCTTATTTATGAGGCAATAAGGGAGGAGCAACAAGCATAAAATGTGAAGTTTGTTGTTCGAATAAGACGATGATTGAGTAAGAAGGGAAAGTTGAAATATGACACAAGTAAACAATGCGCCTCTTCCGTAAACAGTTTCTGTCGTTCTCCTTTAGCCTCACGTTTACGGATGTTTTTCGTTTATAGCGACCACACAGCCTTCAGATAGATCACCGCAAGAAGAAAGAAAGGAAGAAAACATTTTGGGAAACTGGTCGCTTAGGAATGTTTTGAATTATTATGAAATTCATCTTTTTAGTAGCCTCCCAGTCTCACGTGACCGCTATGGGTGGCCAAGGTCGTTAAGGCGCGGACTCGTGAGAGGGAGGTCTTGGGTTCGAATCCCACCAGGACCGTCCTCCCTGACTGAGGTGTTTTTCCAGGTTTTCCTCAGTCCTCATAAATGGCTAATGTCGGGGAGGTACCCTAAACTTAGGCCTGGAACGTTTACTTCCTTAAAAAAAATATTCTTTCCCAAAATGTCATTTCATCTCATGTATCATCAGTGTCACGCATGTGGTGCCTCAGTAGTAAAAACGGGCGTTAAACACTATTAAAAAAAGCCTCATGTGTTCACATTTAACATATCCTGGGATAGTGTATTGTAGCAGATAAGGGTAAGAATTCTGGACCTTTTCTGCACTGAAGACCCCTGCTTGGAAATTGACTTAACTTTCCCAACACACTTCTAAATGTGCACATTACTTTGTTTTCGTAGAGGCATATTCAGTGAAACTAGAACGTTATAGTTCTTTGAAACATGTCGAAGTTTTACTGCTACTTGCTGTAGCTTTGTTAACATTAATTAATTTTGGCACCGTCCTGGTGTTTGACGTGAATCTCTTCTCTGCTGTCGCTTTAACTCTCCAAAACATTCCGTAGTAACATTAAAGCATCGGTCGTAAACCATCTTCGCAAAATTAAGAAACCATTTATTTTAAATAAAAGCGTTGCAACTGAGTTGCAACTAAAACAGACCGTTTTGCTTTCCTAGGTCATTCGTCTCTAGTCACATATTGAACCAATGATTGCGTGATGACAGGCTCTGGTTGTGTCATGTCTTACTCCTTAATTCCCAGAACGTGTGGCTGGCTGTTAAAATAACTCTCTTTTGGTAAAGTTGTGAACGTAATACATAAGACCCAATACCTTTTTCTACTACTACAGTTGTTGCAAAGTTAAACCATGTTTCATTTGAAAATTCCATTCTGGCCGTACTAACAGTACTGTAGAATAGAGAAAAAATTAATTTAATATAAGAAAATATGAAGTATATTACAAAAGAATTAAGAAAAGACCAACAAAAAAAACTGCAAATCATGACCCAAAATAGATAAATATGGAAAAATGACGAACAAAAAGTATATTAAAATGTTCGTTTTAAATACACAAATCTCCGATCAGAATTTATGTACGTATTAATACTTCCTGCGATTTTTTTAGAAGGAAGATGGCATAAAATTAGCATCCGGACCCGAATCACAAAATATTCCGTATTTACGAGAATCTAATGCGCCATCGAATGTAATGCGCACCCCAACTTATTATAAAAATAAGATTTTGTATAGGTTTTAGAGATAAGCCCGTCCGCCCCATAAAACGATCAGAACGTAGAATTTATAAGTGAACTATTGCGACATCTTGGAGCTCGTAGCTGTTGTCAGGACAGTTGCTGTAGGTCACAAAAGAAAAAAAATATTTCTTATAGTGTCACTAGTTACAGGTTGCCGTTCTTCTTCCTCTCATGTACGAATTCAAAACGTTTCCTTCAATGTCAGAATGTAATTCTTTGCAAGGACCAGTGAATTTCTTCCTACTAGCTTTAGTTGTAAATAATGTCAATTTCTGTTGCTCTTAGCTATATTGAACTCTCTTCCTGCCTTTATGTTACCATTTTGTTTTCAGCATAAAGAATTGCTTTACACTTGAAAGTAGCATCATAAGATGTTATCTGCTTGCCTTCCATTTCGCGACTACCTACGCTTCATGCAACAATAGGGCAACAATAAATGTAAGGAAGTAGAGAATTGCAGCAATCCATTGCGAGGTAATAAACGATAAATTTGATTGAAGTTACTGGCGAATTACGGAACGAGTTTGCACGCGAATCTAATGCGCACCACAATTTTGAACTCGAGGTACATTTGTACAAAACGGTGCGCATTAGATTCGCGTTAGGAAATGGATTTTGTGAAATTCTGAATTTCTTTGGAATGAGGTGAGGTGACGTAAGTGTTTACTTACTAACTTTGTTATTATGTATGAATACACACATTCTTTAACTATGCTATGTCTCATTAGAAAGCACATTACTTCATGCCAGTCGCCCCCTATAGCGACAAATCCCGATATTAACTTACGGAATACTGGCGAATTTCAGTGCGCCCGTCTTTAATTCATATCTACCTTCATTTTGTTCTAAGGTAGATATAAAATATTGCCGTGACTACGCTATCACAAAGCTTTGTTAAACCACCTACTCCTCAGAAAATAAAAATGTACTTGTTCTTACTAATAATTGGTGCATTCCTAGCCGTGCAAAATGCTTGGTCAAGTCCATTTTCCTTCGAAAACACCCCTGGCGTCGTTTAAGGCACAGAGTTGTGCGGTTTGAATCCGGCAGGACCGCCTTTCCTGACTAGGGTGTTTTCCAGATTTTCCTCAGACCTTATCAGTGGAAAATGCGAGTAGATAATATGCTAACCTTAGCTGGAACGCTTTTTTTCCAAAACGTATTGTCAAGTTCATCGATTTATCTCTTGTATCTGTCGTTTATTGATTTATTTACGGACACTCTTTAACAGCTCAGGTCATCAGCGTCCCATTCAACTCAGGACGTGAAACGGCCGACAAATTTTGCTCAGAGGCCTCTCTTTCAGGCTTGAGGTTCTTTTTCGTGCCGTAAATGTACCACACGGGACCCACGGCTTTACTTCCCTTCGGAAGGAAGCCACACTTAGGATTTTTACGCCCGATAAAATCCATCGGTATGGCTGGGTTCGAACCCGCGATCTTGGGTGTACGAGGCAAGTATGGTAACCACTACACCACCAGGACCGACTCTGTCGTTTATGATGCCAGCAGGCCTTAACACCATTAAAAAGAAAATAGAAAATCAGAGTCACGGCCTCAGTTTCCTGTCGACAATTTTCTTGCAAATCACGAGATTGTGACTTGTAACAATTCGTTTTCCCTTTCAGCCTGTCCCATAGGAAGAAATCTGATGAGGTAAGGTTAGGCAACCTTGGTCGTCAAAGTACTTCGGAAATGACATTATCAGCAAAAATGGAAGCAATTTTAGCCAATGTTGACATTTCAGTTTTGACAGGAGGCATCATCCTGCTAAAATAGCCAGTGCAGAGCTCTTCGTTGTCTGATTCACAAACCCTCAGAAGATTTCCATGTAGACTATGGTTCTCCCCACTGTATAGAAGAAAGCGGAGCCAATAACGCGGACAGCATACCGTACCTCAAAATTTTAATTGTTATGAAGGTGTGAGGACTCTTATTAGCCCAATATGGATATCCTGAGCATTGATGTATCCACACCTCCACACGTAGTCCAATATCTCAGATGTGCTTTGTCAAACTGCTGTAACTAGTGACAGAAATTTTGCTTCTTCTGTTCGTCGTCTTTCAAATAAAATGTTGGCAGCTCGTAAACATGTACTTTGTGAACATTCCCATTCTCTGCGACAGTTTACGCAAGTATTTCTGTTAAAGACCTGTAATCTGCTTTTCAGTACAGCCGTTATTTTGCTTGTTCCGGTTATATTCTGTTATACTGGGTGAGCAATGCTTGACGCAACTGCGGAACCCGCCGGCAGCGCTATGTCGGCGGGGAATATATTTCCACTCCCCTGCCCGAGGTGAGTTGAAATCTTGCGCAAGTAGCACGTGTTTGTTAGGGGACGTAATACAGTGTATTGAATGAAAGTATATCAAGTGAAATGAGGTAACACAAGTATTCAATTCTCCAAAGAGTATTCGTGTCTGATTCATACGTGCGTGCAGAATCAGTGCGCGCTGTAAGGAGATTATTTCAAGAGAAATTTCCTGATACTCCGGATTTAACCCCCTGCAATTTTTGTCTCTATGGGGGGGGGCATTAAAAGAAAAAGTGTACAAAGCAAATCCACACACTTAAAACTAACATTCGTCAAGAAATTGTTGCCGTTTCTCAAAGGGAACTACAGAGTGTAATGAGCTATTTCCTTAGCAGGTGTCAGAAAAATTTTAACAACGAATGGAGGCAGTTCCAGCATCTCCTTGCTTATCATATTTGAGTAATTTACTTTTATTTTTAAGTGTTTATGTTACGTATGTTAGAAATTACTTACGCGACAAACCGTACTATATTTACTGCGGACCTCCTGTCACGCGCAATCGCCGGCTGGCCGCACGCCGCGTGTAGGACCGTTCACTCTGTACATACTGTATTGCTTGTAACGCAAAGGCTACTGCCTAGGGCAGTGATATACAGTAAACAGATTAGAGTGTAGCGCTGCCACTCGCTCCATGAGCATCTTTCCCACAAGTACAGAGTCGGTCCTGGTGGTGTAGTGGTAACCATAATTGCCTCCTAAACCCAAGATCGCGGGTTCAAACCCGGCCAGGATCGATGGATTTTTTTCGGGCGTAAAAATCCTAAGTATGGCTACCTTCGGAAGGGAAATAAAGCCGTGGGTCCCGTGTCGCACATTTACCTCAAGTCTGAAAAAAGAAGCCTCTGAGTAAAATTTGTCGGCCGTTTCACGTTCTGAATATAATGGGACGCTGATGACCTGAGATGTTAAAGAGCGTCCATAAATAAACAAATCAATCAAAACCCACACGCACAGCAAAGTGTTTCATAACTTCACTGAATTACGTCCATTAGTTTGACTTTTATAATGGAAATCCAGGATCCATTGGATGTCAGAGGTTTATACATAAATTAATTTTAAAATAGTTTATTTTAGCATATAAAAGTAATGACCCTTTATTTAGAAACTCTATAAAATAATAAGAAATTATGCACTAATGGAAGCAAAATATATTTAAGGAACGTTCATTTATATGGGGTACAGCTGGGAAAGTAGAGTTGGGTTTAATTGTATTGTTAAGAGAGGATACTTCTTACTGACAGTTGGCATTCTGCCTACGCCCATAAAAAACACTTTCTGAAGGAAAGATGAGGAAACCTGGCAGTCAGGATCCCTGGACGGTGAGGCAATGTCATAGACGAAGTCACTAACGTGTTTCTAGATAGAACACCATCCCTCAAAGAGTTCGATCCTCTCAGAACATTCGCTTCCATACAGACGCCAGAGCAGAAACTTCTCTAATTTTAACTACTGAGGCACTGGACACCGATAATACATGAAATTAAATAATTAAAGGAAGGAAGCGTTTTAGCTCTAAGTTAAGCGTATATTTCTGGCATTTGCAATTTATGAGGACTGAGAAAAACAGGGGAAAAGTCTCAATCAGATAGGACAGTCCTATCGAAGCCCGAACTCCCCGCTCACAAATCTGCGTCTTTACAAACTCGGCCACCCATGGCGGTAATCCTATAGAACCAAAGGAATTGAAAAGCGGAAATATCCATTACAGCATTCGCCTAAGTGACCAGGGAAAACAACGATAAAACCAAAGATCAGGATGGGAATTGAACACGGAACCTCCCGAAAGCGAGTCTCAAGCGCCTGGCGATACTAAACCCGGCAGGTGCAGTAACGCCTCGAGACTTGCACAGCACGAAAGCAAGAGTAGTTGCCTACAATGTAGGGGCAAATGACTGGTCTGGGACAAGAGTATTACTTGCTCTGTCACTTATGAACAAGAAATGCATTATCATGTATTACATGAGCTAGAAATGTCTCTGTTAGAGATGAAAGGGCAGAGCATTATGAAATATACCCACGACATGAGGACACAGAGGCTCAAAGATTTGTTTGACCCGTATTTAACAACAAAATAGATATTTCTTGATTTAATAATTTAATTTACTTCAAGTGCATAAGATATAATAAATAAACCTTTATAGCATATTATTAAAACTGTATATAATATAAATGTATAGCATTTGAAGTCAGTAAACTACTAAGATCTAATTTTAAAGAGCAAAAGTTATAAATGTTAATAAACGTTTTATTACACCTTATATATAAGATCAAAATGTATTTTTATTTCACTCCATAAGTAATTGGAGCGTAAAATGCTATTCATTTTGATTACTTTGATTACATAATGGATATACCATGATGATTTGCTTATCCCAACGATAAAAGTTAATTTCTAAAGAGACTTGATCTTAAGAGGAAATGAAAAAGTAAAAGGAAAAGTAAAATATTGTTCAAAACAGGGGAATAGGAGAAATGTGAACCTCTATGAGCCCACTTCCCTCATTGAAGATATAATTATATCTTTCAGAGTTGAAACAATTCAACTTTTGACGCAAGGAAATTGCGGTTGTGTTGTTCTGACATATGCCGTAAAAGGATGATTGAGAATAAAGATTTTATATAATGGTATTAAGTTTCGCCAAAAGGGAGGAAGGAAAAAAAATGGAAAGAAAAAAGAATAGAGGTATGCGCAATACCGTGAAAGTTACTTTTATAACTTAAATAGAGGGAAATGGATATACAAAATGTTGGTCAGATTACACATTTTAAAATCATATTTTGCATGAAAAATCACTACCAGAGCTCCGATTTTGACTACAATTTGTTATTTCTTTCAAAGACAATATAGATTCTCTATAGGCCTCCATAGTCTATATACATAGGTATATGTATATATACTGCGCTTTCGGATTTTAAGTCTTTTTTAAACTTTTGGCCATTTTCAGGCAAAGTTTCTCAAGGCCAATAATCAGAATTTAACAAGGAAATTCTATATTATTTATTGTTGCCTTTGGTAGATAACCTGCACTTTATTGGCAGAAAGCTCGATGGTAACAAGTATTGACTCTGCTTCAAGAAGTTAACTATGAATCATCATACTTTAGGGAAACTTTGAGCAACTCTACTTGCAACATGATGAAACTCCTGCTACAATTGTTCGGACGTACGTTGATAACGTTTTCAATAGAAGAATGCTTGGACGCTGTACAGCAATTGAATTCCCACTGTGATCCTCCCCAATGAAAATCTTCCTTTAGAGTATGGTTAAAGACGAAGTGTATGGAAGGAGAGCACAAACAGTTCAAGAGCTGACTATTTACATTCAGAATGCCTTTCACGATCTGGACAACGACATTCAGCTGTGTTGCTTGTGTGTCGGAGTGTTCCAGGTAAACTGTAACGGTGCATTAATGCAGAAGGAAAACAATTTGAACATAAAAAAGTGCAATACTTTGTCAACTGAAATTCAGCAAGTGTGTAGTTACTTTTGCGCCACCCTGTGCAGGTAGTTATATAAAAATGGACTTCTGCAATGTGACGTTTAAAGTTCTGTTTTCAGAATAATTTTCATTTCTTATCTGAAGCTCCTAATAAGAAAGATGTAAAGGTGTGAAGATACTCGTTCATTTATAAAAATGAAAAACAGTAATTGATTTTCTACTTTTTTCTGTTTTTCTGACAGTTAAAGTTCCACTGTAAATTTTGGTTGTTATACGTGCCTATAAATCCTTTATTATCTAATATTAGATAACTTTATATTACTCTTGCTAGTGTCAAATAAATAAATAAGCAATCACGATTAAGACTTTCAGGTATTTTGTTATAATTAATAAGTTTTTTATTTAAATTTTAAGGAAATTTCGTAAGTTATTCCTTAAATATTCTTATCATCAAAATACGAGCTCTGACTATTATGTTTAGAATACCCACAATGCAAAATATACAAAGAACAAAAATCTGCGTTAAAAATAAGTTATAAAATATTCTTGGGTAACGATGTTTCGCCTGGAGTATTCACTTTTTCCATAGTCAGAATGGTTTTACTGAAGCGGTTTGTTCAATTAGTTGACCTAAGAAGCGATTTTACGACAATGGATAGAAAGGCTCAATCCAGGAAGCCGCGTTTTTGTCGTGCCTATCCCACTTGGTTCGCACGTGAGCCTGGCGAGCCAGTTTTAGCAAGAGGTCAGAGAAATCGTTATTTTGAACTGGTCGGTGTATGTGATGGGAACTGTCTGTCTGTCTGTCTGTCTGTCTGTTACGTTATGAAGCCGATCACATGAAATATTTCTGTCATTGTTACAACAGACATGCCATGATCGATATGTCAGATCGCGCTTCCTAGATCCCAAAAAGCTTTCGTTTAAATTGTGTGCTTTGCTCTCGCACCTGGAAAACGAAAAGAATTTCTTTTTCCGTAAGTATTACACATTGTCTTGAAGTGGGTAAAATGGAACTGTCAGGTTTTTGAACGCTTTCTGCAAGACTATTACAAAAACAGAAACCGTGAATAAAACTAAAAATAAATAAATATATAAGAAGCAATTCTGAGTTCACAGAATAAATTTTCATTCCATTTTGAAACGGGTTTATTTAATAATAGTAGTAATGGACGTTTTATGGTACGTTTTAGAATACATGCAAATAAATACAACTGTCGCATGGACCTTACGGCCGTACATGTTAATGTCGTAGTTATAACACCCAAAAGTGCTACATACATACATACATACATACATACATACATACATACATACATACATACATACATACATACATACATACAAATCTACATGTATACATATAAATATACAAATACTTCCATATATTTACGTTTTCTATTAATAATTTTATATACAGATACATAAACATGAATGAAACCCTTACTCTTGAGCCCCCTTCTATGTACTCACACCTCCTCTCCAACACCACCCCTCTCTTCATTATAGCCATTAACCTCTAGAAATATTCCCAAATTGTGTGAGTATCTCGCATGCACCAACACTTCTCGGCAAATGTTCAAATTGCTATTGGAATTCAGATATTGCGATGATAAATTCTCATTTAATATGCGAGATAACCATATCACACTAAATTTGTACTCAAACTAGTAGCCGTTCCAGGATTTCTTCAGATCACATTGATACAGCAATTCCATCCACAGTGAAAATATTAAAAGTTAATTTCTCCCTGGTTTCCATTGATAATGCTAATAATAAACATCAATGGTATATTTTTCGTTCTTCAATTCATACGTTAGTAAGGAATGCTCCGTGTTTTGAAACCTGTTGGTGCAGAAAAGATGCCTTGATATTTCAAGAAAATGTTGATAAGAGTACCTGAAGAAAAGCTTTTCTGAACTATTTTTTAAACTAATCATTTTGTTAAAACTCATTTTCTTGTTACTTAGTTCAAAGTTGTACATGAAATAATAAACAAATAAGTGATAATAATATGCGTTTAAACAAAGAACAATAAAATGAATTACTTTTGGTGGAAAATAAGAAATCAGCAACATTTAAAGGCGTTTAGGAAGCGTGTGTGGGGAGAGAGCAGAGATAACATCACTAGTTAGTTCATGGACGAAAAGGCTGTCATAATCGAAAGAAGGTCGAAACAATATTCACTAACTGGAATATTCAAAGTTTCAAAGATTTGTGTGTTAATGGTTCCTCAAAACCCAACTGCCTAACGACCGGAGGAAGAAAACTGTAATCTTTTCAGAGTTGCTTGCTAATTATGTCACTGAAGACGACGTTTTCTTGCCCAGTATTATAACAAAAGACGAACAGTGGATTTATCACTTAGAGCCTGAGATAAAAATATACTATCATTATATGCAAGAGAATATCCTCAGCCCGCAGCTGTGGCGAAACTCTTCTAGAACTTTCAGGGAATTATTTTGACCCATGTAGTGAAGCAGATAAACCTGCAGATATTTATCACAACTTTATGGATTGAAGAAGCAGTTCCAACGCTCCATTTTCGCAATAATGCGACCAAAGTACTTCTTCATAACAACATGAAACTTTACACAAGTCTACGCACCCGAGTGAACTGTCCTTCCTAATCCACCATAAAACCGGGACATTTTATCTCCCCAAAGATGAATGAAGAAATATACGAGTGTAGGTCCATAAGTTTCCGGGCTAACCGGTTTCTAGGTATGATAAAGACAAAAACTATATTTCACTTTTCAATATGGTTACCCTTTATTGCAATATACTTCTCATATCTTTTAATTACATTTCAAACACACACACACATCCAACCAAATAGTTGGAAATCTTGTCTGTAAAATGACCATAAACAGCAGCCATCACTTCTTCGTCACACTTAAATTTCCTTCCTCGAAGGTCTTTCTTGAGTTCTGAGAAGAGAAAATAGTCACTGAGAGCTAGATATGGGCTTGTATCTTCAGAGTGGTACCAGCACGACATTATAGCTGACTTTACTGGCGCAAAACCATATATTTGTAAGATTATATCCTGAGACAATTACAGAGAAACAATCCAGTACTTGCATTTGTAAATAAAACAAATTATTATTATTTAATTCTGAATCTTGTGCGTTATAAATAAATGAACAATTGCTATAATTAAGAACCATTTTATAATAGCCTTGCAGACTGTAGTTTTATTAGTGGAAAAATTAAATGCCCTTATTTTTCTAAATATCTCACTTAAAATATTTATTTTCTCTTTTTTAATTGACTGTCTATTTTCCTGCTGACTGCAGTGGTCTTGTCCATAATTTGGCTAGTCACATGCAACTTTAAATACACTTTAGTTCCGTGTATGTTGGATAGATGGAATTAGCAGCCTTGATGCACCATCTATTTGTTGTTAGTATTTATTTATTTTATGAGGATTCTTGAGTCATTGCGGTGTATTTTAATCAGTTTATTTCTGACTTCTCATATACAATAATTGGCAATATCCAACGTTTTAATTTGTATTTTCAATAACAAAAAGAACACGGCTATTCTCTTTATTTTGATGGATGGGAACAGCTCAAGTAGGTCAGATTTTGAAAATTTGGCTTCTTGATGAGTGACAAGTTTAAATATCGAATTTTAATTAGACAGAAAAAGTTTGAAATAGACAGTCGGTGCTTCCTCGTAGAGCAATTTTCTCGCGCCCATGTCAGTCAGAGAAGGTACGAAATGCACACGCGATGCTGGGAGTCGGCCCAAACGCAAACACCAGAATCGCCACAGACTTCGAAACAACCGCACGTGTGAAAAGCCGGGTCGCTGCCAAGTGCTGCCTTTAAACTTTCCCAAGTAATTAAATTGGTTTTCACAAAGTTGAATTGTTCTAAGAAGTCGGTTATACAAACTCGAGCAAAGTTGCAGAAAGTGATTTTTGTTGTAGAACTGTTAGGCTCATTATTTGATAGGAAACTTCGATGTTACACAAGTTGGTTCATAAACAGTTGTAGCAATTGTCAAAGTGAACGAACGCATCAAATATCGAATAGATGTTTTAACTATGTCATCAGAAAGTTTCTGTTTTGAAATACACACGTTATCTCGTACTGAATTTCCCAGCAATATGGCTAATCACACACCATGGAGGTAAGCGTGAAAGTTTGAAGAACAGCATTTCATTTTTAAGAGTAGTTCCTGTTTATCTTAATATTTAATATTAGCTGTGATTATTCCAGCGTTACTATATTCTTTATCACTTTAACTTTAATTACTCATAAGTATAACACTTTATATTTCGTACGGCAATAAAAAGTTCAAATCGTAAACACTTGATTACTTAAAGAACATATACTAAATTTATAAAATTAGCCATATTAAACTCCCACGGGTGGCCGAGGTCGTTAAGGCGTGGATTCGTGAACGGGAGGTCTGGGGTTCGAATCCGTCCTCCCTGACTGGGGCTTTTTCCAGGGTTTTCTCAGTCCTCATAAATGGCAAAAGTCGGGGAGGTACCCTAAACTTAGGCCTAGAACGCTTCCTTCCTTAAAAAATATCCTTTCACAATTTATCATTTCATTTCATGTATAATCAATGTCCACTGCCTGTCGCGTTAAAAAAAATTAAAAAATCATATTAATAATAATAATAATAATAATAATAAATAATAATATTAATAATAATAACAATAATAATATGAGCCCGCTAGCTATCTCTTTCCCCCTCACTAGATCTTTATATTCTTGTGAGGTATAACTACATTTCACACCTTTCTCGGTTGGTAAGGTTTATCCATTCTTTCTACGTGATTTTCCCCCTTTTACTTTGCATTCTTTATTTTTATATTTATTTCCTTTTAAGTAAATTCATACTGAATTTAAATTATGGATCAGCATGTTGAAAGTATGTAGTTTAATTTTTTGTAGCTCTAACTGGCTCCGCAGGATTTTTTTTTTTTTTTTTTACTAACATTTATCGCTGTTTTTACTACTGCGGCACCACAGGCGGTGGACACTGATGATACATGAGATGAAATGATATATTGGGAAAGAATATTTTTAAAGGAAGGAAACGTTCCAGGCCTAAGTTTAGGGTACCTCCCCTGCATTTGCCATTTGTACTGAGGAAAACTGGAAAAAAACCTCAGTCAGGAGGGACGCTCCTGGCGGGATTCGAATCCCAGGTCTTTCTCTCACGAGTCCGCGCCTTAACGACCTCGGCACCCGTGGCGGTGTTTTGCAGGATAACATGCTAGCTTATACCGTTGATAAAATATATAGACGTTCCAAAAGGAAACAGAAAATTGAAATTAAAATATAAAACAGAATCTTATCACTTGTGCCTTTAACATTAAGAAGAGAAACGAACGAAAATTTTGTATCACATTGCGAACAGGAAAATGAGTATACCGATATTTCGCTTATTTCAACAATGAGTCAATCATTTTACCGAAAGGCCGCAGTACAGGGGTGTAAAAAGTCAACATTTCCATGAGTTAAGATGAAAATTATATTCTTTATTCTCCAAATAAAAACTTTTGATAAAATGTTTTAACATTTGCTTTTAGCAACATTTTTAAAAGTTGTTGATATAACAAAATAAAATGCAGTCAATTTGTTATAGGATTATTTGTAAAATATCTAGAAAAGTAGCTAGGTACTTTTTCTTAATTTTTATCATCAAAAGAATTAACAAATTCTCAAGATTTAGGGATACCACAGCCTTCCTTAAAAATGTTTAAATCTTTGGAAAATTTGTTTCGTCAATTTGCTGGTACTGTTTGAAACGCCTTCATATAACATGACCTAAGTAATATTTTGCCTTTATAAGTAATTTGATAGAATGAGCGGTTTAATTGGCGTAAATTGCAGCATCATCAATAGTTATTTAGAAAAATATACAAGGCAGAAACTTTCTTCCAAAAGCTTTTAACCTTAAAACGTATTTAGCAGAAGCAGTTCTTTGTGTCTAATTAGATTTGTTGTGATCCTATTATGGGTTTACTAACCAGAGCTCTTGTTTAGGATTGATTTATCAATATTAAAGTAGCCTTCAGGAGAAATAACGCTCAAGCTATAATAATAAAAATGCCTTTAATTTAGATACAGGATTCACTGCAACAACTATGAAATAAAATTTACGTAAATAATTCCACATATTTTAGAATTTTCCTTATCTACAGAATGTTAAGGAGCAACATCGCAATAATTTCAAATATTGTAGAAAAATCAAATCTCAAAAGTATGACATTAAGTTTCTAAAGAAATAAAATTTTCATTCTAAATGAAACCATGCACGGAAGTTGTGGAGCATATCTCTTTGGAGCATCCTTCATCCTAAAGTAAAAGGAAACAATTGCATGCATAAGGGGCTGAATCAAATACGAACAGGAATTTCGATTTTATCACTCGTGAATAGCACAGAGCGCCACAGGGGTTTCAGGAGCAGGGAAGAACTCTTTTCGCCTCACATTTGTTATTAGCACCATGTCCGAGCAAGAACTTTTCTCGATGATTGGGCAATAATTTTTTTGATGCAGTGGGGCGTAAAATTAGCCGTAAGTTCCCAAAGATTAAGGGCACAGTTTCGGAATAAGATACAAAAGTTTCACAAAAGACGAGCAAATGAAAGTCAACATCGTCGACGTAACAGAAAAAAAAAAATATATATATATGCGTATCGTTCCACATTGACATCTGACAACTTTTTTTAAATCGCTTGTGAAGTTGTAATAAGTTCGTTCCGTATTTCAGATGACTTGTATTACCGAAGAGTCTCAGAAAGGCTCGAATTTTCACTGAAGATCAAAAGACGACATAAAGGAGAAATGATTTGGCATCGAACCGTAATCAGCGATGAAACAAGTGAACATGGAGCGATTATTGTCAAGGTAAAAATTTGCCTTCTGTCAGTTTTTGGTGGAGGCGGAACATGCTTATTGGCGAAAAAGACGACAATAACCGATTTGAGACGTTCTTCTCCAAGACAACGCCCGTCCGCATACAGAAACTTTGATAAGGAAAAAATCCACTTGACAGCATTGGAACGCCCTCCAGACTTAGCGTTGCGATATATTTGAACTGGGAGGTGGACGATTCGACAGTGATGAAGAATGGTATGGAAGCTTTCGTGCGTAGACCACGAAAACTCAACGCCATTCTTTCTTCTTTAAAGGCATTAAGGAACTTTCTATTCCCTGGGGAAAATCGGGAATGAATATGAAAAATTAGTTATATACCATTTTATTATATTGTTTCAATAAATTTTGAAATTCCGGTTTATATTTGATAATTTTTCGTGCATGATCTCTTCAGCAGGACCGTAATCTACAATCTTCAAAACCACAGTCTATTGTATTATCGGTTATTTCGCACAAATGGATAGCTCCATCTACGAGGATTAAGTTACATAATACGATAAATCGGATAATCCCTATTCAGTACCCTACTCATATAATTGCTCCAAAGTTTTAGACACTTTTATAGCTCTAGATTTTGAAAACGCTGATGATGAGCTACTGAAAATATCAATTTTCTCATTGCGAAGCTTTTACGTTTTCGCGATAACATATTCTTATGTTTTAAACTATTTGGTTCCTTGCTAGCTGACTGTGATATTTTAACATAATTATTCGTTTCTTTATCATGGGAATCACATGGATGAATCTTATGAAACCTAAAAATGGCGAAAAGTATCATTTAAAAAATTAAAATTAAATTTAATTCCATTTTAAATTATTAAAATTAAATTTAACAGTGTTTACGATAAATTACTTTTAAAACACAACAATATGCATCTTGATTATCTTCAGAGAGAAATCATTGCAATAGTATAATAATAGTATAATTTTGTAATATCATTGTCATGTATCAATAGCATTGTCGAAATTACCGCCGTGGGTCGTTAAGGCGCGTACTCGTCAGCAGGAGGTCTGGGGTTCGAATCTCACCAGGACCGTCCTCCCTGACTGTGGTTTTTTCCAGGTTTTCCCCAATCGTCATAAATGGCAAAAGCCAGGGAGGTACCCTAAACTTAGGCTTGGAGCGTTTCCTTCCTTGAAAAAATACTTTCTCAATATATAATTTCATCTCATGTATCATCAGTGTCCATCGCCTGTGGTGCCTCAGTAGTAAAAACAGATGTTAAACACTACTAAAAAAATTTGGGAAATTAACTTATTTTTCGAAGATTTTTTTTTCAATAGTGTTTAACGCCCAAATTTAGGGTACCTCCTTAGCATTTGCCATTTATGAGGACTGAAGAAAACCGGGGAAAAAAACTTAATCAGAGAGGATGGTTCTGGTGGTGTTAGAACCGCTGATCACTCGCTCACGAGTGCGCGTCTTATTTACCTCGGCTACCCGTGACGTATTTTTACAAACAAACTGAATTTAATTGTCGTCAGTCACGCTCAACGTTATTTTTCTCAGTCTGACTATCTAACAGACGTCTTCTGTTTCTTTATTGTCAGTCACGTTCTGTTAAAGAAAACTGTTGTATGTAACTCTTATTTAGAAGCAAACTGAAGACATTATTAAGAATTTATCCTTACACGCTGGACGTACCTGAGAACCTCTTCTTTGAAGATCGTGTTCAGTTCTAAAGGACTTCCACCAATAAGTTCGCACCAGGCTTCTCTCAATACAACATGCTGAAAAGGAAACAACTGGCGCATATTCGTGGAACTGTAAAAAAAAAACTTTCAGCGAATTGTTGAGGGTGTGTATTGGAGACGCGTTTACTTTCAACTTTTGCTATGAGATCGTCCTTGTCTTACGTCATAGTATATCCATGTCAAATATCACTTAGTGACGTTCATTAATTTAAAGGCCATAAAGGAATCAAGTAAAACACTCCCTGCATTGTTTCAACTTTATTATATAACGTTTTTCTTTCAAACTTAAAAATTTTTATTATTCCTTTATAAAATGTCATCAATTGTCACATGATGAAATTTAAGTTGTTTTAAATGACATATTGTAACATGAATAAATGTAATCTTTCTGTTCAATATCTGAAAACAACAAGTAATTTATTCTGCTAATACTACAATGTATGCGAAGTGTGTTAATTTCTTGATTATGCAGACAATTTCAATTTTTAGCTGGTTGTAAAACTAAATAAACATAAGCACTTATGTTATAAATTAATATATAAGAAAAGAGAATTTAATATGCCACGGACATTATGGACGGCGTACTGAGTATTTAGCACCAGAATGACTTCATAACGGACTCTGTCAAGGACATGCATATACTAGTACGAAAGTCTTGTGGTGTAGTTGTGGGATCAATTCTCGCACGATTCCCATAAAATATATAACTTTTACAAGACGAAGACCTTTGCGATCATGTTTAAACACGTTTGCACAACAACGTTCATTATTTTTAACTCTTTCACAGCAAATTTACTTTTCTCAATAAGACAAAATCTATTTCTTGCTATAACATTGGTCTACAAAAAGTTATTTTCCTTGCTTTTTTAATTTTTATATGTAATATGAAAGCCCTGAATTCAAATATGGCCTCAGTTTTACTCTATCGGCCTAAGTTTTTAAAAAATCACATAAATGTAATAATGTACTTATATTTTTATGAAATATTATGAAGTTTTAAGACATATAGCTAAGACAAAATTGTTTTTGTAGGTTTCATTTTAACTTAAATATTAATGAGTATATTGAAAAAAGAGATCTCTGAGTCAATAATTATGCATTTCTAAACTTTTCACTATTAGGGAGAAGAAAATTTAATTTTTTTCGAAGTTCTGATATGTCCTTCACTAGTGTTCCTTTTCAAACACCAACAGTAATCAGCCATCACAATGACCTTCATAGCGGGTTTCCATTGTTTTAATGTCTTTATGAAACCTCTCACCTTGTTCTTCACTCACTGCACCAAGATTCGCAGGGAAATAATCAATATGACTGTTGAGAAAATGCACTTTAACACTCGTTCTACATCCTAGCTAGATTTCGAAAATGTTGTAACATTTCCTCCACAATTTCTTTATAGTTCTCAGATTTCTTGTTGACATGAAAGTTTTCTGTCCCTTTTTTGTCTGTCAACCATGCTGACTTCTCTAACTCGGACGTCGACTGAGGAAAGATCTCATCCTGCATAAGCTCACGAATCTGGGAGTACATCGACTTAGCTTCAGTTTTCTGTGGGAACTTTGTAACAAAACAGTTGAAACAATCACTATCCTTATTCAGAGCAGTAACAAATGCCTTCATCAGGCCTAACTTAATATGAAGATGGAAGAAGAACATTAGACTGAGAAACCAATGGTTCATACTTCACATTTTTTCTCCAGGAACTAAATTGCTTCTTTGTGCCCAATATTTTCTAGTCCAATGCTCTGATTTAGCCCTACTGTTTCATTCACAAAGTGAACAATTTATTATATTTCAGAAACATTTTTATATATATTCTCAATGAGCAAATAACAAAAATTTGTTATATTCTATAATGTAGATTTCTGAAAAACTGTAGCTCGAGAAACAAAACTAAGGCTGGTTTGAGAGATTCCATGTGATAAAGAAACAGAAAATATGAACAGTTTCCATAAAATTACTTTTTAAACATAGCAAGAGGAATGCTAGGAAGTGTGGCTTATTTTAGGGTATATCTGACTGCAAAATGACCAGTAACATAGAATTAACTTTACAAATTACTTTCTTGTTCATAAATCGTGTATTTTCTTTGTACAATAAATATTAGCAGTAATTACTTTGAATTTACATGTAAAACTATGGAATACAGAAATTCTTCTTATGTTTATTGTACACAAACAACATCAATTTGCCTTTATTCAAATAGTTATGTAATTTCTTAGAATATCCCTACATTTTCGCATATTATCCCTGGGATTCTTGTTCATTTTGTCCGTAACGATTCCACCGACTTCTCTGATGTAATATAGAAAACATTTTTGTTTTTACAAGCATTTTTTCTCTTCCGTTTTCAATGGGGCATAATTTGAAGCATAAAGGTTTCCTACCAGTTTTCCAAACGTGGTTAAAGAAAATGCAAATTTATATTAACCTCTTCATCCAATACCGTGTAATTTGTCGGAACTGCATGTGAACCTCAACGCACTCCATATGTTCCTAGTCTTGCAAGGGTTTCCTTCATAATCCCGAGTGATCACGTGCTCTAGCGCAATTTGTGACCACGAGACTTGCCGATTACTTTAATTGAATTAGTTGCCACCTTCCTCTCTCAGTCTTGGACAGACCAGCCTCGTGATATAGCTAAACATATCACGTGAAACCTTGCATTCGTTCACTTATAGAAGTACAGGAAGCGTTTCGTTCATTCTTACTTCAAAGACCACCTCACTCGTGTGTGGATATGATTTAGTAACGCAGGTGAGTGTTACAAGGGAGCATTTCTTCTTCTTTTTGTGTTTTACCCTCCCTAGTCCTACTTGTGCTTTACTCCTTTTTATGTTATTTTATAGAGAGTGCGCACAAATTATTGGAGTGGTTTCAAAACATTACCCCGGCTTTATTATTTGACGTTTCATTACAAAACTGTATACAGATAGAAAAACTCACAAAGTTTTTTACATCAGTTCTGTAGTCACACTCGATTTAGCGTTCATTATAGTGGTTTCATGGTCATATTATCAGTGATATGGTGATTGTGTTTGATGCTATAAGTATCCCTCAACGTTTATTTTGAATTACCGGGCAGACATAATCTTTCTTCCTACGGCCATGAGAGCGCAACAGCTGTATGGCCCCATTCACAATGAAAATGAAACATAACGTAAACTTAAAAGACAGATGCTATCGTATGTATTGTAATGGAACCATTCACAATGAATCACATAAACATAAAAATAAACGTACAATTAGGCGTAAACTTAGAAGTTTGCAAGGTTCAAGGTTTTGCATCTACGTCTAACTTAAATTTCAGAAATCAGCCAATCAGAACACAGCTGATCTGTTTGTAGAGCTCTATGATAGAATGTATCTATACACGGAGTACGGAAATCAACTGCAACTCTTGCTGCTCCCTGCTGCAAGTCCCGAGCGATGGAGGGAGTGGCTTCCACAGACATAGCTGGATAATAACGCTTTCATGTGAATAGTATGACGTACAGAATGCGCTATCAATTGATGTTTATAATTTTTTCTGCTGCAATCAAAGGATTTACTCGCCCCTATCAATTTATATTTACGAAAAACCACTGACTCCACCGGTTTCTAGTATTTACCCTAGGTTAGCGTTGGTATCTATATGAATTAATTGCAAATTCCAATAAGAGCAGATTTGTCACAGTTACAATATTTTACCCGCCTAACAATCCCCTATCAATTTATATTTAAAAGTTACGAAGGCAACGCATAGATTACATTATGTTTAACAAAAAATAATATATGCAACATTTACACTGCGACCACGCACAGTAGTTCCGCTCTCTTCACTGTTGCTCGGGACTTGCAGCAAGAGTTGCACTTGATTTCCGTGCTCCGTGTAAGGGCAAGTTTTGGTAGATAGAGTTAAGATCAGTGACTCTGTAGACAAAATGGCGTCAATGGATAAAATATTTAATGCATTATAAGAAAGCTATCCTTGCTCATATTACTCCAAGCAAATTAATTACTGCACTTTACATGTGCACAAACGCTACTGCCATCTGCTCAGAAGCAGCCATTTTCAATCAGCTGTTAGTTGATCTTCTCTTGTTCTTATTTTTGATTGGCTTACTGCGTCTTTCATTGTTAATGCCTACATAGTCCTAAGTTAACGTGTTACGTCTTATTTTATTATGTTTACGTTTGATTTTCATTGTGAATGGGGCCTTACTCTCGCAGCTTCGTAATTTGTCTCTTTCTCGCTCTCTCCCCCCTCCCTCTCTTTTTAAGAAGTTATTGTCCCGATGTGGTACGAAAGTAAAAGCCACTAAGCTGTTTCTTGCGCAGTTACGATTATTCGTAAAGAAAATTGAGGCGGGTGTGAGTCCAAGAATATTTATTTAATTGAGGTACGAACATGGCTGCAGGACTGTTACTTGATTTAATCAACAACTTTTCCGTTTTTTTTGTTCATTTTTGGAATGTTTTTGATTTTCTCTTCCTCTGTCTTTTGGTATCTATTTTTTTATAACTTATTTTATAATTCTTTCTAAATATGTGCTCCCTCCTTTTCCCCTGTTTTATTTGATTTATTTACGGACGCTCTTTAACATCTCAGGTCATCCGCGTCCCATTCTATTCAGAGCGTGAAACGGGCGATAAATTTTGCTTAGAGGTCTCTTCTTTCAGGCATGAGGTTGTTTATCATGCCGTAAATGTACGACACGAGACTCACGGCTTTACTTCCCTTTCGAAAAAAAGTCATATTTAGTATTTTTACGCGCGATAGAATCCATCGATCCTGGCCGGGCTTGAACCCGCAATCTTGGGTTTAGAAGGCAGGTATGGTTACCAGTAGACCACCAGGATTGACTAACACCAATCTCATCTGCCATCATTCTCAAATTCACTCAACGATCATTTTTAACCGCGCCTGCTTCAATATGAACTGATTTTTTTAAGGATGCCGCAGGCAGTTACTGAGTTCGCCATCAGTAAGTAAGCTGAAAGGTAATACTAAAGTCTCTGAGGTTTAAGTTGGCATTTTTCTACTATCTTTGTTTAGCAGCACCTCTCAGTCATCCACTACTTATTGTTACATTTCCTCTTTAGTCATCTGTTTACCGCCTTTCACTGCGGTCCGCGTAGTGAGTTATTCTTTATCTATCCAAAAGAAAAGAACCAACTAAAACGTCATGGATTATAACTTACTTTCGTATACACTAAAATTTATGGTCATTCTTTATAATATAAAACAATTCTTGGGAATTGCAATTTAATTTTACCAGACTTGAAATGTTGCAAGAAACAACGTTTCTTTCATCACTCCATCACAATGGAAATATTGGTGTCAGCATTGTCATTTAGGAGCAGCTGAACAATAATAATGCAAAGTAACTTTAATGTATTATTATTTTTTTTTTTTGTAAATACAGAGCGTTCCTTATATTTCCGGGCCGCAGATCGCGCGTATGCATGCTCCGCACTCTGTCTATTCTCTTGGGGGTTTTCCGTTTTAAAACTCCCGCATTCCTTACTCATGAGCGAGGGCAACATGCACTATAATGACTACTAAGCTTGTTATAAGTGGTGTTGAAAGCGGCATCTGTCTACATTCCTGGCATTAGGATCAACAGTACCATCAACGATATTTTGTAAAATTCAATTATAGAAATTTACTCGTTTATCCTCGTCACGAGGTTGCATGTCATGAACTATAGTCACTCTAGTGTTTCAATTTTAAAAGTTTAGCAGCTTTATGAACCGAGGTTTTGGAAACACCCACTTGCTGTGCAATACGTCTTAGAGACTTCTTTGGTGAGAGATCGAATGATGCACCAATTTCTTTAATTGTTTCCTCCGTTGGAAAATTTCTTTTTTGCTTCTTCGGTTTAGCGTTTAGCGATCCCATTGTCTTAAACTTATTAATTAAACAGCTAACAATTTCTCTACCTGGAATTGGAACACCAGGAAATTTCTCCTAAGATTGTCTACTCGCATGTCTACGTAATTCGATTTGCATGTATCGTACATAAAAATTCTTTGTTCATGTGTGAATTTTTCGGTAGGCCTTTCAATGGACTAATAAGAATAATGTAATGTAATTCACACACATCACAGATGTCTTGAATAAACTTTCACTTTTGAGATTCACAATGAACAAACTCCAGTCTTTACAGCTCGAACAGAAGGCAGCAACTGACACAGCATAACACAGCTGATAAACATAGCCTTGGGCTACTGGAAGTTCATTGCAGTGCAAGCGAACTGCGCAAATACACGAACTATGGCCCGGTTATAAATGGAATCATTTTGCATACATTTCACATGTGTTATATTTTATGTAAATACATTAATTTTTTTTATTTTAACACCTATTTTCACTGTTATAATATATTAGCTGCGCCGTTGAGTGTGACGCGATTTCCAATTTATTAATTCGCATTTCAAAATACACCACTCAAAGAATGACACTCGTTAGAGTAAATGTTTTGTACAGTATTTTAGTTGTTGGAAATGGAAATGGAATTTTGGCAAATTGATGTTAAACTAATACGAGCAAATTTCAAAAGGAAATGAAATAGGTACGGGATTTTTGGCGTCCCATTAAAGGTCCAAACAAGATATTTTTTCAAGTGCTCGAATAGGAGAAATTCCATACAATAGCGGACGGTTGACAACCTTAGTCCCAGCTGCACTATTTCCGTTTTAATAATAATAATAATAATAATAATAATAATAATAATAATAATAATAATAATAATAATAATAAATGGTGGCCAAGTGGCCCTATTACTGCCAATAGCAAATGCCGAACTTTTACGCAGTATTATTTTTACAACACAACATTATTTATTATTAGAAAGCATTTTGAAGGTGTTTTAGAATCAGAAATTGTTTACAAACAATATCTCTCATATATAAACGAAATATAAAATAAAATGAATTATTACTATTCTCTTTATAAAATACACGAGTTCCAAATAACTGGACCACTTAAAACTAATTGATATAATTCCGATAGCACCATATTTATCATAATCTATTTTAAGTAAAAAGATAGTCTTCCTTGCGAATAGTTATAAACGGGGTACATGTCATGTCTTAACCTCACTTGCAAAGGAGTTGAAACATAATATCCTACTCACACCATTTATTAAAAATCTCTTCATCTCGTTCCAAAACCCGCTTCAAATGTTCTTCCAGAACTTTCCTTAATTTGCTAACCCTCATTGTCACATAGGATGGTATATTAAGAAAAATTGAACAAAGAAAATGTCCTCCCTAACCACAATTTTTGTACGAAATGTTTAATACACACCACAGTTTCATCATTTACTTAAAAACTTGAACGATGTATACTCTTATCTGTTCCTTTAATTACCGCTATTTAGGAAATGTAAATGTGGTATTATGCGGCACATTACCATAATTAATACATATAAGAGCAATCCATGTTGTACGAACAAGTTCTACTTAAAAAGTTATTGGTACGATTTCACTAAATCAATATTAACTTACCGCCACGGGTGGCCGAGATCGTTAAGGCACGGACTCGTGAGCGGGAGGTCTGCGGTTCGAATCCCGCCAGGACCGTCCTCCCTGACTGGGGTTTTTTCCAGGTTTTCCTCAGTCTTCATAACTGGCAAATGCCGGGGAGGTACCTAAACTTAGGCCTGGAACGCTTCCTTCCTTAAAAAAAAAAAAAAAAATCCTTTCCCAATTTATCATTTCATCTCATGTATCATCAGTGTCCACCGCCTGTGGTGCCTCAGTAGTGAAAACGGGCGTTAAACACTACTCAAAAAAAAAAAAAAAAAATTAACTTAACAAAAAACAAAAGAAGTAACACGCTACTGTTGATTTACTTAAAACACTGTAATAAACCGATAACTGCAAATTAATACGTAATGTAATTCACACACGGCCCACATATTCCACCATTTTGTCTGTATCGATACCTACCTATCTATTCTATCTATTCTATCTATTCAGATCAAAATGGCGCTGTATTGCGCCTTGGTGTCGCCGTAAGGATGATGTACACTGTTTTCTCTGTAATGATAAAATCTATCACATAAAGTAATTGTTAGAGTACATATCGTTAAAATATAGTCTTGTAATTAGAAAATTCGTTATGAAGAGAAATTATCTACAACACTAGGCTGGGATGTAAATGGTTTGCTTAGAACCCGTGGACAGTTATAAGGAAAGAAATAAAAAGTTTTGTCAGACGTTGGAAACCAACATGTCTAAAACCCCTCCCCCGAGAGGGAGAATTTTAAATCATTTTGCGTTATATAACAAAAGTTTCCACAACAGTTGCCATCGATTCCTTGCTTTTCTATCGGCACTGTCTAATACCCCGCAAGATTTTTCCTCTCCCTCACTATTTGTCAAAACTACGGCAATTGCGAAGTCAATCCAATGATTTGTTTCTGAGAACTTAGCCGTTTGTTTTCCTGGCCCAAAGAATATGTTTACGTTGCCCTTAAAATATAATAATGGTCTCCAGCGAGTCTGAGAGAGAAATGTGGGGCTGACACGCAAATGATGACCAATTCAAAACTGAATTTGGGGAAAGGGAGTCACGGGCAGTCGGAAGAGCACGATAAATTATATCGACCTGTCCAAACCTGACACATATGTACTTGCCTCTCATACACTGCAATTATTTTAACTTTCCTCAAGTGCACGTTGGTTAGCAGGTTTGGAAAAGTTAGTGATAGCAGTGTCGGCTCCTTTTGTGAATGAGAAACAATGCGACAAGGAAAAAAAATAAAATCTTTATTGTCATTATGATTAATAATCACATGTAATATCACAAGAGGGTCTAGATTACCGATAAATTCACTAAAGTAGTTACCCTCACGGGTGGTCGAGGTCGTTAAGGCACGGACTCGTGAGCGGGACGTATGTGGTTCGAATCCCACCAGGACCGACCTCCCTGACTGAGTTTTTTTCCAGGTTTCCCTCAGTCCTCATAAATGGCAAATGCCGGGGAGGTACCCTAAACTTATGCCTGGAACGTTTCCTTCCTTAAAAAATCCTTTCCCAATATTTCATTTCATGTATCATCAGTGTTCACCTCCTGTGGTGCCTCAGTAGTAAAAACGGGCGTTAAACACTACTCAAAAAAAAAAAAAAAAAAAAAAACGAAAATAGTGAGTGAATTTATCTGGAAAGCTCACACCCTCGAGTGATATTTATTAGAACTATTTCACGAATAAAATAAGAATTTAAATATAATTACCCTAAACTTGACTTACAATATTGTAATAATTGTGTATCAAGCGATCTTGAGTCGGTCCTGGTGGTGTAGTGGTTACCCTACTTGCCTCCTATACCCAAGATCGCGGGTTCGAACCCGGCCAGGACCGATGGATTTTTTCGGGCGTAAAAATCCTAAGTGGCTTCCTTCGGAAGGGAAGTAAAGCCGTGGTTCCCGTGTCGTACATTTACGGCACGAAAAAGAACCTCAAGCCTGAAAGAGAGGCCTCTGAGCAAAATTTGTCGGCCGTTTCACACCCTGAGTTGAATGGGACGCTGATGACCTGAGATGTTAAAGAGCGTCCATAAATAAATCAATCAAAAAAAAAAAAAGCGATATTGCGACAGAAGAAAGCCGATTGTCAGTAACGTCAATAGAGAAGAACAAAATGCAAGTTTAGGACTGTTTCACGAGTAGAATAAGAATAAAAGTGATACATTTATTTGAAATTCACGCACAGGATATTAATACTTGGTATACTTATGAATACCAATTTCTATTCAGAAACCGTGAGATTGAAATGGACAAAAGTCGATTATTACAATCGCTGCCTTTCGATTTTATAATACCAACCGAGGAAAACAAAACAAAAAGGATAACATACAGTGTCTCTAATTTTCTGTATATTCTGAGGTTTGGAATTCCTAATGATAAGATCAATTTTCACCACCGAAACGCTTTTAAGAACCCTCCATTCTGCGTTATGATTGTTGATTGTCCATACTTTTGTTGTTATTAATATCTAACCACCTAGCAAATGTGGTCAGTGATATGTGTTCAAGAATTATATAGTGGAAATATAGAGTTGGCTACATTGACCACAAGACAAATGCACGTCGCGTGATACAACGGATTTGGTAAATTTCTCGATAATTTCACTCTGTAATCCGGCTGTGATTGGTCAAAATTCAAATTTTTGTTTCATTTTATTAGTCGATTTTAAGATGTCACATCAGTGAAATAGTTATAATAAATTTTAATGACTAAAGTTGGAATTTTTATTTTGAAATACTAGTAAAAATATTCAGCAGTTCATAAGATTCTTAGAAGGTGGAGAAAAAGGAAACTAATAAAAATCTTAAAAGATTTATTTTCCCACTGCGGCAAAGATTTTAATTTAGCTAGACTAACTTTCGTGACTGCATTTTATTCACGGAATAGGAAAAAACTATCCGACATGCATTCGCGTTTAGCAAGACATGGGTTTCAAACAGCAAATGGTTCTTTTGCAGGGGCTGGTGTTATCTGGACTATGCTACACGTAATTTCTACTTTGTTTTAAAAACTGCTGGTGTAACAATAAATTACTCTATGATATAAAATAAGACATAAAAGACTCGGGGAATATAATGAATACGATTGATAACTTGTTCTTAAATGGCACTATTAATTTACACAATTATAAGAGTCGAAGCGGTACCCTAAACTTAGGCCTGGAAAGCTTCCTTCTATAAAAATAATTACCCTTTTCCCTATTTATAATTTAATCTCATGTATCATCAGCGTCTACGTCTTTGGTGCCTCAGTAGTAAAAACGGGCGTTAAACAATATAAAAAAATGAAGACATCAGCTTCAGAGTACAGGAAATAATAAATGAACGTTCAAGAAAACCAGAAAGAATGCTTCTGTTATAAATTATATTAAAACATGTAAAAGGACCTGTATAAAGAACGTGTTAAGTCCAATCGAATATTTATTGACATTTTCCTAGTGTTTGCAAAACACAAAGAATTTATTTAACTAATCAACCTGGAAAGTATTACTTTCTAGCATTTTACAGTCTGCGTTAACTAAACTCGTCATTGTTTAACTATGATCCTACTTAGTTCAGATGTTAACTGCTAATTGGATCACTGATCCTGACAATTCCCTACCCCCTCTCAAAAAAAATGCTGCCTACGCTGTTGTCTGTAAATAAAATATTATTGCCTTGAATCTTCTCTGATAATTTATTCTATACGTGAGATGTTCCCTTCTGACACTAGGTCTGCCGCTTCCTCCTTTGTCTGTAAACGATAATTTCACCAAACCAATGGAATATTGTTGCAAGAAGGAGAAAGTTCTCCGCTCAAGTGCCTTGTCTCATATAAGTCACATTTAAAATCATACAAAAGACATGCCCTTATCCGTAGAGTGCATCTCGGAGTTGCCAAAGCTCCAGGCTCTAACTGCTCTATTGCACAGCAACTCCAACAGTGTAAATGTTGTATATATATATATATATATATATATATATATATATTAAACCGAACAGGAGATAAGGGAATATGAGTAGGTAAGGGCGAGTAAACCACTATAATTTTTACCACGCATTGCCTTATTGGAATTCGCAATTAATTCACACACACACACACACACACACACACACACACACACTTACCTTAACAATAACCTCAGGTAAATCCTAGAAACCGGTGGTCCAGTGGTTTGCTGCTGCTCGCTACGGCCTGACTGCCCACGCTCTCCTGCTTTTCATAAATATAAGTTCATAGGTGCTGATAAATTACTGTAATTTTTACTACACATTGTCTTATTGGAACTCGCAATTAATTCATATATACACTAACCTTAATGTTAACCTTGGGTAAATCTTAGAAACCAGTGAACTCAGTGGTGACGGCCTACGTTCGCCATTTTTTCGTAAGTGTTAATTGATAGGGGTGGTTAAATCACTTTAATGGTGGCAAATCTCCTTTAACTCCAGCAGAAAAAAGGCATTAATATGCAAGAATTCGCTTATTACTACCTTCACACCTATAATATGACGCTCTAACCGTCTGAGCTATCATAACGTGATGCTTGTGAACCTTATTATCTAGTTATATCTTTGAAAGTTTCACTATCTTCGGCTTTCTCCGCTAATGCTCGGGAATGACTCGAGAATGGAGCTCTAGAAGCTCCCAAGCTCCGGAAGTCACTCTACGGATAAGGAAAAATTATAAAAACATTACTCGAAAATCCTCTCTTTCGATCACCATAGGACGTCAGGACGTTAGCACCTCATAAGCTTCAGACCTTAACTGCACGAACATAATGATTGGAAAGGCTTCCGTTACGCAAATAATATGTAAGAATGTAGATACACTTTCCGCTTCACAACATCTGAGATGCTCGTGTCTCAAAGCAGTGACCTTCATGTCAGGTCACTAGTCGAGTAAATGTAAATCGGTGGGACGTTGCTTAAGTCCTAGTCTCGATAATAAAGTGAAGTTAGCGTTCGTTATAATTCATTTATGCACGAAACTGCTATCTCAGATGTTGTGTGATTTATGTAGGCCACGTATCGTTTTATCGTGACTTTGATTGACGTGCGTCGGGATTGACAGAGAGCATGCGTGTTGGCAGAATATCGAGTTGTGTGTTGTTTATGTTCCCGGCACCAACAGGCGCATCCCAACCTCCCTCCTGCATACATTCACCCTCGTTTCAAGGACAAACATTATTTTTTGCAAAGTAAAACAGCTTGATAAACAAAGGCATACGTCAGACTTGTGACAGAAGTTGTTCGTACTGTTTAAGATTTGGAAGTTCTTGCCAGATGGCTGTCTTTAACGAATGCGAGGATAGATGTTCATCAAGAATACAACAATGGATTGTAGTGTAAGCACATTAATAGAAATAATTAATGCAGTCTGGTCTTTAATACAACATTAAATGTTGATAGTAAATTGTTAATCATGAAACAGAAAAATATCCAATTTAAGGCCCTAAACACTCATTAACAGCACTTGTTTAACAATATTATTTTAATAAGTTTCGTTTTCACATGTTTGTATATTACGCAAAGGCCATAATGCTCAATATAAAGCCCCAAACATTTAATAGTAATAGCTATTTAGCTATGTTAAATTAAAAGATTCATTTACGATTATTATTATTACGTAAGATACAAGGCTATAATATTTGATGTGAAACTAAAAACATTCATTGTTATGCTTTACATTATATTAATTAAATAAGTTCATTTGCATACATTTGTGTATTATGTAAAGGCTATAATGTCCAACATAAAGCTACGAACATGAATAGTAATAGATATTTAGCTATGTTAATTTAAGAAGTTCATTTACCTATGTTATTACGTAAGATAAAGGATATATTTGATTTGAAACTCCAAACATTCATTGATAATATGGTTTAATCATATAAATTCAACAAGTTTGATTACATATGTTTTAATGCTAAGTAATAACTATAATTTTCAATTCAAATAGCAAATATCCGTCGGTAATGCGTTTTAAATCGTATAAATCTAATAAACTCATTTGTATAGATTTCATATATCAGATAAGGGCTTTGCAATGTATGTCAATGATTGATTGTTGGCCCTTATAACAATATTTATAATATACAAATGTAATGGTTCAAAGGAACACATACAAAGCCAAGAATATGAAAAGATTAAAACTACAGATAAGAAAAGTGTAATACTAAGTGAATCAACCAATGGTAAGCTTAACGACATTAATAATTGTACCAAGAATGAAACACAGATAGATAGCTTTATTGCGATTAAATAGAAACGAACGAATTTCATTCGCTTAGTATACGTATGTTGGAATTATAATGCATTGTAATGTACAGTATTATTACAATTCTGTTATAATAAGGGACTGTTTTCATCTTAAAAGTTAGTTATGCTTTGGATTCAGTAGATAGGGGTCGTATTTTAAACTCCAATAGCAGAAATCGTGGTTCTTACTCCATATAAAGAAACAGTATTTTAATATTTACACAAAGAGAAGTAGCAATAATCATTTCGTGGAAGAAATTACAAAATGATTTGAGGTAAAATGATAAGAATTACAAGTGCAAATTAATATCCATGTACAATTTTAGGGAGACAAACATAAATTATGTCTCGTATTCAGTTTGCATATAATTATATCCTCAGAACATATCGTAATTAGAAAAAGTGTACTGTTGTGGTAATACAAAACATTAATAAACTCCGTAGATTTCTATCACGTGGTGATTTTGTTATACTGAAAATCGCATCCTTTCACCCCAGAAGCATCAATCTGAAAAATCCAGCTATAGCACCGAACCCTGAACTAGCACAATGTAGCGGTATTAGTTACGTCAACGTTTACAACAGCATCTACATTGACGACGGCGGCGTCTCCATTATTACCAATACAAATTTAGCCCCCAACGTGTTGGCATCAGTGAACGTCGACGCAACCTACACATGTCATAATTAATACCATCACAATCATTTTAAGTAAAAGTTCATATATGTACGATATAGCCCTCACTTCTAAAGATAAAATTAGTCTGAACAAAACACATTTTGAGTTTAATTAGAACAAGGATTTCACAAAAAGCGTTATACTTGATTTAATGTGACAGGAATGTAGTTCACAGCTTGTTTTAGATTACTGAGCCCGCGTTTTAATACAATTTTTTTCTTAACTTTTAATATTGCAAGATTTTATCTACATATAAATATTATGGTTATTATACTGTATTACAAACAGTTTTGCCACTTGACACACAAAATTATCGATAGACACTCCGATAAATCAAAACATTCATCTCCGTAATTAACAATATTTTCTCTAACATTTCTTTAACTAACCAATTTTAATATAAAATTTATTTGATATTTATTAAGATCTCATATTCAGGAAAATGCATTTTTTCAGTGAGATATTTCTTCCTCATTTAGCGTTAAAAATAACTTTGCTGCTACCTTTTTAAATTTTTTTTTTTTTTTTTTTTTGTTTGAAGGTAAAATATGAATAATAGAATTTTAAGAGAAATTTGGTTTGTAAATGCTGTCATATTAAGTTGTATATTACATCCATTTATTCCTGAGAACATCTACTATACTTTCAAATCCCGAGTTTTCGAGTTGTTTTAAACTAAGACAAATTATTACTAAAATTCGCAATTAGACGGAACATCAAACTATTATTGATCCGGAACAAAGTCTGTCATCAGGAGCTGCGTAAACTAAGCGAATTCCTCACCTGGTAGAGTAACTATAAAAAGGAGCATACAATTAATTAATTAATTAATTAATTAATTAATGAAATTAAATAAGTTATGGCATTACTGTGTGTTATTAGGGGAAAAAAATTAGAATTTTTCCAATCTATAAGTATCACAAAATAGAAATCACATTTTTAGAATTATAATTAAAATAAAAAAACAAAAAGGAATTGCATAAAATTACTTAAATGAAATATATGACCACTGATAGACCAAGCTACACTGTGTGGATATTTTTAAACATTTCTAAATGTAATCACGTTTATGAGCTGAGCCTTTGATATCATCTTTACATTCATTAAAATAGAGAAATGTAACAGTAAGTTTCGAGATACATTGTGTGTTTAAGATGATAACATGTTTCAATAAAACAAAATCATGTTATACACAATCAACAATAAACAACTGAAAGTTTAATCCATTTTCATTAGCTTTAAAATTTGATTTAAATGTTAATGCAGTAAATACGTAGCTCAAAAGTTTTATGAATGTTATTACAGAGCACTCCTACTTATAAGTATAGTTACCAAACACTCATTTGATTAATGTTTCACATTTGCTATCTCCACGACGATGCTTTTGTAAATATAAAAATATGCAGCGTTATAAATACAGTTTATATGCTGAATTAATTTGTTCTTTTATTTTAACACAATATAGATTAAATTAAAATCAAGCGCGCTTTATAACTTTTGGTTTTGAAGTATATTCGTACTCCTAATGGTCCAATTTCAGCTACGAATTTTTTTATTTTATTTAAATGGTATATACACAATTTTTTATGTTTTCCCATAGGAAGAAGTCACAGGAACTTAGATCCGGGTATTTGGGAGGCCAGTTTTTTAAACTGTTATTATTCCCTGCTCATCCGATCCACAGTTGAGGTAGCTGGTTGTTCAGAAAACCAGGAATGTCGTTATGGTAATGGGTTGTGGCCCTGTGCTGCTGGAACAGGAAATTGTCCGAATCTTTTTTGCATTTATCGGAACAACCATTGCGGTATTATATTCAGGTATGTTTGTCCAGTTACAGTGTTTTCGGTGAAGAAGAATGGTTCGTAAAGTTTCCGCGATGACATTGCGCAGAAAACGTTCGCTTTAGGCGAATCACGCTCATAATCGACAAATTCATGAGGATTCTGGGTACCCCACACTCGACAGTTATATTTTGTCATTCGTCACTAAAGATAATGCGATTCAAGAGGTTGTCATCTTCTTTGCACTCGGATACAAAACTCACAACGCTGTTGTTTGTCATTTCGTTTCAACTGTTGCAACATACACAGTCTCTTACGTCAAACTGTCGTACGGGGGGTACTTGCAGCTTCTTATGAATGTCTCTCTCACACGGTTAACGGTCTCTGTCGGACGGCCATTTCTTTTCTTAGCACACAAGCAACCAGTACTCACAAATTTGTCATGTCAGAAGTAAACAGACTTGCTGCTTGGTGCTTCTTTACCGTACTTAGTTCTGAACTTCCGGTGTAGCACTCTTGCATTTGTAGAATTCCAACACACAGAAAGGTAGAAGTCGCTATCTTTACAACACGCCAACTGCGGCTAATGTGAGAACTACGAGTATTGGCGGTAAAGTTCAAACAAAACAGTTGAGTTCCTCTTTAATATGACATATATACGAAATTTGTATCATTTGTATAATTTGTTTTTGTATAATGAGTTAAGAAAAGTGCTGCCGGACTTATGACTGTGTTATCATGAATATATTGTTTTATTTAAACTGTCGAATAATTTTCGAACTATTTTTTTCTCAGTTTTATAAGGCTAAAAACAATCTGTATATAGCCCAAGGAAAACTTTTCTGGGAATTAATGTGACGTGAGATGGCGTTTCAAGTGGTGCACACACTTGATCACTCTAATTGGCATGAGGCTTCTCCTGCTTCTTCCTCTCAACTGATAGACAAGGCTCCAGTGCTGTCGATTGCAACTGTTGAAAATGTATTTTCGTTACATGATTTCAAGATATGCTGGGATTAAATGTTTACAACCATGGGCTTTAATAGTTAATAATATGTTTTAATAATAACTAATGTCTACTTAAAAAGGTGCAAGACAACTTTAATTTATCTTAAAAACTGAGAACTATATAAAACAGCAGTGGCGGCTCTTGGCCCTAAAGAAAGGGGTGGGGGCAGGTGCATAACTACATGACACCCAAATGACGTGACGGAAGGTCTTCTTTAGCAAGACTCCTACCTGACATTCTCTCATAACTGCAGCGCCATCGTACATTTGTGCTATGTTTATTTGCAACTCTTCTAATTCAGCTGTTACGTACACCTTAAGCCGTCTGCAGAAAATTAAAAAATAACATTGAATTTTATGAACCGGTTTACCCTTACTGATGTATCGTAATATCACAATAAATTGTAACAAACATGTAATGTCTTTCGTTTCGTCGGCCTGTGCGGAAACGAAATTTGCCTTTTCTATTTCTTTTCTAATCTTATTCCTATAGATAAAATATGTTTCTCACTTTACACGCTGTCACGCTTGAAATTTTCTTTCAAACCATTAAATAACCATTTGTGCCGTTTTGCTCAATAAGCTTTTATCTGGTACCTAAGAAAAGAGAAAATAACGAGCGCTGGCCATGGGCAGTCTTCCTTGTGGTCCAATAGAACACAAAATAAGCAGGAAAAAGACAAGATTTGTCTTGAAGGAAGACAAACATAGGTCCTTGTAAATCCTTGCTGGCTAATTAGGTATAAGTTTAAAGCATAAAACTTTCCGCACTAGTCCATGAATTCCCCTCGCTAACGGTTGACCCGCAAGCTACCGCTACTACAGTAGAGAGGAAATACGCTTATTGCGTAAGATACAATTAAGAACTTATAGCTGTTTTCATGCATTTTTTATTTTAAAAGTTGTCCAGGAGAAGAGAAAATGGTAAATTATTGCATTTTCTTTGGTAAAACCGAGCCCATATGGCCCTTATTGAGGGGCCGTCCCTAAAAACAACGTTTAATTCTGGAAATGCTAAAAATAATCGTGTTAAATTTCTTTTGTAGCTCCTCTGAAAGTCAGTCATATTTTATGAAATGATATCTTCCTACGTTTACGGCAAAGGGGTTTTAACCTATTTCCAATGCACTTGGAGACTTGGTGCTGACCTCGGTATAAAGAATTCGCTATCAAGTACCCCACAGCTGACAAGCAAGATGATTGATAGCTTGCCACGTCCACTTTTGCTTTCCTCTTTGGTTTAGGAAGGAAAGGAACGAATCTGTTCATGCGTGCATTTATTATTTGGACAAGAACAACATAATGAGACATTTAATGTTCCCTTTCTTTCTTCCTTCTCTAGCAAGTTGTAAAAATAATTGCTGTTTCATTTTTTCAAAGACTCAGGAGCATTAACATGTTATATTGTGAATGGATTCTAGTCAAAAAGATAAGGGAAATGTCATGTGTTCACACCCCCTAACTAATGTACAATACTGCAGCAGGTGAAGCTCACATTTAACTTTTACTTGCTTTTGTATTTTAGAACTTCCCAAACTCATGATAACTCTTTTCCTTTTCTTAGCATCTATATTCAGGTAGTTTTAAATGTGCATACTAGCGTATGCAAAACGAATATAAAAATTATATCACATCTGGGCAACAGTATAAAAGTACACATATTTAAAATAAGCAGGCAAACAAAGCAATTAAAAACACGAAACAGTCATTGTACATTTTAAAAGGGATAACCATTTTGGTCTAATTTTTTAAAAAAATATATTGTTGAGCTAGATATTATATTTATGGTATTATTGATAAAATGATTAACGCACATCCTTATTATTCACAACACGTTGTATATAGTAAGGAAATATCGTTATTTATTGAGGTGAGCACACATTTGTTGTGTATTAACTAAAATGCTTCTCATAATTCACTCTCTTTTCATAGATGTTATGTACAGCTTGAGTTAAGGGCAGGCATAGCGCGGCTACGTACTGGGAAGAGCATGTGCAGGTAGCATCTTGTAGTTAATTTCAGAGGGGCTTTATCAGTGAATGGCTGTGCTTTCATTGTATGCAGTGTGCAAAGTATTCTTCATGATATTACTAGTACATAAATATGGTCTTGTAGAAAAAGTTTTTATAAGCAATACACATGTAAACTAATTCTTGCAGAGAAGTGCTAAGACAAAAAATTATAATGGCAATCGTGTATCTTGTAGAGGAACAATTTGGCAACATGTTAAAAAGTTACGATAGACAGAATATCGTAATGACAAGAAAAGTGTGCCGAACCGCCATGTTCTTACGGAGGAAAAGTCAGGTGAAAAGCAGGAATCTCTTATGCAGATGCCGGCAATGTATTGCCGATGAGGGGCATCATTACTATTATTTTTATAGTTAAGCATGAAACCTCTCCTTTCATGGACGTAAGGTTGCCGAAGCTTTAACCATGACGCTGAACATTGCACAGCGGTCCAAGGTAAACAAAAGCATTTTTCAGACATACAAAGTACACTCAGGTGGAATATACAAGTAGCGCATTGCCTGTTTGGAACATTTGGATTGAAATATAACCAATATAAAGTTGTTAATCTTGGTATTATATGGAGTGTACAATTCAACTAAAGCGTACTAATGTATATTAAATTAGTAATATATAAAGTAATGAAATGACAATTAGTACTCCCATGTTAGGTTTTAGTCCCTTAAATTCGATCTTACACAAAGCAAAGAAGATTTTGTCGTCTTTTACTGAAAACGTTTAGTTCTAAGCTCTTCAACCAGTACATTCAATTTCGAAATGCATGGATTTACGTTTTCCATCTTAATAACACTGCACTACAGATTACGAATCGACTCGATCACTTTCTGCACTGTAGCTGGGACCAAATGTACGGAATCCAGTTCTAACTCCCCTCTCTGTGCTGTCATTTGCAATGCTCGCGTCAACCATACGGTGATATCTTATTTACAAAGGAATTGTTTCATCTCTATTTATAACACAATTTATTATTGTTGTTGTTATTATTTTAAATACATTATTGTTTAAATTGCTTTCTGTAAAAATATAAATACTAAAATAAAAATACAAATCTTCCGGAAAGTGACTATCTCCCTTTTTCCGGTTACGACAACTCCACTTCTTCAATAAGAGCCGCGCTCAGGCAGCCCGTAATTCAATAAACTCACATTGTTAATATAATTATGTTAATTACTCATTTTCTTAATTTGCGCATTTTGGTAAAACGGTATAAAGTATTCTTTCTGATCTAAACTGTAAATAGAAGTAAGCTGGAGACAGGGCTGCCAATCGTGTCCTCTTTTTAGGCTCAAGGTTTTTTAAGAAATAAAATAACATTATATTTTCATCTCACAATAAACCAATTAAAATAAATGAAAATATTTATTTAATTAATACAAATCAATGAATTGTGACATTAAAACATAACTTTTGATGTTTAGGTAGATATTTTCACAATTATTTACATTCTAAACCAGGTTTCTCAAGAAAATGCATTCTAATGACAAGCAGTAACATTATAAATGTAAAGGATGTATGTATATGAAGAAGTGTAAAACGTTCTGTAATCTGTAGAATTTATTATATAAGATACAGTATTGCATACATTTTTCACACTGCCATGTCTATGCATCCTTTGTTTGCAAGTTGAGATTTGGAAGTAAAGATAGACATTGAAGGCGTAGAGGAAAATGAAATATTATATCCTTTCTATAGACTATAGTTCATACTGTGTAACGATATTACGTTACACATTGGACATATTTCTGTAGGAGTTTCCATACAACTATGACTATGACCTTGAATCTGGCAGCCCTAGCTAGAGGAAATTTAAAGAGCAGAACACAATTCGAGCCCAATGGTTAAACCTATTGTTGGAAACCTTTTGACTATTATTATCGTATGATTTGCGCTGGAGCACCCAAGCTCGTAAGCACCTGTTTAAAATAGGTAACAAAAGGTATAGTTGGAGCTGGAGAGATGGCTAGTCGGAGCAATGTGCCGACAACGCACTGTTAATATTCTACTTTAATTAACGCAACGAGAACGAACCGCCGTAAGTATTTGAATAGATAATACACATGCAGTGAGTGATGTTTTACTAGGCAGATAAAACCCTTCTTTCCCCGAATACGTGGCTAGCCATCTCTCCAGCTAGTTGGTCCTGGTGGTGTAGTGGTTCCCATACTTGCCTCCTATACCCAAGATTGCGGGGTCGAACCCGGCCAGGACCGATGGATTTTTTTCGGGGCGTAAAAATCCTAAGTATGGCTTTCTTCGGAAGGGAAGTAAAGCCGTGGTGTACATGTGTCGTACATTTACGGCAGGAAAAAGAACCTCAAGCCTGAAAGAGAGGTCTCTGAGCAAAATTTGTCGGCCGTTTCACGCCCTGAGTTGAATGGGACGCTGATGACCTGAGCTGTTGAAGAGCGTCCATAAATAAAGCAATAAAAAAAAAAAATCTCTCCAGCTCCCAACAGCAAATATGCAATATTAAGGTATTTTAATACTAGTATGGAAATATAAAAATGACACATAGCTATATTATTTACCAAACGGTAAACAGTGTATTCTGCCTAATATTAAATGGATTCTAGGCATGTGTTGCGATTAATTCCTATGAGGTATTACATTGTTTTTGTGTTGTCTAGTTATCAATTAACAAGTGACCCTACTGTCACAGCTTTAGCAGCCATAAGAGTGCTCACGAGAAGTGGCTGCCATTGCTGAGTGATCAGATTACTTGCTGCGAACTGGGAGTCGACCGCACATCAGTCACATTCCACCAACTACGTCATAGTTATTACCAGGCCCCGGATTTTGATGACGAACTTTCTATCTTCTCTCTCTCTCTCTCTCTCTCTCTCTCTCTCTCTCTCTCTCTCTCGTAGCATCCATGTACTAATATTCTGAATTCAAAATTCTGGTGATAAAAATGTGAATATTATGTTGCAATATTTCGTTAATTTTTTTGTCTTTTTTCACCTTTAATATTTGACGTTTATCGTTTTGCTTAATTTATTATAAAGTAAAAAAATGTATATATATATATATATATATATATTTTTTTTAAACCTGTCACCTTTACAGAGTTGAAAACATCTTCCGACTGCACGTATTATTGTTTGAGCCTGTTAGGATATAATTAATACCAATAGGAACCGCTACCGTGAAAATTTTCTTAGTTTTTAGAGATGTTCAGTGCGCGCACAACGACAATGCAAACTTCAAATTCCTCCACATACGCCATATGTGGCGTCGATGATGCACACCTTCTGATCGTTTAGGTGCGATCCATCTCTATGTAATGTAAGGCATCTACTTATCACAGTGTCCATATCCCAGCTATACAAATTTTTATTAATAGGAGTAGTTCATAAATATATTGCTTTAAAAGTCACAAAACACGTTGATTTTGAGATAATCTCGCACATGTTGCACTTATACACGATGGCCCCGTTCCATAAAAGTATGGTGTAATACATAACAAGTGTGGACTTGTAACTTGTAGTTATTAGTAAAATTCTGTTCCATAAAGATTTCTGCTTCACTTGTACCTTACAACACTATACTTATAAATGTACAAGTGATTTTTCGTTGTTCTGTTCCAAGAAGTATTACTATTGGTATTAATACTAGTATTAGTCAGGGACTTATAATTTGTATAAATTTATCTACAAGTGTAGGAATATTGGTAACTTCAAATACTAGCACAATATTTATTATCTTTTAATGATTTTTGAATTAGTTGTCCCAAATGTGCTAAGTATTAGCGAAAGTGATGATAATGCTGAGTAGGAACATGTATAAAGAAAGAATAAATAAATATTTGTGTACAATGATAAAGTTAGGTTAAGTGCCATTAAAGCACAGTTTATGACTTGGTATTGAAGTTTCCTGTTTCAAATGCATATTTCAGACCAACATATTAGTTAATGCATTTTTAAGGTTCTTGCTACATGCCACAAAAATAATTTGTTTTCATTCTCTTTTGAAATGAATTTTAGAATAATTTCTTTTGGCACAATTTTCCCAGTTTTTTTCTTTATTTATGAGAACGTGATTGTCAAGCAATATGAACAAACAAATAAATATAAAGGATCAAATGGACTAATAAAATGACCCGAGAGCAATCGGGAAGAGTGGACATAACCTAATTCACTGTATGACGACGCAATGCAAACAGCTAACCCTCCATCTTGTTCTTATATTACGACATCACTTGTAACTTTTTACTAATACTTTACCAGTGTTTCACTTCTTTCGTGGAACAGAAAGTTACAAAAGCAACCTTTACAAGGACTTGCACTAATACACTTGTATGTATTAGACTATATTTTTATGAAACAGGGCCCTTGTAGTAAAATCTTCATCTGCCAACGGTTCCTGGAAACATTACAAAAGACGTGCCGTAGATCATGACCCGTAAGTGTCACAGCTTGAAGAAGCTGCAATAGGTGTGGTTTCTGCTAAAAAAATCTTTCGAAGAATTTCATACACATTTAATATGACATTCCCTGTTACTTTGGTACAGTCTTTAAATTATAAAGTATGCCTTGCACGACTGGCTAAACTTTAGCTGCACTCTTTGTATATTTTTCTCGGAACCTACCTTGAACGATGGATTACACATGTGCTCGTATAAAAAAGGTTCATAAAATGCACCCTGGTGGCGAAAATATTACACTAAATTTTACAGCTGGAAGTTTAAACCAAATCATGCTAAATTTTTAATCTCATTTGCAAGTTAAGTGAAATTAAGTTATGTCTACACTGAATATTCCACCTTAAATAAGCATGAATGTTGATCTGTTTTAGGAGAAACAGCGATGGGACAGGGCAGTTCGCGTCTGAATTGGACGTGCACATGTGAAGACGGCAAATTTAACCTTTCGGCCACATATCAAGAGATTGCAGAAGACGGCCAGCAGCAGACTCAGAATAAACACCAGGGCGTGGGTCGTGCTGCACCTTCTCGCACTTCAGGAGTCCGCAAAGAGACCCTCCTACCCATAATTGACGACGAAATGCAGGAGGTTATAGGTACGTCCGATTAAAGTCAAGAAGGTGAACTAAAAGTTAATATGGTTAATGCAAAGCCCAAACAAACACATGCATGAATAAAAACCCATAAATTTCCACCCAGTCAGTGTGACAACTATTTCAGCATAAAGTCACAAAATTATTTATTGTATCTACTAATGTTGCAAACGTTTCGCCATTTATACTCCTTCAAAACAAAAGACACGCGCTATGTCGATATATTGATGCAAAACACGTGAAGTTAGTACATTAGCACAGTAACGCGACTAGCTCAATCATCAAAAGGGTAGAACATTTTCATTATAATGTTGCATTTATTGTCGCTTTGACTTGGTCTTGCATTGGTCTTCTCACCGACGTCTGAAGATTGTACGTGAATACCATAGGTGTAAACAGACTTTACCCCCCCCCCCAAAAAAAAAAACAAACAAAAAACACTGTAACTGGACTTAATACCTGGATATGATACAGCAATGGTGTTCCTACACATGCAAGAAGATTCAGACAATTTCCTATTCCAGTAGGACAGGGCCTCACCCTAACGACGTTCGTCATTTTCTGAACAACGATCTACCTCAACGCTGGATAGGACTAACAGGGAATTATGATAACTGTTCCAAAAACTGGTCTCCCAGATCCCCGGATCTAATGCCTTGCTACTTCTTCTTATGGAGACACAACAAAGATTGTGTGTATGTGACATCTTTACCACAAAATCTAGAAGAACCCAAGCGTAGGATTGAAGAAGTTGTCACCACTGTATCTGAGGATATGATCCAAAGAGTATGACAAGAGTTTGATCACCGTGGTTCCCATATCGAGTCATTGTTAAATCAAACATTGAAAACAAACCACTTGAGTTCCTCTTTAATATGACATATATACGAAAGCTGTATCATTTGTAATTAAGAAAAATGTTACCGGATTTTAGAGACACGTTGTATATACAATAATAACTAAGGTATCCTGTAAATAGTATTGTCAAACAAAAGAATACCATTAAAATATAGAAAATACCAAGCTTAAATATCGGCATTTATTATGAGACAACTTAATAGAGGAATTAATATTTCAATTTTGGCTCTTAGTATTTCACAACTTCATGCCATATGTACATCCAACTACAGAAATGCAATGCAGAGTAGTCGATGCTTAAAATATATGTTTAAGACGTGATACAAGTGATTAGAGACTTAAAATTGATAAGCAGTAGGTAGAACTTAGAGAAATGTTTTAGCAACCCAAACGCCGTAAAACTTAGGGAGATAAAAAGATGAAGATAAAGATAGCCTATTTTGTCCCTTAAAAAGCAAAGGCCTCCTAACAAGTAGGGAAAACTCGCTTTTTC